>CM049388.1:24704422-24959422 GCA_026937815.1 Etheostoma perlongum | reverse complement strand
TGTTCTGCTGCCTTCCGCAGCTTGTCTACTATCAGCTCCCTGTAGGCTGAGCCGTACGTCATGTGTCCAACCGCCCTGGAGAAGAAGAGGCACATTAATGAAGGGAAAGGTTGTTAAACCATGTTCTTGGGTTTGGTGTTTGTGTGTGCAAAGAATGGGCTGCAGGCAGGGCTACTCGATTATGGAAAAAATCATAAGCACAATTATTTTGGTCAATATTGGAATTACAATTATTTAACACATTATTCATTTTACCCATTGGCTTTTGGAAAGACATTGCAATTACAGGATTCAAAAAACAGAGAGACGGTTGAACAAATTAAAAATGAAAACACCATGAACTGGGAAATTTCCCTTTCACCGTTTGAATATACAGTATTTTTTTTATTACGAACACAAAATAAAATAAGAGTTTACTTGCTAAATGTAAGGTGCAAAATATTAGTTTTTTTTATTTGTAATTACTTTGATTTTGTGATAGTTAGGAGCTGAAATTGTAATCATGATTAAAAGTGAGACTAAGGTGCAGGTTTCTGTTAAGCTCATACGTGCATGGTGATTCGTATTATGTATAAATGAACTTTGGTTCTAAAATGATTGATTAATTTTCTTAATTGGGTCAGATACTGCAAAAATATGTCCATTTTGCAAACTGTACAAGTGGTGGAAATGATAGAATGTGGAGTTAGAAACTCTTGAGCGACAACAAGCTGAGAGAAAGACATAGTGGAGACTGGTAACATAGATTTTTTTTCAAACTTGTTTAGTTGGTGTGGTATTTGCAGGATTTTCCGAATATTCACAAAGATATTTTGTAAAATACATTTTAAATGTGCTTCATAATTAGAAAACAAAGAATTACTTCTCAAATTTAATATCAGTTTGTTAGGGCTAAGCTTGTGGAACCACAGAAAAAATGAATGTGTCTAAATGTTAGACACGTGTGACATTTGTTGTGACAGAATATACAACCAATTATTGTAAGAATTTAGTCAGTTAGATGTGCACGTGCACTTCAGAATAAGAGGCTAAACAAGGCCTTTCTTGGAGAAGAAATCAATATGCTGTGATAATAGCCTTTATTTGTATAGGACAGCTGATGACATGAAAAGGCAGAGGGAGGGGAAATGACATGCAGCAAATGGCCGCAGGTCGGAGTTGAACCCGGGCCCACTACGTCGAGGAGTAAACCTCTACATATGGGCGCCCGCTCTACAAACTGAGCTATCTAGGCGCCCATCAGCTTTTGTTATATTTCAGGGAATTTGAAATGTGGTGGCTAGCTTTTAATCTTCCAGCCCAAGACACACATATTATTTAGAACTCAAGAAACAAAGTGTAGCCTGGCAGCTAGTGTTTTAGCATTTTAGTACCCAAGTGTCAACTTTGTGACACTTACAGAAAATTACTCTGGCAATCCAATTGCATTGAATCCTTGAACACTACTCCATCACAACTTCAATGCAATGGCACTTGTTTTTTTGCTACCAGCCATGTGCGCTTGTGTCCTGTGTCTAGTCTGTCTCTCACCAGTTGTTGCCTGAACCTGACACATCTGTAAGGAGCTGAGTGCTGTCAAACATTTCTCTCAATGGGCCCTGCAGGATCTCATTGACCACACCCTCCTCCATGTCCACCAGCACTGCCTGTGGATTCAAATGTGTGTGAGTATAAGGTCAGGAGTATAAGGTCAGCATATATCTTCTAATGCTATATTACACTGAGCACATATGCCTTTGACCCCGTGCCATAATTCCATAACTCCTCTTTGTAACTTTAATCAATGAATTCCAAACCTGAAATGCAGAATTCGCCCTAAAATCAGCTGTAACCCCTGTGAAGACCAGAGGATAGAGAATGTTCTCTCAAGCAGATTGATTTCTAGTAATGAGCAGAACTTACCCTTGCCTTCAGATGTTGGATTCTCCCACCAACAACGTGGGCTGCCCCATCACTTTCCCTGGAAACAAAATATAACAGAACTACATTCGGGCGCCTGTATGTCTCAACATGTCTCAACCCATGGAGGAGTAACTGGGTAAAAGCAGGTGTGATTACCTTGAGTCCACATTTCGGAAAAAGCTACTGAGGGCCTCATCATACAATCCTTTCTGAATAGGAGAAAAACACAGGCTATTAGAGATGCCCTAACATGTCGTGGCAGGTTATTAACATGTCTGTTCTTAGAAGATGTGTTAGGGCACAACAGTGTGTGTGTGTGTGTGTGTGTGTGTGTGTGTGTGTGTGTGTGTGTGTGTGTGTGTGTGTGTGTGTGTGTGTGTGTGTGTGTGTGTGTGTGTGTGTGTGTGTGTGTGTGTGTGTGTGTGTGTGTGTGTGTGTGTGTGTGTGTGTGTGTGTGTGTGCACTTACTTTATTGACGTGGGCATGTTCTCGCAAAGCAAGATCCCAAAACCTGCAGCCAACCTGGTTCCCACACTGACCAACTGAAGAACACCAAGTCAAAGTGTAACGTTAGCTACAGTGACAACATAGGTTAGGGAAATGTTTCCACGGGTGAACCATAATGTTATCTACAATGCTTACCTACCAACCATAGACTGTATATTATTATTAATACTGTATACAGTCTATGCTACCAACACAGCAAATGACAGCTAAGCTAACGTTAGCTATCGAGTTTTAACTCACCTTGGACAACAACTGACTGTGTCATGGCGGCAGCAGCAGCAATAACGCGAATTTAAGTAATACGTAATATTTACATTTGTCCATAACTCTCCATTGAAACTACTTTTTTTTCATAATAGTTTCGAACGCTTTTTCGCCTCGCGCCTGCACTGTGTTTGGTCGAGTGCTAATGACGTATTACCATGGAAACGACGTATACGCATATACACGTAACGTAGCTTCCGCATATTGTTTTGGATTGATGTTGAGAATTTTTCAAATGCTTTATGTAAATTGAGTTTTCTTTCTTTTTATTATTATTTTATTTTTTGAATTTCCACTGGACCTGTTTGTATTGTATACTTTTGTAGCTGCACACTTGTTATATGCTCCAAAAAAAAAAAAGAATTGATGTTGAGAATGTATTTCATGTATTGGCTCTAAGATAAGAATGTTTTCATTTAGAATCTTTTAATTTTATATGGAAAATGTTATATCCATTTTCACAAATAGTCTGAAAGAAAACCGAATATTCACAGATTTTAAAAATGACATGACATTTTATTTTAAAACTTTAAAAGGAAATAAAGAAAGTAAAAAATAAGAAAGCCGTCCAGACTCTAAACATCTACAGTGTCTTAAAACCTCTTTATTGTAAATTGTATTCACCCCTTTTTGTTCATGTGTATCGGTATATTTACTGTATTCATTGTGTTTAAATAATAAAGTAAAAATAAATTAATAAAGGACTTTCCGTACCTATGGCTTCCGCACAACTTTACATCATCTCTCCAAATAAATATGAAACTGGTCATTAGTTTAAAACAGAAAGTGTTTTCTGGAAGAGATAGTTTTGTAAAATCAGTCAGATGTAGCCTATATTATGAGAAGAAACACCACTCTGTCTTCGACTGTATCACGATGGTTACTTATGCCAAACTGTAAATTGTGATATAAGAGATGCTTTAAATTATCATAATCCACTTTTCTTAACATCTCGGCTGTTTCATGTTAACAGGATGTGGATTTCCTTCTCTATTTGGTTGGGAAATCCCCTTTATACGCAGTAGAGGGCAGTGTTTAACTATTTATTTATTTATTTCAATTAGCAGTCTATCAAAAGACAGACAAACAAATAACAAATAAACTAATAAAATAAGCATACATTTTATAACAGAAGTAATAACTAATTTTCAAGTAAGAAAGTAGGCTAAGCAAGTAACACTTTATTTGTATAGCTTTTAAAAAAAAACTAACCTTTCACACACACACACACACATGCGAAACAGCCTACATATGAAAAATAAATAAGAATAAACATGAGATACAAAATGCAAATTCAATTTAAAATGCATCATAAAGGGGGTGGAGCTCTTTAGACAAAGGCTAATGTATTAAGATTCACCTAAATACATTAGCCTGACCCATGGTACTCAACAGATTCTTATACTGCCATTATAAGGTTTAGGTGCAGCACCTAAGCAAGATAATAATAATAATAATAATAATAATAATAATAATAATAATAATAATTTGAATTTATATAGCGCTTTTCATGGATTCAAAGTTGCTTTACAGGGCAAGATAGAAAACAAAAACAAAGGAAAACAAAACAAAAAAACGAAGAATAAAAAGAGATTTAGGCACAGATAAAGAGCGAGGGGGATAGGCAGAGGTGAAGAGATGGGTGTTGAGGTGGGACTGGAAGATGATGAGGGATGCAGAAGTGCGGATCTCTTGGGGGAGGGAGTTCCAGAGCCTGGGACCTGCCCTGGAGACGGCTATGTCCCCAAAACTGCGAAGGTATATAACTAAAAGACTTTTCTCAGATCTAATGATTTAGTTGAACTTCTTCAGCAAGTTCTGTCTCTAAGCTTTTGAGTGTTATTTATCTGTTCTAGCCTTTCAACTTTTTATAAACAGATGTGGTATAATAACGGTCCAAAATTATGTGAAAAAGCGAGACAAAACTACCAAAAACAGACACCAAGTGACCACAAAAACCCGTTAACCACAAAGAAAACAAAGAGACACACACGACTATAAAGAGACACAAAATTGCAATTATTTTTTTATTGAAAAGGGTAATATTTTTTAAATATTTGTACTCAGGAAGGATGCCTTAACTCCCCCAAGTGTCCACAAAACTAGGGAAAACATTGTACTGTATTCAGAATTTTACTGGAAGCCAATGAAGGGATGCTAGGATTGGCGTGACATATGACCGGCAACTTGTCTGGCAGATACATTTTGTAAATGTTGTAGATGTCGTAGAGCAGCTTGATTGAGGCTTGACTGAGGCATGAATAGAAGCAGTAGCAATTATTAAGGCAAGAGAAAATGAATGTATGAATTAATAGTTCCAGACATGAAGGGGACAACATATATCGGATTTTTTGCAATGCTTGTAACTGAAGACTAGTCTGGATAAGCTTAGTATCATGATGCTCAATGGACATATATTGATCAAAGATGATACCAAGATTCTAAGCAGTGGGTTTGCTATATGATTTAAACGGGGAGATAGATTGATCCACAGCGGTGACAAAATTGTCAGGTCCAGTTAAAAGAAGGCTATACACCCACCCCCAACTGGCACAACCCCTAACCGCCAGACACCACCTTCCATGAATCTGGGTCTGTCCGAGGTTTCTCCCTTACAGGAACCTTTTCTTCCTTGCTACTGTCGCACTAAATGCTTGCTTTTAGGGGAATTATTGGAATCGTTGGCGTCTTTGTAAATTGTAGAGTGTGGTCTAGACCTACTCTTTCTGTAAATGTCTTGACATAACTCTTGTGATTTGATACTAAAAATTGAATCGGACCATTTTTTCATGTAGCCTAACAGGAATAAAATTATCTAGTAGATTAAGTCATGTCCAAGTAGTCCTGTAAGATTATAGACAATAGTTCTCTATTGTAGTTATGGATAATGGCGGGTCAACCCAAGGGCGTCAACACAACTATCTAGGGAGGTCCCGGGATATGTATGCTTGTATTCAAAAAACAAAAAAAACATCAAAAGGTTACAAATGTAGGAAAAAGTGCAAAAGACTAAGAAAAATAAAATTAAAAGCTTGTCCATGAGAGCGCCCGGATTGCTCAGTTGGTAGAGCAGGCGCCAATATATAGAGGTTAACTCCTCAACGCAGCAGGCCCGGGTTGCTGTCATTCCCCCTCTCTCTCCCCTTTCATATCTT
The DNA here is from genome assembly GCA_026937815.1 of Etheostoma perlongum. NCBI lineage: Eukaryota > Metazoa > Chordata > Actinopteri > Perciformes > Percidae > Etheostoma > Etheostoma perlongum. Next base: position 24,953,594 of record CM049388.1, on the reverse strand, counting down.
CTGCTGTCCATGTCAATAAAGGCCCAAAAAAATATATCAAAAATATTAATAAATTGTCCATAAAACCTTCATAAAGGCGACAAAAACATCGAAAGAATTATGCAAAAAAAACTTGGAAAAAGGCGAAAAAAACAGCTAAAGGTGGAGGGGGGGGGCTGTAACCCCCTGTATATTATGCCTGTAGGTCAACAGTGATGTAACTTTCAGTGATGTAACAACTATCTAACCAACATTTCAATAAACAATAACACCACAGGTAACTTCCTTTGTCAGCACAAGTCACAAATGAAAAGGCTGTATCAGTAATCTATAAAATAAACAACAAAATGAAGGCTGACATGGATGTAAAATATGTTTAATTTATGTAAAATAAAACAAAAAGTACAAAAGGAAGTTTTGAACATGAGCTTGTAATTGTGATTATACTATTGGGATGGTGGAACATAAAAGCATTTTTTATATTATGCACTGTAAAAAGTCTAACTGATGGAAACACTTCAGGTTCCTCAGGATGGTTCTGAACCTGAAATCTGGTCACTGTCTCTTATAAATCTTTTCTGGTAATTTTTAAATGTGGACGATTTGGTCGTATTCTTGACATTTACAGTACATGTGAAACAATAAACAAGAAATGACAGATAACAGTAAAGAAAGGAACAAGGACAACCAATTGGAAGTGAGAAAAAAAAACAGTGACAATTATGTTGAACACAATGAGTTTTAGGCTACATTTACATTGCTACGTTTTGGTTTAGAGACCTTTGGCGACACAGACTCTGATGGTAACGTTTAGCTTGGGTCATGACATCTTGTTCTCTGAGATTAAGCTACTAATGTTGCCATGGCTGCGTCCAAAAATCAATACTTACATGCCATTTAGTAGGCTAAAACGGTATGTGAGATTTTTTAGTATGTCTAAAACCTTAGTATGAAACCAATAGTAGAAAAATTGCATACTATTTCTGGTAAAATATTACAGTATGCAATACTGGACACTACACCAGAAAAAGTATCCCACAATGCAGTACATGTAAACGTGCTGTATTTTATATAACACTTTTCTAGTCTTAGCCAAGGGCAAGACATTGAACCACCAACCTTCCAATTGGCAACCGCTCTACCACTGAGCCACAGTCACCCTAGTAGTGACCACAATGATCGAGACAGACAAACGGACAGAAACCAATAAGCTCTGTGATTTCAATAACACTCTAATTTACATTTCAACATATTTAAACGACTGTTGGTCTAGTTATCTGGTGAGGTCGGGCTTGAAACAACAAGGTGCCCTCAGGAAGTGATGTTAAAAATCACATCTTAGCGCGCCCAAAAAGATACACACAACTGTTTATATACACAAAAAGTATGTTAAACGATAGTATACATATTGAGTATGTTGTGTAGAGAACGCGATTTCAGACGCACCCCATGGCAACTACGAGCAGCGGGGGCGGAGTATACACACTGCCTCCTGTTTAGGCCTGGTGTACCAGAATGTTGATGATATTGGAGGCTTTGGCGTGATAGTTGAAATGGAGATTAGTTCTACTACTGGAGCTAAAACACTAGCTTTGGGCTCAAAACTCTACTTAAAAACCAAAACGTAGCGGTGTAAATGTAGGTAGTAAATGTGTTCGGTCAGTGCTGTATTTGGGGATAATGATGGCGTTAGTAAAAGTGTTATGCTGCAGGACAGGTCCCGACGCTGACCGCTCCACTGACCAGAGCAGCTTTGCTGAAGCTCACTCGGCTGTTATTGATGGTCAGGTTCCTCATACAGCCCACCCAGGCCTTCCTGGTGGCGATGCTCTGTGGCAGATCTGAGAGGTGGAAGAGCGCATCACATCATTAGCAAGGTGTAATTCAATATAATTATAGTGCATTCCATTCAGTCAGACTTTCCAATGTCAAAATCTTAGGTCCCCCTGTTGTTGTTTTAGTCGTGTGAGAGAAAACTCTGATTGGACAGATAGTCTAGCTAGCTGTCTGGATTTACCCTGCAGAGATCTGAGGACCAGGTAACCATAGTCCTCAGATTGGACAGATAGTCTAGCTAGCTGTCTGGATTTACCCTGCAGAGATCTGAGGACCAGTTAACCATAGTCCTCAGATTGGACAGATAGTCTAGCTAGCTGTCTGGATTTACCCTGCAGAGATCTGAGGAGCAGGTAACCATAGTCCTCAGATTGGACAGATAGTCTAGCTAGCTGTCTGGATTTACCCTGCAGAGATCTGAGGAGCAGGTAACCATAGTCCTCAGAAATCCACCAGAGGTTAGAACGCCAACACAGAGAAAAAGGAGGGACATCGGGGGGAATTTCCGTCGGCAATCCCGGAAGTGAAACGTCGTGGTATAGACTAGGCTAAATACAACCAGCAACGGCCTGTCAACATTTTATCATTCTATGGCACTATGTGTTCACGTTACAGTGCTTTACTTAGGTTAAAGTACTTCTATTTCAGGTATATAATATATGGTCTATTGGTGAAGTAGCACTGATCACTTTGATCGTTGGGTTAAATATTATCCTCACCAGGAATAAAAAGAATTCGGCCGAGGCAGATGTATAGTCTATACACCAGAAGGGGGGAAATCCCTAGCATCGCCTATGACAAATCGCACCCTGAAGCTATGGCTAACCCGGATAGAGCTAACCCCACAATGAAAAATCCGGCTTGTGTTCAATCCGGGTGTGCGGTCATTCCCAGCTCCGGCTTCTGAGTTCCGAGGTAAATGCAACGCATTATAACGTGTAACAAGAGAAAATCTGAAATGTGTAATTTCCTGGTTCACCTGGAGCTCCACCAATAAACACCGGCTTCCTGGTATCTGTAGAGCTGGGGTTCAGAGGTCCCACCACATGGTTGACCTCAGAGTCCACATCAAGCTGGACAACATTGGCATCCCGGATCACTAAGATCAAGCAGAAGAGAGTGCATCAGTTTAGAAAATAAGAATCTCTACAGAATCCCTGATCCAACTGTAAAGAATGGCTGTTTTTAATAAGGCTGCACGATGTGAGGAAAATATGCAATGTGCCATAACGTTGTTGAATACCGCGATAACAGTATAACTTGCAATTAAAACACAGATTTTAAAGTGTACTCAGTTCTGCGTATGGAACAAATTAAACTTTGAATTGAGTATAAAAGGCACCACTATAAAAAAAGAGTTAAATTTTAAAGTGCAGTCTTCTACTGATATTTTCTTTGACACTTTCACTAACACACAATTTTTCCTTTCTTTTGTGACATCGCGGCCTTTCATAGTGTGTTTATTGAGCCAGTTGATGTTGTGATCAAAAAGTGGTATATTGTGCAACCCTAGGTTTTATAAAATAAACCAAAGCACTGTGGCTTACTATTGTGCATCTTTTATTATGTCTATCTCCTTATCCCAGTGGTAGAAAAAGTATTCAGATACTTTATTTTTAAGTAAAGTAGCTATATCAAACTGTGGAAATACTCAGATACAAGTCAAAGTCTTTCATTTAAAAGCTGACTTCAGTAAAAGTACAAAAGTGTAATTACAAATATATACTTAAGTGCCAAAAGTTAAAGCAGTCACAGAGTCAAATGACCCCTTTTAGTACAGGATTGTACCTGTAATATTGATGAATTAATGTGTAAACAGAGTTTTAAAGGGGCAATCTATCTATTTTACACACAAAGAATAATTTCTCAAAAACAAAAAGGTAAATGGTCAGTGATACTCAGCCTGTGAAAACAGCTGTTTAATGTTTGTTTTGTAAACTCTACTGACATAACTATGACATCAATATTATCACTTTATTATAACTTGGAGACTGCTAATTTACATCAGAAACCCTGCGTTTTAAACTATGAGCATACATTTTTTACGTTGGCATTAATCAAAGGATTCATGTCAAAAGAGCACTACTGAGTTGCATTATGGGAAATGTAGAATCTTTCTAGAGCTTGACCCATATTAGTGACTAAATGTCAAGATATTTTAGCAGTTTTCTCCGGGTACTTCGGTTTTCTCCACCACTAAAAATATGTTCCCCTCCCTCTCTACCAAGCTGATGTGTGGTGAGCTTCTAGAGTCATAAGACTGCTGTGCATCACCCAGGTGGGTGCTACACATTGGTGGTGCTAGAGAGGAGTCCCCCCCCCTAAAGAGCGTCGAGTGTCTATGATAAAGCACTATTTAAATGAAATGTAATTATTATTATTAGTTTATATTACCTCCAGAATGCTGCAGCAGAGCTTGTAACCAGAGTCTATAAGAGGTCTCATGGGCACTCTGGATTTCTTTACACTGGCTTAGATAAAGTTGTACAGAAATGTATGTTGTGTCTGTATTTTATTGTAAAGCACTGTTGTACAAAGACGTTTGATGTTAGCTCTACAAAGGTGTTATATAAATACATTTAACGTCAATCAATCAAACAATCAATTTATTGTGTCACGTGAAATCATATAAAAGTCAAATGTAATCTGTCAGTCCCTTTGATGTATCTTCTGCATTGACATCACAAATGTGACATATTTGGTTTAAGTATTGTGGATATGCAGGTCCATTGGCATCGCTGTTGACGCAAAGACATCAGACCTGGGCAACGCGTTAATCCGTATACTTCTATTTAAGTATTTATTTCAATGATTTTTAAGTGTCAGTAAGAACCCTCTCACCTGTGATTCGGTGCCAGTTGCCAGCACACAGACCCTGGATCGGTGACACCTTGGTGAAGAACTCATGAGACCCGTCGTTCACAAGAGCCACCACCTGGAATCAGCGACACACAGTCTCCATACTTTTTAACGGAAGATGCAATTAACAGTATCTGCCCTACACACAGTGGTGGAATGTAACTATGTATGTGTAACTCCTTCAAGTGCTGTACTTACATACAAATGTGAAGTACTTGTGCCTTACTTGGGTCTTTCCTTTCAGAGAGAAATATTGTTCTTTTTACCCCACTACATTAAAGCTATAGTGTGTAGTTTATGTTGCCCCCATGAGGAATTCAAAGTAACGACAACAACACTGTCGGCACGTCTACATGATACAAGCCTTTTGTGATCACTTTACAAATTAAGATTTTTGCACACAAATTACATGTAGCTTGTAAAATCTGATGTTTGATCATAAATTAAACTAGCCAACAATATACCTGCCTAAAAGTCCAGCTGAGATGATGAGACCATTAAACACACAACTAGTTGGATCCTTTATACTTTCTACGATGGGATTGTTCTGCATGGAGTACATTTTCCTAATGATACCTACATTTGTTTATCCAAGTAACATGTTAAATGCAGGCCTTTTACTTGTAACAGAGTAATATTTTTTTACAGTGTGGAATAAGTACTTTTAATTAAGTAAAGGATCTGCACACTTATTTCCACCAATGTCTACATCTGTGTAGTTTTCTGGATTACTGTGCTAAGGACTTACCTCTCCATGGTGAATGTACATAGTGAAATAGCCTTCTGCTGTGCGCACGTGCAGTAGCACCCCAGATGCCACACGGGGGCGCACCTCCATCACTAGCTCAAACCTAAGCCCCAGGTCAAATGTTTCATCTGACGGAGAGAAGCAGAGAGAGAGAGAGAGAGAGAGAGAGAGAGAGAGAGAGAGAGAGAGAGAGAGAGAGACAAGAGAACAAGATAAAGTGAGTTCTGGGTAACCTCTTCCACTGTGGGCCTCACGACTCTGCCACATGAATTAACCATGTGCGTGCACGTGTGAAATGACTCTCCTCGTTCGACAGCTGCAGCTTAGTTCCCAAGTAACCCCCCCCATCCTCTGCGCTCCCCCCTCACCATAGAGACAATTTCACCCCAGTTGCACTGAGGGTATCATGTTCCATCCTCCAACCAGACTCTCCCCCTGCACAAGGGTTGGTGAAAGAGCCGAGGGGGCTTGTGAGTTTTCCAAAAGGGAATCTAATGAGCCGTGTAATATAACAGATGTTCAGTTTGAAAACAGTTGCAGATCCTGCTCATTGTATGTGGTGTTACATTTGGGGGAAAAAGGACCGCACAAAGTCAACTCCGGACAAACTTTGCCTTTACAAAATGTTAGTCTCGCTCTGCCAGACCTTCCTCCACAGTGCTGCGGAGGAAGATCTGGCTGGTCCACACAGCCTTCCAATTTTTTGGTATCAACCATTTAAACCAATCGCAATCGTCTTTGTCTTTGTATGCAAAGTAGTCTCGGGAAGGAATTTGTTTTGGTGGAACATGTGTACGTTCAAAAGAAGTTTTAGTCGTGCAACAGAAAACTCTGATTGGACAGATAGTCTAGCTAGCTGTCTGGATTTACCCTGCAGAGATCTGAGGACCAGGTAACCATAGTCCTCAGATTGGACAGATAGTCTAGCTAGCTGTCTGGATTTACCCTGCAGAGATCTGAGGACCAGGTAACCATAGTCCTCAGAAATCCACCGGAGGTTAGAACGCCAACACAATGAAAGAGGAAGGGGACAGACATCCAAAAAGAATGATACCTGGCAGAATATCCAGCGACTACGGAGACATCCCAGAAGTGGAACATCATGGATATAAACTAACAAAATGTAGAATTCCTGTTTCTTTTGTTTTTCATTAAAAAAAGGTTACTTTAAATGTACCCAGCACGACATATCCTCCTTCCTCCGAGAAGTATGTTCCCGCCTCTGAGAGTCCCTCGAAGCACGGAGTGACCCCAAAAGTCTCGGCCACAGAAGACAGCCACTGCCCGTCCAGCTGAAGGTTCTTCAGACAGCCGGTAAAGCTGTATGCAGAGTTTCTCTAAAGGGACACACAAGGTTAAAAAAAAAAATAAATAAAAAATCCGTATTTCAATTCCTCTTACAAATATAAAGTTGAATTCATATACAATAAAACCATTCTGCTTTTTCTAATAAAAACAGGTTTTAAGATTACTAATGCTGTTTACGCCAAATTCATACCTCACCTGTTATGTAGCCTAAATGAGTGTAAAACGAGTCATCCTCAACATCAGTCAGCATAGTTGCACTTTCTAGATACGGATTCTATGTAATGGGCATCCAGTATTGGATGACTTAATAATGTGTATTTTATATGTTTTTATTTTATTTATTGTGTGAGTGTGTATATGAAAGTCAGTATTGTTTTAGAGGCTGCACAAGCACATTTCGTTGTATGGTCCTCCTGCACAATGACAATTAAAGTAAATTCTATTCTAAATTAGACACACCTTAATACATGGCTGTCTGGCAACTATGACTGCACACCTTATTCTGTCACATGTGATGTGTGTTCGATCTCTGCTGCATGCCTCCATGTCGTGTCTTGTATGTGCTTTCAATGTGGCCTCTGTGACTGTTCTCGTTCCCCTTGTCTCCTCTGTATTGTTTGTATTATATGAACTACTTTGAGGCCTTTGCCATCATCTGTGCTTGCTCAAATTGTGTACCACATGTTTGTATGTCTTACTCCCTTCTGCTTAGGCCAGCTGTTATTATACATGTAATATCATTTAGTCACTTTGCTTATATTTTTTAACCATAGCATTTTAAGATGCCTATTAACAACTGGCCAAAGACTACAGCTGGAAATTAGAGACTAAAGCTGCTCCTTTCACAGTGCAGTGAATTAAAGGGGACTGTCCACAACATTATAAACTACTAAACTAAACTAGAATAGACTAGACTAAACTACACTAAATAGGATGCAGGCTCTGCATTATGTTTTTTTCTTTGGAAACTATCAGGTTCTTTCCAAATGCCAAAGTTTGGGCTGAGCCCTAAATGAAAATGTCCGGCTCCGGCCCTGTTGGGATCAGCTCTCTCAGCTGTCTGCTGGAATGACCATACAAGTTCCAGAAGGGTCATACATGACAGAGATTTTTCAGAAGTTACTCTTTCATTCAGAGCTACAGACATTCATATAATATTCATGTGTTTCAAATGACCTGTACTGTTTTTTTTAATTTTTTTTTAAGTGTAAAATCACTTCCACATAAGCTTTAAACCCATACCTGAATATTCTTTTGGGCTCTCTCTGCAGGAACTCCTCCGACATAGAGAGGACTGCTGACATGCCAGGAGACGTTGCTTCCGTGAGCTTTGTCTTCCAGCACTGTGAGCCCATCAATTATTAACCGTCCCATACTCCCGTCACGGATAAATATAACCTTAAGCGGGATAAGAGAGGAGGTCGTCACTGTAGAAACTGTTGACACGTACCAGAACTGGCATCCACCCATGCATACATGCAGAACTGACAGATGGAATAAGTTCATGAACTTACATTGTGCCATGCACCATCACTGTACTTCTCCTCGCTCTTGATTTTGACTCTTTGGTCTGCTACGTTGAAGGTGTATACAAGCTTCCCGTGGGCCAGGAAGAGAGCCATGAAGTTGTCCTCTTGGACATCCGATACATAAAAGATGAGGCCAAAGGATGAGTGGGTCTTCAGGGACAAGGAAAAGTGGGACCTGGGAGGTGGTAGGGACATGCAAACAAAGGGAAACCCTTGAAAGAGCTTTGGAATAGACTCTGGAGTTGCAAAGATGAATCGAATAATGGATTAGTAAAATTAATCAACCAACTATTTTGATGATCCATTAATCGGTTTGAGTAATTTATGAGAAAAAAGAGGAAAAATTCTCTAATGGAACAAAGTGCATTAACTCTGTGCTTGAGTGCAAATTGGAGTTATTTGTACTGTATTTGTTACATGTCCAAGTCTTTTATATTCTATTCTACTTTTTACTCCACTAGATTCATCTGACATCTGTAGTTACTAGTTACTTCATGCATTAGGATTTTTGCACACAAAACAGAACTGACAGAACTGTTTGGATCGTTTCCAGTTTATAAAATGGGAGCATTGGGAGTACTTTTACTTATTTAGGTACATTTTCCTGACAATTCTTACATACTTCCACATTCTACAAGTAACATTTTCAATGCAAGACCTTTCCTTGTAACAGTATTTTTACAGTTTGCTATTACTTTTACTTAAAGGTGCTCTAAGTGATGTTGGGTGATGTTACTTCTTGTTGACGTTCGAATTATTTTCAACAAAATGAAACTAGCTCGCCCCTCCGTCCTCCTCATCCCGTCCCCTCTCATTCTCTTCTGTGCACTAACCGCCCAAACTCCCAACCCCAAATCCGTCTTGTCGGTTATTGGCTGGAATACTGTGTATCCTTCATGGTGCAGTTGGGCACAGTTTGTTTTGGTTGCGGTTTGTAGACCCTGGGCTGTCTACAGTGTGTTCAGGGGACAGGCAGCTAGCAGATAGTGAGATGTTTGCTGTATGTGACAACAAATGTTAGCCTAGAACTAGCCTAGCCTGGGTGCCCAGATAGCTTAGTTGGTAGAGCGGGTGCCCATATAAAGAGTTTTATTCCTTGACACAGCGGCTCCAATCTGCGGCCCTTTGCTGCATGTCATATCATAAATTGATAAGTTGTAGACAAAACAAGACATTTGAAGTCATCATTTTAGGCTTTGGGAATAATCAACAGATTAGTCGACAATGAAAATAATCCTTAGTTGCAGCCAAGGTCCAAAATTAGCGCCATCTAGCCACATGCTGGTAAAATAAATATGCAAGTGGCTGGTAGATTTGCCTTACTCACCAGCCAAAAAAAACAAGTCTATCTATTGAGTGGGTGGTAAAATTTTAACATTCACTAGCCATTTGGCTGGAAGACGATAAAAGTTAATTTTGGACCCTGCTTGCAGCCCTAATAGACTTAACCTTGAGGTCCCTTGTAAAAGTTCTTTGCTTGACATACCTCTCAGAGAAGGAGTCGGGAAGGTCTGTGTAGTGCTGCCTGCTGTTTGCGATGCCACCGTAGTGGAAGGCTTGGCGGGCTGCTCTGGGACTTGAGGAGAGGTAGCAGGGCTTGATGTTCAGCTCTGATGGCTCCTGATCATCACTCTTCAGTTCCAACAGGCCCAGTGGGAGGCTGCTGACCTATCAGAGCATTTTTAATGAACGTCAGGATGAGGCACATCGTTGCTACCAACAAACCTGTACACATTAATAAAGTGTGTGTGTGTGTGTGTATGTGTGTGTGTGTTTTAGAAGGGAAGGGTGGGGTGGGGGGTGGAACGATTGAGCCCATGATAGTTTTTAATTTAAAATGTTATTTAATTTGCTTTGCACACTTGTAAATTAGATGTAAACGTGTTTGTAAAATTGTATGTATGTACTGTTTGTACTTCACTTGCATTGAATATTTATTGTTTTACCTATCTGCCTAACTACAGGCAGAAAATAGCAATTGTGTAAATACCTGGTGCAATGCATCTCTCCTTTTTCTTATACAAGGTTAATGTTTAATTGTGCAATGTCCTTATAATAAAATGGCATTACATTACATTACACAAAGAAGGAAAGAGTGCCCTAAAGCCAGTGTTCTGTTATTGTTTACCTTCTGTGATCGGCTCTGTTTGGCTCTGGATGAGTGTTCCCTGTGCCTTGACATCAGAGCAGCAGGGGGGCGCTGGACTGGACAGTCCTGCAGGGAGGTCTGGACCTTCTCAGTGTATCGCTGGAAGTCCTCAGGCTCAATGTCCCGGTCCTGTCTACAGAAATACAGGTAGAAGGGAGTGACAGAGAGGGAGCGCAAGAGTGCTTAGAACGTGAGAGCTGCAGATCCAGCACACTTGCATGTCTCCATCGCAACAAAATCCATGTCCTTAACTAGGGAGAGACTGGGAATAACTATAACACGGGTCAGCTGTAACACGTCCAATTACTCCAATCAGGAACAAATGTTGAATGACCTGATTCATTCTGCACATGCTAGGTTTAGTCCTTATTACACATGTGAAGAAGAAGCACCCTGTGACAGACACTGCACATTTTAGGAAAGTATTTTTTTTAACCTCATTTATTTTTATTTTGATTTAAAGCCAGCTTTGTAGATAAACTCAACAAACTTAAATCATGTTTATTGTGTGTCTATATGGAGTCTTGTGTGTCTTGCAGTTGTTAGTGCTAATGTTTTTAGCTGTTAGCTGTAAATTAAGCGAGTTCATGGCGACAATAGTCTGGGAAATAACATTTTACTCATGTTTGAGAGTAGTCTGTATCCTTGATGTTCCAATTCTGGGATTGCTCCATTGCTGCCGAAGATTTCGCCAGATTGCACTTATTTAAGCCGGATATCCGTTGCCTTGGGCTGCTTCTGTGTTGGCATTTTAAACTCCAGTAGATTTCTGAGGACTATGATTAACTGCTTCTCAGATCTCTGCAGGGTAAATCCATTTTTTTGTCTCATTGCCAATCTATGGTCTGAACTGGGCTTAAGAGCAATACTTGTAGTATAAATAAATGAGTTGCATCCCTTCCTCTAGGCTGTAGTGACTGTTTAGTGGTGATTTACCTGTTGATGTAGGCGTAGCTGATGCAGCCTGTGAAGTTCTTGAAGCTGCTGCTTGGAGACCCTCCATAGTAGAACGTCTTCACAGCAGTATCTGACGAGGATCGTGTGGCAGATGACGGACGTTTCTTCTCCTGTTTGTCTTTGTCGTCCACCACCAGTGCATACCTGGTGTACAGTTCAACCAGTGGGTCATTACATTGTGACACTTCTCAGTGTTTTCTAACTACGTACTTATTGTACACACCACCCCACATATCATACTGTTATTTACCAACACACTTTATAGGGATTATAGGGATACAGGCCTCTACTGTCTTCTTTGTGCTGAACTGGCTGTAACAGAATCATGTGGTCACATTTGTGCTGATTCACACTGCCACGCTGGGTGTGGCCATCCTGATGTGAGCATAGTATTACTAGTTTTACTAATTTTGAGTTTTTCTACTTAGATAGTAGAAACAGCTGTCAAAAATGTCTGGAAGCTGAAAGACTTGTTAAACTATTTAGAGGTTCATGATATTAGTAGTCTATATTGACAATGTTTCATTTATGAGATAGTTCTGGGGCCGCCAGAGGTTCCGCTGGATGTCCCTCTTTTCGGCTGGATGTCCATCACCTTCCTCTTTCTTTGTGTTGGCGTTCTAACGTTCTAAGGACTTCTGAGGACTATGGTTACCTGGTCCTCAGGTCTCTGCAGGGTAAATCCAGACAGCTAGCTAGACTATCTGTCCAATCAGAGTTTCCTGTTGCACGACTATACTTACTTCTGACTGTTTACTGTGGCCACTAAGAAGTGTGTCCTTCCGTCGCTGTATTGTTTCTTGTGTGATTTAACTCGTGTGCCTCTGGAGTTCATCACCACGGCTCCATTCTCCAGGGAGATGCTGAACTCATCAGACTGAAGTGGAAAAAAACAAGGTCATACCTTTTACATAGAAGCAACTACAACATACTACAAATGATTACAAAAACAAACAAGATCTGCTCTTGATTTGTCTTGTTTTATGAATATACACAGTATATATTTTTTATCAGTACATTTTATTAGTATTGTTGTTTTTGGTTTGTTTGTTTTCTTTCTGATCGTTTTTTATTTTTGTTTATGAAAGTAAAAGCAACAATGTTATTTTTTGTATGTTAGTGTATTGACTGTTGTGGGTTATAGATGGCAGGAAAAAAAATTAAAATAAATAAATATCTGTTTCAACCCTAAATTCAGTAACACTTTATAATAATGGTACATGAATCATGAATTCATACATGACTTCATGCCTGAAAAAGTATGAATTCATTCATGTACTATCAGTAATGTACTGTACAAGGATCAATAGTATCTCTTGCATGACTTAATGCAGGAACAATATGTTAACTCTGCTGTTGTCTTCAGGTCAAATTTGACCCGTTATCAAAGTTTCTATTTCAGAAATGTGGTTCTCTTTTCCACTACTCCAGTGGTGTAGTCTACGTGATATGCAGGTACACACAGTATACCCACTTAGAAAGCTCCAGGATTTCCATATACCCACTTAAAAATGCCCAATGACATGCAACAACTTTCCATCATATTTTTAACATATATTGTGTTTTTCTTCACTTAGGCTAAATAAAGGGATTTCCACTTTAAATTGGTGCATAAAGTGTATCTGAATACAGGAGATGAAGTCATTGTTGCTCAAAACTTCCCTGGGGGAGGACACCCTGACCCGCCACTATGATATGGCCCCCCCTCCCCCAAATGTAGATTCTGACCAATATACAGTACAGTATACCCATTACAATACATTAGAATACACCACTGGATGGTTCCATAAGTACAAGTAAAGTAAAATTATGGATTCATTTACTATTTTCTTCGACTTTTGGGTGTTTTATTAAATTTTATAGCATATCCTGACTAAACTTTGACAGTCCATCAACGCCCTCTGATCTTAAATATTAGTCAAGTTGTGCTTTTTTTTTATCACAACAATTATATATAATTTCATATAAATGAGGCTTATTGACCATTAACCCCCCCCCAAAAAGTGTAAAACTAGAGGTAATAAGTCGATGTTAGTGGTGTATATAAGCTACTGGTAGTAGTGCAAAAAGTGTGCACGCAAATCACAAATCATGATGACTCAAATACCTCCACTGAGGCATTAATAAGCATATAGTTCCTGTGTGCACAAGATACTTTATATGTAGTACTAAATGACTGAAATCATGCTTTTTCATGCTAATTTATGTACCATTATTATAAAGTGTTAACCCAAATTCTTTAAACTGTACGAAAATCTGATTTCCCACCTCACCATTTGCAATTTTGCTTTATATTTCTAAAATGTGTCTAAAAACCAAAAATAAATGCATACCCCGTCACTCAGATAGAACAGGAGTCCGCCGGGCTGCAGTGTTCTGAAGTTGAGTCCTCCCTCAAAGTTGTCAAAGGGGGAAATCTTTGCTGTGGATCCCAGGTAGCTCTCTCCAGTGAAATAGGCTTTACGGGACATCTGTCACAATACAAACACATTTCACTTTCATCGGCTCACAGAACAGTAATCCCCCAACGGGGATATTGATTGACTCGTGTGAAAGCTGTTGAACTAGAAAAGCCAATTATTTTCTCTCAATTCAGGCTGAAAAAGCATGTTTAGATGCACGTTTTACTGATTGTGAGACACGTTTGGTATTGATTTCCAAGAGAGAAATACGCAGTGCATTAGCACTGAGAGTGAAAGTGTTGGAAGGAGCACTCACAAAGGACTCCTCGGGGCAGCCGCTGCTGATGCCAATGGTGCCAGGCTCCTCCAGCAGATTGAAGTCTTTTTTCTGGAACTGGAAACCTTTCACACAGCCTTTCAGGTTGGCAACAGCAGACAGCTCAGGCCTGTGGGGATACACATACTGCCACCATCAGTGATCTCTACCTTGTAATAGAGTATTTTTTACAATGTGGTACTTTACTTAAGTCAAGGATCTGGATACTTCTTCCAACACTGCCCTAAACACTACTACACTACCAGCTCAGCAGCAAATAGAGTCAGTCAGAGACTAGCTAGTGAGCGTAGTCGAGCATTTAGCAGCTAAAGAGACATATTTCCCCAGGAGTTGGTGGAGACTAAAAAACCTAAAAGGGAGCATAAATATTTGACATTTGTCCAACACATTAATGCTAATGTCAGGTCTTCTGGATGTTGTCATGGCTGTGGTTTTCAGTTGTAGTTTTTCTAGTAAAACGCGTTATTAACAGCGTTAACGCAAACCCATTTTAAGGGCGTCAATTTTTATTGGGAGATTAATCTTCTTTTTGGCCTAGCAAACTTTGTAGTTTTTTTTTTGCAACAGCTAGAAACTAGAAAACTACAACACCCACCAGATCTAGCTAGACTGGAAAACAAAAACAGGCACGCCACACAAAGAGTAGTAACGTTTTAAGTGGATGGCGAGCGCAGGACGCCGAAATGGACACTAAAAAGATTCAGAATGGAAAGTTTACTTTTTAAAAGTAAGCACACAGCTGATTCTGATGCGGTGACCCCCCCCCCGCCCTTGTCAAAGTATTTTTTTCACCTTTTTATTGATGGACAGTGTTACATTGTGTGACAGATTATTTGCTCCAAGTGAGATTGTTAGTGTGAAATTGAACACTACAGTACGCTATATGTTAATGTGCTTTTCAATAAAAAAAACATTTGCTCCACTTTCCATGTTGATAAGAGCATTAACATGAGAAAAAAACGTTAGTTAAAGCAATTTAATGAGGGGATACAGTCAGTACTGTGATTACAGCTTGTTGCCCTGCCCCTGAGTGGGAGAGAATCTATGAGCAGGGGTCTCCTCCGGAGAAGTTGGACTCTTGCAAAAATGAAATATGTTGCTCTTAGCTACCTGTTCTTATATAAAAAAAAAAGTGGCTTTCTTGCAACCAAGATGTAAAAAAAAAAATAACAATGATGGTTCCAAACAACGCTGTAAGTAAAATAAAGGATCAGTTTTATTAAATTTAATACCATTTGAAAAAAGAAGATAAAAGAACGTTGATGTTTTTAACAGAAAAAAACACCAAAAGATCTACATACCTTTCGGAAAAGAACTTGGAAGCAAGTGACCAAAACAAAGACAAAAGCGACAATAGTTTCAAAAGACGACCAAAACATTATTTTAATTTGAAATTTTGACCCAAAAAACAAAAAGTTGCATGGTTGACAGGAAGACAAATACACTTTCACCCTTGTCTTAACTTACCTGGATTTGAGAATGCTGGAAGGAGCTCCACCTATGTAGATATCTGAGAAAGGCAGCGTGGTTTTTGGATTCTCCATAGATTTAACATGGCTCTTGTCCACCAGTAGGATAACCTTCTTTGACTGATGGTAGATCACTGACACCTGTACAAAACAGGACAGTTACAGCCACACGTGACTCATTAACGAGGTTTAAGCTGTAATGTAATGTAATGGAGGGAATCTACCTCATGGTATCGTGCATCATTTATTTGCATCTTGGGTAAGTTATTCTCCAAAAGTTCGGGCCCTTTGCTGAAGCCAAAGTCGTACATTAGTCGCAGGAAGCCATTCTTTATCTCTAAAAGGAAGAATTTGTCCTGAAACAAAGGAGGTAAATTAGATCAGGTTTTGTCTTTGGGACATTTAAGCTAAAAGAATTTCAGCATTTTTTTGTTTTAAAGAAAAAAAAAGGTCACGTTAAATGTGATAAAAACAACATCATGTTGGGAAGAACAACATCTGTTTCCCAACAGGTAACGGTAAGGACAACATCTGTGTCCCAACAGGTAACGGTAAGGACAACATCTGTGTCCCAGCAGGTAACAGTAGGACAGCATCTGTGTCCCAGCAGGTAACATTACGGACAACCTCTGTGTCCCAGCAGGTAACGGTAAGGACAACATCTGTGTCCCAACAGGTAATGGTGTCATTAGTCTTTTGAAGAACTAATCCTATGAAGGCACTTTTTAATTATGGTTTTAATGACTTTCTGATATTTCTCATCTTAGAATGCACTGCATTACACAATGCATTATCTATATTACCATTTATTCATATGTATACCATATCTGTGAATTGTCCTTTAATGTGATACTCTGTGTCTTTTAATTGCCCCTCAGGGACAAATAAAGTTATTTGCACTGAATTGATGTATTTGGTAACCCTACATTCACACGGGGCCCCAGCCTGGCCCCTCTTTTTGAAATGGTCCAGATTGCCACTGGGGGTGCTCAGCCCTCCTGCCTATTTTAGGTTTACATTTGTTCTGTACACACACTTCATACACAAATGACACACACGACACACTCACACCCCATGCACACATCACACAAACACACACACACACACACACACACACACAAACACCACATACACAACATATACTCAAATACACACATCACATACACACACCCCATACACAACCCCCCCCCACAAATTATTTCACATACACACATCCCATTCACACACCGCATACACACACACACACTCCATAAACACAGCACATACCATCTTTTCCCAGAGTAATTATTGCACCTGTATTTTAACCTATGCCATTATACCTTGGAGTGGACACTTACTAATGATATTACAAAAAATCTTTTTATGTTTTATGTTTGTTTACAGTGTGTGTAAGCATATATACACAAGTATATTAGAGAGGATACTGGATTTATGACTAAAATATAAATAGTAATTGAAAATAGAAATGTTGCACTGTTAACGAAAACTAAAGAAAACTTTGAAAAAAGATAGGTAGGTCTTATGTGAGTTTAAAGATAAAGTCGTCAGACTTACCTCATTGACCATGAGGAAAAGGACACCATTGTTTGCGACAGTTCGCACTGAAATATCAAATCTGGTGACAACACCAAATTTGCCCCTCCTCTCGATGTTGTTGATGAGCGCGTAGCCCGTTCCATCAAACAGGTAGCTAGCAATACGGCTCTGGGAAAATGCCAACTTGTACCTGAGAATATAAGGAGAAAGGTCATTTCATACATTTTAAACAGTCTATAGATTAAGAATAAAGGAAACATCTGGTTCAGATACATGCTTTATAAGTCAAAATTGAAAAAAGGATGGGAACCAAATGGGTAAAATGGGCAACTCCTAAGGGCGCCATGACCCCCAGGGACCCCAAGAAGTCTTGATTCATAGCTCGTTTGTAAGGGTATTTGCACCACTAAAGTATAGTATCAATTAGGGCTGAACAAATGTACAAATGTAAATTTGAACAAATGTGATTAGCTTATCGTGAAGCACTGTCACGTCTTGCTCCTGCGTCAAGTTTGTTTAATGTCTTCTGTCTGGTTGTCCCCTTTGTGTTTTATTTTGAAACTCACAGTTTGTCTCATTTCAGTTACAATCACTTCCTGGTCCTTGTCTGCCTTTCCCGCCTGTGTTGTTAAAATTGCTTTTATAAAGAGTTTTAAGCTTAACCAAGCAAACCAGCTCCGAGATGAATCGTGACCATTGAAACATTGACGCAAAGTGACATTTTGAAAATGGAAAAAAAAGCAAAGGTACAAGACCGTTAATAGAAACTGTCGTAGACCTCAATGTTAGCAGCTAGGGCTAGCCGTGCGAGGGTGCGGTAAACATTTCCACGGTAACAGCCAGTTGCACCAATCAGAGAAGTCACTGTTAGGATTGAGGGTAGTGTAGTATTTCTCCATAAGATCAAAAATAAAACCTGTTTTTTATAAAACAAGGTTAATATCATTCAGACTTCTTCTACAGCAGCATAAAAAGCTCATTGTCACTCCAACTTGGATGGTTTCGAAATGATGGCTGTTTCAACATTGGGGTAGGCCCATTATTAGTGGCGGAGGGGGTTTCAGGGCTTCTCCCCCATAACATTTTGAGCATCTAACACTTCATTTTCTACATCAATTTTATCGTGCAAATGTCTTTATTCACGTAAATAGTTATTCTCCTGTTTCTGCATATTAAGAAACATTTTGTGTTTTGGGGGATTTTAGTGTTTTTGGGGCTCCGATGTAAAAGATAAAACAAGAAGAAATCTTTTTTTCATGCTCCGGTTGTGTTCTTTAACCTCCTGATGTAGCCGGCATGTTTTAAGCCCCCTGAATGTTTTTTAAGCCCCCTGAATGTTTTTTAAGCCCCCCTGAATGTTTTTTTGTACCTTCTATTTTATTTGAATTTTCTAAATCTGCTAAATATTGGGGGCGGAGGAAACATCCCCTGCATCCCCTCAGAAATCTACGCCTATGGCAGTGCAAAAACATAATTCCAGTGTTTGGTGGGGAAGAGGGGGTCAGGAGGGGCCCTATGGCAGGTTAATCCACTCATGCATAGTGTGCTGTACCTGGAGCACGGTGCCGACTTGACAACATCCATTTTGTGAGTCTCTTTGAAATTGTATAGACTGATCACGTCGTTGTTCAGTGAACCCAACTCGATGCAGCCCACAAAAGGTGCTAGACTCAACGGAGGTGGAAGCTAGTACATTTACAAAGACAAACACATGGTTTCAATTAGAAAACACTGATGATTAGATATGGATTTATTTGTGTCAAAGACTGCATGTGAAAGGCATTACCCTGACATCTGCTGGGACACCACCAACGAAGAACACTATATCTTTGGGGTCGATGTCAAACAGCGAGTCAGTGCCTGGAGCTGCGCCTTTCTGGATAAACTTCTGCTCGTCTGTGGAGCTCTGGCTGGGGATGGTCAGGAAGACTTTTCCATGTCTGCCCAGCCTGCAAGCAAAGAGCACAAAGGAGCATGGGTAATCACACAATCTGGCAGACACTTCAGAGTGTCCCTTTTATTTTACCCCTTTATTTTAGTTGATTGCAGTATTGAAATTTTAAATTCATAGTTCATAGTTAGGCCGACCTTACACCCAACAACTTTCAAGCGATTCCACTGTTGCAGACTATTTTTCAATATTGGAATGAAATTAGGAGAGGCTAAATTGTTTAAAAAAGAATCAAGTTGTACTTTTGCAATGTGTGACCATGCAAGATCCCCAGTATTTACATACAGTATTGTGACAGTGTTTAACGTTAGAGGAGAGATGATTGTCTTTAGATGTGAGACGTGTCAGGCTGCTGTCTTTTCAAAGACTGTTCAAAGTCTTCTAGTGTCTGGTAGGCTTAACTTTAAAAAGTCATTCTTGTATAAAGTTCACAAACAGATATTACCTCTCTACTTTGATGTAGTTGAAGACTGCGGGCCATTGGCTGACAGGCTTGGAACCTAATGGGATCTCAACATCTTCCCCCCCGAGGTTGTACACATACACCAGGTTGTCATTCTTGATAGCCAGTCCCATGTAATCCTTCTTACCCTGTGAGAAAAAACAGCAGAACAACCTCACGGTCAGTTTTCATTTTCCCATCATGGCCCCAAATACCACTGAGGGATCAGCTTCAAAACAGGGACATGCCCTGCAATCCAACACCCATACTATCATACTCTTGACTATGCCAAAAATATATTAAATATGTCCCAATACTAGGGATGTCCCGATCAGCTTTTTTAGTCCCTGATCTCGATCAAATTTTTTAAATGTTGTAAATCTGCCAATACAGAGTCCCAATCCGATACTTATATTTGCTCACATAACATAGCTGCACACCCTTCTTTTGTTTACTCAAGTAACTAAGTAAACAAAGTAACTAAAATATGCCCTAAGCTTAATCCTAGTGTTGTCCCAGCCTGGTTTCACAGAATTCCGTGAAATGATCATGAACTGTTACCAGCATATTACGTAGTGATGGCAGGGAATGTGTGAAAATTCTGTGTGACCACCACGGAAAACCATGCCAAAGTAAAGTCAATGAGAAGAAGACGTAGAAATAAGAGCGACAACGATAGCGAGTAGTATGAAAGCCCAAAAATCTGCATTGGGAGGTTGGTTGGGGTGGTAGATGGGCCAAACAACACATGACTTGCACCCACGAGGCTGGGGATTGTGTCCCGCGTGTCACAAGTCCAACAATATTGTTGCAGTATCGATATCAAGAAGAAGAAGTGAATTGAAACTCAGCCAAAAATATAATAAAGTGGTTTGAAAAACATAAACATCCTTCATTTAAGACTAGCTCCAGAGATCCTGCAGAGGCTATTATTTCACACTGAAAACATCACTGCATAGTTTACAGTGGCAGTGAAATCACCTAAGTATCATTAAAGGGAACAGAGAGGCCTCACATTAGGTAGCTGCACTGTGCTGGGCGCGGGCTAACGGTATTTATGTTAATGAACGCCAACTTTGAAGGCACACACACATGCACTATTGTCTCAGCGTCTCTTGGAGACCTTTTGAAAAGAGGCAACTGTGCACTTTCAAAGCCCGTCGTTCTTGCCTACGCAATCACAACAAACTATTCATGTCCACAAGCTGCTCCCTTCCTTTCATCTTTGCCCCGGGGCCCCTGGGTGCAAGTTTGTGAAGTGTTAGCAGTAGATGTGGGCCGCATACACACCATGAAATCTCCTTTCTAACTAGCAGCTTTTCCACACATACAACAGGAAAGAACGGCCAGGTTGTACAGTTCTTGAGAGTTGTGAAATGTATATGCATAGTTGTTTCCCCACTAGTGCTTTTACTTGATGTAATGGCTCCCATCTGCATCCACTTAGCATACCATGTTTTATAGTAACTGATTACTGGCAAAGCAACCGCATATGTTTTCCATGGTTTGGCTCACATTTCTGTCTCCCAGGTATAAGATGAAACGGTCCTCTATGGGATCCTTGTCAGGATCCACTCTCATGAACAAGCTGATGGACGTTACTGTCTTCAGGTCTTCCAGGTTGCTGGGAGGATGAACCTCCACTGAGGAGTGACCGTTGAACTTCATGGACACTTGGACCTGGGGCAGAAAACAAACCAGAAAGACTGAGCCATACATTTCAAATTTATATCACAGAATAAATGCAAACAAGCCTCCCTGATAGCTTTTAGCATCTTATTACTATTTGGTCCGAGTACTAAGATTTTAATAAATGACATGTTAGCACATGTATCATGTAGTAGGACATGATAGTTTAATGGATAATGCAAACGTTAATCAGATTCTACGATCCATGCTGTGGATCATAAATCTGCATTTTTACTTGACAACAGTTAATAGACGAGCAGCTTTATCTAAACGATGGCTTTAGATGGGAAATGCATCACAAATGCAAACAATGCAAAGAGGTGGAGAGTTATTATACGTATAGTGTCTGGCAGTAAACAGCAGGAAGTTCACACATGCTAATGTCACAAGTATAATATCCAGAAAGAAGAGGATTAGATTTATTTAAGGCTAACATTACTTATGTGAGAGGGTGCTCTTAAAGTGAAACTACGCTCATTTTCATCCAAAAACTACAGTGCTAAAACTCAAATGTCATCAACTAAAGTGTGTAAGTGTTCCATAAGTATGTATTCTGTTTCAAAAGAAAAATTAAAACAATTTATTGTCTACTTTACAGTATACTTCACAAGACATCACAAGTTTGAGACTCTAGTTTCTGGCTTTAAACGAGAGAAGCTCATGTACACACGTAGCGATTGAACTTTGCTTGGCCATGGAAATAACATATCGGGATCCTTAATTTAAGCGGTGTTTCTCTTTAACCTGTGCTACCAAATTATAGTCTTGAACACATTGACACTTTATTTCTTAATACCTACAAAAGTGAACTTTGTGTAGTCTCCGTCAATACAGCTAGGAGCTTTGAGAAACTCCATGAGTAATGATAGCTATCTAGAGCCTACTGCGAAGTTGAAGGCTTCATAAAAGTAATTTGTTTAACGTCCCATGGCATGAAGATTTCACTTTATGAGGTTTTTAACATTATTATGTGTTCCCCCAGCCTGCCTATGGTCCCCCAGCGGTTAGAAATGGCTCCTCAAAAGCTACAGACTGAGAAATGGCTCATACTAAGGAAAGCTCATTGTGGGACTGGCTCTAGTGACTCTAATTCTGCACCAAGGCTGAATTTTGGGAAAGAGACTTCAGATACAGTATTAGGGGACCACTAAGGTCTATATAAAGAGACTTCAGATACAGTATTAGGGGACCACTAAGGTCTATATAAAAGAGACTTCAGATACAGTATTAGGGACCACTAAGGTCTATATAAAAGAGACTTCAGATACAGTATTAGAGGTCCACTAAGGTCTATATAAAAGAGACTTCAGATACAGTATTAGGGGACCACTAAGGTCTATATAAAAGAGACTTCAGATACAGTATTAGGGGAGCACTAAGGTCTATATAAAAGAGACTTCAGATACAGTATTAGGGGACCACTAAGGTCTATATAAAAGAGACTTCAGATACAGTATTAGGGGACCACTAAGGTCTATATAAAAGAGACTTCAGATACAGTATTAGGGACCACTAAGGTCTATATAAGGGTTAGCTACATTAAAAAAATAGTGAAAATGTCCGTAAATAAGCTATGAGGAGTTTTGTGCCACGTGGCATGCTCAATGTTAAGTAATTGGGACAGTTCTAAAACTAACTGTCCTAAATCATCCATATTGTAAGCAACTAACTTTCTTGGCCACACTCCTGGCTTGGGCTATAAGCTCTCTGATCCTCATGATGTTGGTGGTCACGTTGTTGACAGGCTTCTTCTGCTCGACCACCTTCAGCTTGTCCAGCAGCTCAGGAACGAGAACATTCAGGTTCTCCACTAAAAATGTACATAATAAATGTATTATGTTTTACTGTTGTTACTTCATGTAAAGCACTTTGAATATCTGCTGGTTGCTGTAAAGCGCTTTATAAAAAATGCTGATGATTGACTTGATTGAAATGGTATTAAAAATGATGCATTGCACCACTTATGATACCTGCTTCCCCGGCAGACTGGACGGCCTGCTCATAAGCAGCTGTGGAGTATTCGTCGTTCCTCATGTTTTTGGCCCACTCCTCCACCTTGCTGCTGATGGGGGTGATGGTTTGAAGGACCTCTGCTGAGCGGTTGAGAGTCCCCTCAGCCACCTCCAGGGTAAACTCCAGTCGATGTGGTGTTCTATCTGTAAATGGATGCAGAGGGTGACTGTCATTGAAACACAATGCTTAAAATGGTCAGTTTATCTAAATGAACAAAAACTGGCACATAGCATACCTTAAAACCTGAGCAAATATATAAGCTATATATGCCTAGTACGTGAGAAATAATATTTTTTTTATAACAACCATTTAATTCAAACAATAAAAGAAGTTTGACAGGAACTACACTTGTTGACACGGGAATTACACTTTCCTCCCTCTCTTTGCTTCTCCTCAAAGAGGGAGATTAGCTAACATTAGCCAACCTATTTATAAAAAAAAATCTCATTTGAATAGTAATTTCAGCATTCGAACAGTATTGATTTTTGTACTATTCAAATTATATTTGACTCTCAGAATTTGTTCAAACAACCCTAATCTGTATCAATTCAAAAAAAAAAGAGTCTGCCCGAGGTTTTTGCCTGCTTAAAGAAAGTTTTTCCTCGCCACTGTTTGACTTGGCCATTCTAACACCTGGATACCAAATGCATGCTCGTGGTTAATTGTTGGGTCTTTGTAAATTATAAAGTGTGGTCTAGACCTGCTTTATCTGTAAAGTGTTCTGAGAAATCTCCTTGAATTAACATTAAAATTTCAGACTGCTACTTTAAAGAGCCACGCATTGTCTTACCTGGATGAATTCCACTGATATCCTCCACTATTTCTGCAAGTTTTTTGTGGTTTTGGCCCATGGTCTCTTTGGTCTCCTCGATGTATTTCAGCTTGTCAATCACATCAGCTTCGACCTCTGTCACAGGGAGATGCAATAAATACCAAAGGATCATTGGATATTGCACTTATTGCAATTAAAATAAGTATTTGGTATTGCATCCAGTGAAAGCCCCATACCAATTTGTTCTGAATGTAATGAAACAGATTCCTTGAAAACGTTGTCGCTCTTCGTTACCAGGTACTCGAGATGCTTATTGATCCCAGCGATGGCCTGAAACACAGAACACACATACTAAGCCACAGCATGTTGACAGGTATTACAGCAAGGGTGTCAAACTTAATTTCACTAAGGGCCAGATTGGAAAATGAGAATCACTTCAAGGACTAGACATGTATAGTTTATTGACATGCTTTTATTTAACATAAAAAGTAAAATATTGTATATATAATATAGATACTGTCTTGTATAGCTTTCTAACTTACAGTTTCAGACCTCATAAAGCCCTAAAATAGTTGGATAAAGGTCCTTAGCCTTCATAGAAAAAAGCTACAAAATTGTCCAAAGAAAGAACCAATAACGCGCCAAAAACGTCACAAAAAATGGCAAAAACATAGAAAAAAACAGCAAAATAAAAAAGCGTCTAAAGAGAAAAAAGTGCTTAAAACGTCTCTGCAAGAGACCGGATTTGGCACACAGACCTTGAGTTTGACACATGTATTACAGCGATGTGTTCTGTGTATTTCTGTGATATGACATACATCTTCCGCTCTTTGGGATAAGTTGTAGGTGGTAAGTGAGGTGATATTGGCATCGTGGATGTATTTCACTATGTTGTTGTAGACGTTGGCAGCACTTATAGCTTTCTGCACAAAGCCATTGGCGTCACTCTCCCTCAGGTCCCTGGTAAAGACAGGATGACATTTACAGTACATTTATTTATAGTATCAAATCATAACAAGAGTTATCTCAAGACACTTTACAGGTAGAGTAGTCTAGACCATACTCTATAATATACAAAGACCCAACAATTCCAGTACTTCCCCAAGAGCAAGCATTCAGTGCAACAGTGACGAGGAAAACCTCCCTTTTAGGAAGAAACTTTGGCGGTGAGAAAAACCTCTTTTAAGGGGGAAATCTTGGATAGACGCAGGCTCTTGGTAGGCGGTGTCTGACGGTGCTGGTTGGGCGTGTGATGAAAAGTGGCAATAATAGTCACAATATAGATGCACTATATACAGTATTCATATGCAGTTATCTAAAAACTACAGTGTCAGTGCCACAGACAGGGTAGAGAAGTCTTGAGAGATAGACTATTGCATTTATTTCTTACTAGTAGTTCTAGTCATAGCTCTATTATCTTTACTGGTACTATAATTGCTACTGTTCTGCATTTCAATTGCCATAAATATTATGAATCATGTTTCTCCTTATCTGTATGTATGTGTACGTATTTGTATTTCTGTATGTCTGTACCAGTGTCAGTGTCTCTGTGTTCAAACCGGCAGCAGCAGATGCCGCGTATCAAAAGTCAGGGTCTTTCCGAGGTTTCTGTCTGTTAATATGGGTTTCTGTAAATTACAGAGTGTGGTCTAGACCTACTCTATCTGTAATGAGTCCTAAGATAACTCCTGTTGTGATTTGACACTATTAATTGAAATTTCTTTTCATGGGTCCGATTATTTGTAACTAAGAAATTGAATCCAGAATTGTGTCTCACTTCTCCAATTCGTTGGCCTGTCGGTCCAGCTCGTCGGCGTGCTCATCGGCCCTCTGCACCAGATCTCTGTCAGCCAGCGAGAGACGCTCAGTCTTCTCCATCAGCTTTTGGCTGGCGCCATCGATCGATGCATGGTATCCGCTCACGTTCTGTACAGATGGACACGTGCAGACACATGCAAACACACGCAAAAACACGTAGTTATACAATTTTCTGTGTTACATCCTCAGAAATTGATTACTTTTACCCTGTGATTACTCAAAGTCCAGCCCAAGTAACACACACACACACACACACACACACACACACACACACACACACACACACACACACACACACACACACACACAGCGCTAACATTGTTACCTCAGGATGCTTGTAATTCCCCACAGAGTAACCCAATAGAGAGCTGCTTGACTAAAAAGGGAGAGCTGTTTGAGCACACAGTTTATTCAATCTATGGCCAGCCACAAATTGCTTCCAAATCAAATTGCCCACTTTTAGAATAGAACACAGGCTGCGTCTCAGGAATCCATTTCATGAATAAATTCAATGCTGTCACTGAGATACAGGAGCCCCATATAAAAGTCTATTAAATTATGATGCATTCTCATGGGTAACAGTCATGGGTCCTTACAGTCATGTGGGCCTCACCTGCACCATAGCATCCACCTCAGCCACAGTCCTCTGTGATTCAGAGAGGGAGCCTCTGGCAATTTCCAGTGTATCGTTGACAGCAGCGTGGTCCTCTGTCAGCCTCTGCTGCTTCGCCTGGAGACACAAGGAAATAAGAATCATTTTAATAATAATTTTTATATAGCACTTTCACAAAACCAACCAGAGCTAAGGGAGGTTGTAGGCTGTGGTGAAAAGGTGGTGTTTGAGGATTTAAAAAAATTAAAAATAAAAACAATACAACAAATTCAAGCTTCAGAATTATGATACAGTAGAGCTATATATGAAATGAGAAGGGGGTGAAGATCCCCTTTCTAGTTTCATATATAAATATATCTCCACAACAGGCAAATACATAATTCTGAGATTTTTTGGTATGTTGTTAAAAATAAAATAAAGGGCCACAGGTTGTGTAAAGTGTTGTGTAAAGTGGAACCCGCGGCCGCTACATCAAGGACATGGTATATGTATCTGGGTATATGGGTGAGCGCTCTACCAGCTCAACCAATAGTTGTTTACTGATATATTAAGGTTTTAAATATCGAGAACAGCCCCTTTAAGTTTGTATTTTACTTTTTGCTGCTAAATTGTGGGGTACAGTTTTAGCTTGTATTTAATAAAATCTAATATGATGTTTTTCACAAGCTGAGTTTGTTCTGAACATTTTGATAGGACTCATATGGGTATCATGTTATATGCAAATAGCCTAAAAAGGTGAATTTAAGACAATATGTAAAAACTGAGAAAATGCCGTCAAAGCTCTGACACACCAACCCGATTATCAGCCATCGGACAGTCTGACGAGGTCGGGGACTCGAGTCTGTTCGGTGTGATCTGTGCCGTCGTCAGTCTGAGGAGCCGTCAGCGTTCATTTTGGCCGATTTGACTTGTTGAATCGGCCAGTGGGCAGTTGGACTTAATGACCAATCTAATTGGTGGAGTGCTAGCCCTTGACTAGAAAATCATTGCATGAGAAAACCGGAGGTGACAACGCCAGTACCTTCTTATTACTAGCATATTTTCTTCCGTTCAGCGAGTACTGTCAACAACGATCCTTCTTGACTACTATCAACACTCTGATGAAAACAATGACTGACAACAGGGTGCTCTATGTTTACTAGGTCTAGAAAGATGTTCCGTCATTTCTGTTTTTCATTCTTTGGGGCGACAATACAGGTTAAGGCCACTTGCTATTATGGAGATGTATTACGTCTAGCACACGCACAGAACTTACGCTCAAGTCAGCGTCGCTACGGTGTGTTCTGAGGCACTTTTTTGACCTCGGGGAGTCCGACTGCCTTTTCTGTCGGTCGTCAGGTTGGTGTGTCAGAGTCTTTAGACCTCCAACAGTTAATAAGCCTTTTTTATAGGAGGTATGTGACAGTAGCCACACCATTTTAAATTTGACTACATGCCAGGGATGGTTTAGAACCGATACGCCCCAAAACAAGCTAGTTTCCGTTATCTGTGTCATGTGGGCTCTGCCGCCACCATGCCACTTAAGGAGACTAGCACCAGGTCCGAGTGTTTTGATTCCAATGGAGAATTGAACGTAAACACAGATTACAAGCGATCCTTTTGCTGCGTAGTCACCAAAGTAGATATTGGACCCACTGCTCACAAGCCACATATCTCCAGAACATTCTGACACTAAAATGGCATTTTTCAGACAGACACATCAGGAGAAAATTCATTTTGTTTAAGACCTGTTTCTGGCCCAGGACCGATGTTGTCTGGTTCTCTGGCAGCACAGAGAAGCTAACGTCAACTAACATTGGTGAACGCCCTAACAAAACTAGCCTCTGTGATGCTAAATATGTCTTTCAGCTGTGTAAATATCTAACTTTAGCAAAAGAAAATATTAATAAACTATACAAATATAACTCTTCATTCATGCACATGACGTTCACTAAACAATCAAACGAGGCCACGCCCCTTTAGCAGACAGGAAGTGTGTACCGTTTTATACCATTGCCGATGCTTGAAATGCATCTTTAGTATAAAGGATCTTTGGTATGGCACAATGATGCAATCATTTGACTAGCTGGGTGACCCAGCAGCGTGCACACCGTGGCTTCAGCTGGTGTCAACCGGTCTGTGCTGAGGCGAGGAAGAGCCCCCAGATTAGGAGAGGCTCCATGTTTGGTTAGTGCACCATTCATGGCATTGATTTACAGCAGAGACCCTGATCATGGAGATCCCCACTCCTGATAACACACGTGCAACCAAAAAATACACTAACACAGACACACAGCATTGAGCAGCAGCCGTTCTGGACAGCAGACCCATAAAGTCAAACAGGGCATGGCGACCAGGGCTGGGTCACAACTTCCTGGGTTCAAATTTCCAACCACATATGTTTTTACAGAGTTGTAAATCAACAAATCTAGGCAAACCACATTAAAATACAGCATATAAACTTAA
Organism: Etheostoma perlongum; assembly: GCA_026937815.1. Classification (NCBI taxonomy): domain Eukaryota; kingdom Metazoa; phylum Chordata; class Actinopteri; order Perciformes; family Percidae; genus Etheostoma; species Etheostoma perlongum. The sequence continues at coordinate 24,924,742 of CM049388.1, read as the reverse complement.
GGACTGGGAGGTCCATAATGGTGTTTCAACCCATTTATTAAATATCATGTGCATTGAAATTACTGCCAACCATTGGTTGGCTGGAAACTTGCCTCAGATACTGCAGGTAATCCATCACTGTCAGCATCACGTCTGATATTTTTTAAGTTTAAAAAAGCAAATGCAATAAAGCTAATAAACTACAATAGCTTTCTCCATTTCCACAGAGGTCAGCACTAAAAAGATGATTTGCATTTTAAAGTTCACCAAAATTAAACTCCACCGATTCCATTGAATTACATTAATTCCTCCACAAACTTCAGTCGTTTAAATACTAGTGTGGCTGGGCTATTAGGGCGCTACTTCTGCAAGACAGATACTAATACAATGTGTCTACAATAAAGTAGATCTATGCCAAATTATCTTGCCCAAAGGAGAGTATATGCTTCATATCTATTGTATCTATTATACTGAATAATGTTTTTCGGAGCAGTCTAAATGATTTGTCTCTCTTGGATCTGGGATAAGACGAATCTCCCCTGTACAGTGAGGATTCTGTGGGCTGAATCATGGGAAAATAATAATAATCTTTCTGTGTAGGCTCTGAATATTATCATGGGAAAATGTTTTGTATTGCAGCATTGTTGCTCCCCCTGTGTGGGCCTCATCCTAATGTAACAGTCCAAAGCTCCCACAGATGGTTTTGTGTTTCTGTTCTCAGCACCTAAATACCACCAGTAATAGGCTTCTCTGACGTGCCTGGCAAACAACAACCAGAACTCTCTCTCTTTCTCTCTCAGTTTCTGCATGTGCAGTGCATGCAAATAAGTGCAGTGCATGCCTCTTAGGAAAATACTTTTGCGTCTTTCAAAGCCAGATGCCTTGGTGTGATTGAGCAAAGCTCAACCTTGTTTGAGGAGATAAGGAAAGCCAAAGACTGAGAAGGACCTTCATGCCAGTACACTCCCTTACAGCAGGGAAGAAGGACTGTGAGCTCATTTACAGTTAACTAGTCTATTTAAATGACGTTTCATTTCTGGGATTGTTTCCGGTGACGCCAGAATTTCCGCTGGATGTCCCTCATTTTTCATCCAGATGTCCGTCACCTTCCGCTTTTTAGTGTTGGCGTTCTAACCTCTGGTGGATTTCTGAGGACTATGGTTAACTGCTCCTCAGATCTCTGCAGGGTAAATCCAGACAGCTAGCTAGACTATCTGTCCAATCTGAGGACTATGGTTACCTGGTCCTCAGATCTCTGCAGGGTAAATCCAGACAGCTAGCTAGACTATCTGTCCAATCTGAGTTTTCTAAGACTAAAACAACTTTTCAACGTACACATGGTCCACCAAAAAAAGTTCCTTCCTGAGGCTATTTTGCAGAGGCACCGTGGCGTTTTTCTCCCATTCCGCAATGCTGTGTGGTTTATCAATGTCAGTTTATCAATGCATCCATGCTGACAAACACAGAAAGAGAAGGAAGGCGTAGCAATGAGAGAGTGGAGTAACACTGAGCAGGAGCCTTGAGTTCATGGGAAATCACCTCATTCCTCTGGAATTTGAGGACGCTGGCTCTGTTCCTGTCCACCGTCTGCTGGACAGTGTTGGCTGCTTTCTGGAGAGAACCCTGAGCGTCAGATAGCTTGGTGGAGAAGAGGGACAGGATCTCCCTGACAGGTGGGAGGCGGCCGTCTGTGCTCATCAACTTCTTTTCCATCTGACGGATACGCCTCAGCACTGAAAAACACAGGCCAAATAAGCCATTACTTTATCATTGGTGTCACATTTGAGTCACTCATGAATTGGTACTGTACACACAGTGGCCAAAGAAATAGAGAGCACTGCGCTTGATAACTTCAAACATGAAAACTTTCTATTTTCTAGAATTATTACTATTTTCCTATAATTAGATACTGTCAAGGCAGGGCGAGACCGAGTCAAGACCAAGACCAAGACCAAGGCAGGGCGAGACCGAGTCTAAACCAAGACCAAGGCAGGGCGAGACCGAGTCTAGACCAAGACCAAGACCAAGGCAGGGTGAGACCGAGTCAAGACCAAGACCAGATTTGTGTTAGACAGCCAGAGCTTCTTCTTATGTCTCCCACATTCACTTTTTTGGGAGTGTGTGTAAAGGGGGCAGGAAGAGGGGGGTCTCAGGGAACACATTTTAAATTAAATTAGTGCAAGTCAAGTTATTGGTTGCATTTGCAAGCTTTAACTCATGGGCATAAATAAGACAATGCGCAGACTCGAGTCGCACTAAAGTCGCACACACAGTAACTTGACTTGACTTGAGACTCAAAACACTTCATGCTCGACTCGGACTGGAAATGCGAGACTCGTGAACAATCTTTATTTTATTTTTCTTGCCTTTACCACTTAGTTATTGTATCCACATGACTAATGGTTATATATCTAAAATTTAAATGTGAAAATATTTTGTTAAAGCACCAACAGTCAACCTTACAATATCATCGCAATATCGACATTGAAGTATTTGGTCATGAATATCGTGGTATCTGATTTTCTCTATAATCGCCCAGACCTAATAACAAAAGACTCTAGCTATGAGGCTTGAGCCTTGGACTCTAGCTCAGAGACGTGAGACTTGACTTGGACTCTAGCACAGAGACTTGAGACTTGGACTCTAGCTCAGAGACGTGAGACTTGACTTGGACTCTAGCTCAAAGACGTGAGACTTGACTTGGACTCTAGCTCAGAGACGTGAGACTTGACTTGGACTCTAGCTCAGAGACGTGAGACTTGACTTGGACTCTAGCTCAGAGACTTAAGACATGACTTGGACTCTAGCTCAGAGACTTGAGACTTGGACTCTAGCTCAGAGACTTGGGAGCATATCTGATATCTCCTCACAGTCATGGGCTTCAGTCGACTCGTCCGTGGCAATGGGCTCTCGTGGGGACAGGTCCAGTGTCCTCATCCAGGCCACCATTCCCTGGGCCCGCTCAGTGTTCTGCCTGGCCACTTCTGGATCCACATCCTGGTGAACACTGTACAGCTCCCAGTCATGTATCATCTCTGTGCACAAACATTAACACACATAGATGAGTTAGATAAGTCAGACTTAGAGGACTAAAAATGCAGCACTACAAAGATACTGCACATTTAGTGTGTTTCAAAATGACTGTATGCAAATTAATCCTATAAAGAATAGATAAGCTCATAAGAAGCTGGAATCAAAATAGTTTAATGTTAGCTGGACAGATTCATTTAAGAGGATGGAGGAATGATGGTGTGTCGTTAAAAACCAGAATATTATGTGCATGTAAACGTAGTGTCTGACAGGACAGAGGAGGCGTTAGGAGGGAAGCTGCAGTGACCAGAGCCATTTGGTACCTTCAATGCGTAGGTTGAGATCCGTGAGGTTTGTGCTGAGCTGCTCAGCCAGAGTGACCGTCTCCAGCGTGTCGTTATCCAGCTTGTTCCCCAGAGTCTTGACCACACTCTCCTGGAAAATTAAAACCACAAAACTAATCAATGACGCATCAATCCGTGGGTGAAGACCATGCAGGGGTCTAAATAACTTGAAGATGTCAAGTCTAACTTTGTAGGCTATGCTATGGTGTTTAAAGAATGTATAGGATTTGATTGTGATATTGTATAGCAACATATGGATGTAGTGGAATTTTAAAGTGCCCATATTATAAAAAAAGATTTGGAAGCACCAAAATAACACCTCTTGGATAAAAACTATCCATGCTGTTTTGAGTGAGATACAGGTTTCTGAATATCCTCTACCTTCAGTCTCCGGGTGAGCTGTTCAGAATCTGCACGGCTATCTACGTCACTAGCCAAGATGAGGTGGCTAACCATAGCATGCTAGCACTAGCGTGCTAGCTCGTTCTGAAAACACTGCTACAACACACACTAGTTGACCATAATCTCCAAAAGAACTACTTCCATGTCCCTGCTCTGCAGGTATTCCACAAGTGTCCCTCGTTTAGAAGAAGTCTCCCAACTAATCTAATGCCTTGGACTGACCAAAGTTGGAGAAAGAGTTATCTAGCTAATTGAGCTAGTTACCTACTGCGCATGTGCAACTCCCAAAGATAATATAGAAGTGAGATGTCTCCCTCTGTAGCTAAAACAAGTAAGATGTCTCACTCTGTAGCTAAAACAGAGACCTAAACACACAGGGTGAAAACAGGATCTGCAGCAATGTGCAGTACAACAAAAATATGGTGTTGTTTGAAAATTAAACCATGTAAACCTATTCTGGTACAACCTCAAAATACAATTATGAACCTGAAAATGAGCATAATATGGGCACTTTAATATGGTAGTTCATTTGATTGTCACTGTGACGCACATGTTAAGAACTGATGCTTAAACGTTTAAAGCATTTGGTCAATGCGATCTAAATAAAAGACGATGGCTTTGCCGACCGATTCTCCCAGCTGTTTGATGTCCAACACCACTGCGTCTGTGGCCTTCTCCAGCTCCCCAGTCTGGTCATTCATCACAGAGGACTTGTTTCTCCAGCCAAGAAACTGAGTCTGGAAGGAAAGCGCATTTATTAATTATAAGACCAGCTCATGTAGTGTAAAGAACAGTTAAAAGAAAAAGAAGACCTTAATTCTTAATTTACACTGATACTTTGGTTTAAAAACAAATTTCTTTTGCTACGTTTCCCCCTCTTATTCCCCCTGCTCTGGCGTTTCTGAGCCCCTAACCCAGAGACATTTTTTGTGTGTGTACAGTATGTACCTGCAGTCGTTGAGCAGTGTAGTTGTAGTATTTGAGCCTGTCGTTGGCAGCAGCACCGGTAGAGATGTTCAACAGTCCGACTTTCAGCTGGTCTAGTGTCTTATTGGACAACCGCAGGTCCCCAATCAGATGCCAAATGCAATTATCACAACCTAAAACCAAAGGAGATACCTGTATCACAGCATTACAGCACAGTTGTGTTTGATCCTTTTTACAACAGTACTCTGTTGAAGTGTTAAGTCCACTTACTGTTGTTGCACAGGTTGACTGTTGCAGCCTCTGGCAGGCACTCTCCTGTATGCATATCACAGTGGCCGCTTTCACAGTCACACTCTGTAAAAAAACGATGCACTTCATCATAGACTCTAAAACAGACAGTTGTGCACGTCAGCCTAAATTGCTGATCAGTTGGAAACAGCTCAGTGCATTTGCCAAATGTATATAAAGACCCAGATGGTAGTTTGGCTTGAAGCCTGTACATCTGTTTTGTGGCCTCTCTTGTGTGGGACTGATGGTTTTTTTAAAGCTGTGTGTGTGTATAGATTTGGACTCTTTGGTGATGTCATCCAGCTCTCAGCAGAGAGTCTCCGGCCACAGGGTCACAGCTCTCAGCAGATGTTTCTCTGACATCATGAGCACTACTGTGTTAGTGGGTGTGAGAAAATGAATACTCAGCGCAGCTTTTCTTCTGGGAAAGCGTTATCTGCAGTGAATGTTTGGACAAATGGTCTTTTTTTTTTTTTTTAAGAGAGCAAGGGAACATTTGACGTGTAATATGACAGACAGATGACTTACTCTGGCAGCCGGCAGGGCTGTAGTCCCAGTAGCCCGGCAGGCAGCGCTCGCAGTAACGACCTCCAGCTCCCGGGCGGCATAGACAGCTGTGAGTGAGCGGATGGCAGGTGGAGCGAAGGGAAGCTGGCCCGCATTCACACCTCCGACAGCCCTGACAGCTGGAGAAACCAGAGTACCCCTCCTAGATTACATGAATGACAAAAAAAAACACCATTTGATCCCAGTATCTGGCTGTTCACGTCCACCTTGAAAGATATTGTTCCACATCATTCAAAGGATAATTCTGCTCTATTAGCTGAGGTCTTATTTTGGCAGTTTTGGCCATCATTAACATACTGTATGCAGCATCATACTCACTAAAGTTATTGCTGACATCACAGCAACATTGTTACAACAAAGTCCAGAGGGCCACGAAAAACATTGACAGCTTGCCACAAACCAACAGTTTGACCAAATTATCAAAATGGCTTTATTAGGAGTTAGAAATCAAGTGAGCACACCTAGATCATGAAATGGGTCAGAACTCACCAGTACTGAGTAGAATGCCCCCTTTTCTACTTTTACTGTGTTTTGACTTCCAAATAATTGTGGCTCACCTGGGTCAGGTTTCTTGCCAAGTTGTACTTTATTTTTTTTATGATGTTGCTGCATTGCCAGAATTTGTTATTATTTTAAAACAGGAATGAAAATAAGACCCATGTTGTGATAAATTGGAATTATCCTTTAATGCTGCTTCAGATGAAATCCTTCAGTCTCCCAGAAGAAACAGCAGTTGGACTTCTGAACGCAGAGTTGCATGTTTGCTCTCACCTCACACTGGTCGCAGTGTCGTCCCGTGACACCCGGCTTGCAGTGACATACTCCTCTCCGGTCGTCGCATGAAGAGGTGCCACATTCATTGCACTCGCACTCTGCGACAGACACAGGGCACATTCAATTATGAGAACTCTAGAGTCAAATGATGTCACAAGCATGGTGGAAAGGGTTATTTTTGGACCTGCAGGGCCTCCAAAAGGCATACAGTAATCCTCAATCCAAAATTGTCACCTTGGTGGCAGTAGTACTTTTACTTAAAGGTGCAATATGTAATACTGCTAGTTAGCTAGTGTTTAAAATAGTTACTGCACTATAAATTCAAAATACTGGAGAGAGTTGTCTGTCTACACGTTGTAAACAGCCGTGGCCCGCTTGCCTGGTCGGGAACACTTTATTGGCTGTGTCTAAATTGTATTTGTGAGTAACTAACTCGGGTACTCTAGCAGTGTAGTTTGTAGCAGAGTGCACAAATGTCCTTTGTAGCCGTAATAAATTAGTCTGAAGCTAATGCTTGGCTACCTGTTCAGGAAGAAATTAGCCAACTCTGCATCCTTTTGGGCTCTAAGCTTTCTTGTTGAACATGGAAGCTCCTCTCAGCCAAATGAGTATTTCAAGAATGGATCATACATATCTTCAATGAAGGCGTTTACTTGTTGCCCTTACCTCTGCAGTTCTTGGCACTGATGGCATCGCCATAGAAACCTGGGGCACACCTCTCACAGTTGGCCCCGGAGGTGTTCCCCCAGCAGTGCTGGCAGTGGCCTGTCACATTGTGGCACTCGCTGAAGATCAGGTTAGGGTCGGAGTTGCTGTTACAGTCGCATCTCTTACAGGAATTACCAATTGCCATCGGGTTGCCGTAGTAACCTGGAGCACACCTGGAAGGGAAAGACTGCAGATTATAGGGATGTCCCGATTGGCTCGGAAAGTATCGGAGTCGATGTGGGCATTTATTTAACTGATCAGGGAGTAACAGTCACCCAGATCACCTTAATCCGATCATTGTCAGTAAATCCTACACCATTCTAAGTACAAGGTGATTTTCCAAGTGTTTTGAAAAACTGATAGCTCCACTAAATAAAATGTATTACGCTGAAGAAATACTTCAGTTACTTTTTTAATTAAAGGGTAACTACCAATTTTTCAATGTATGTTCCTATGTTTTTGTGTCTAAGTGACTGATGGGAACAACAATCTTTGTCATCGGTCCAGTATTAGTCGGCAGGGGTGAAATAAGCTACAATGTAAAACAATGGGGCAATTGTCCAGCTTTAGATTATTTTGTCGGCCTATAAGTGTCTGACCACATTATAGAAATGATCCCTTCAGAGTTAGATCTTTAAAACATCTTTAAGACCTTTCTTTTTAACCAGAAACAGCTCTAAAGATGCTAGCACTAAACCCACCAGACTCCATTTTAAGGTGTATAACAACAAATTTTCACATGAAATCGGTAAACTATGTGTTCATTTCAAACAAAACTAGAGTTGCGAGGGTTGGAAAAGTGGAAAGACAAACCAATGTTCTTTTGGGAAGTCTTTCAATGGAATTTTGAATGACTATTAATAATCTACAGACAACTTGTTGGTTCAGCTGTTTGTTACATATGTAAGTGGCCACACCAAAATGTGATGTGGCAGCAATGGATTTTGGGGGACTGAGGTTTCCAGTGGAGAGCCAGTCATCATCTCTGCATTCACCTATCTCTGCATTCACACTTGATTTCTCGATATTTGAACACTGGTAAATTGATGACATACGGAAGGACTAATGTAACTAACACAGGCACCAAACGTATGATGGATATTTCTGTTTGGGCTGAACTGCAAATGGGATGTCAGGGACATGGGGCCAACAACTGGACAATTTATGGCTGTTATGAGAGCTCAACACACTGAAACGTATAAAAATAGGAGAAAACAGACAAAAGACAAAAAGAAAAAATCCTATTTCGGGTTTGCTGGTGCTGCATGCAGACTATTTTTGTGTGTAATTAAACTGCTGAATATGTTTTCTTGTATTCTGTTTTTACGTTACGTTTCACTGAAATTGTATTTTGTAAGATTTCATGTGACATATAAATTGAGTGATTGATAAATGCTACACGTGTTGTCAAAGTGGTACAGCTAACAAATGCTACATTTGGATGAGATGGTAGATAGAGAAATGGGGAAACTCTTCAGAGAGACATGGCACATTTACATCTTCATCAGAATCGGTGGCTCTAAACTAAAACCTGATGAAGTGTGTTATCGCTTTTCAGACAGTTATTGTTTGGTGAAGGCATTGTTTTCTTACACTCACACTCCACTGACACGTGATGTCATGGGTTGCAGGATTTGGGTGGATGCCAAGAGATTGGACTGTAGTCATAGCCTAGAAAATGTGTGTATCAATGCGAAAAATGTAGTTCCTGTGTGTGAGTGCATGGAAGATACAGTGGTTGCTACATACATACATTTTGCAGACGAGGATTGCTCGCACTGTAAACTACTGCACAGTGGTTGAATGTATATTTACTCAACTAATGTACTTAAGTACAAATTTGAGATACTTAACTTGAGTGTTTTCTTTTATTCTTTCCGCTACATTTCAGAGAGAAATATTGTACTTTTTACTCCACTTCATTGATCTGATAGCTTTAGTTACTTTATAAATATTTAAAAACACATGTAGTTCATAAAATAAGATGTGTTATTATGAATTAAACTACCCAACAATATAACGGCCTACCAGCTGAAATAATTAGACCATTAAACACACTGACAGAACTGTTTGGATCGTTTTCAGTTTCTAAAACGGGAGCACTTTTACTTTTGATACTTTAAGTACCTGATGATACTTAAATGCTTTTATTTAAGTACCATTTTCAATGCAGGCCTTTTACTTGTAACAAGGTATTTTTATTGTGTGGTATTAGTACTTTTACTTAAGTAAAGGATCTGTATTACTTCTTCCACCACTGCTTCTGCATGGACTCTTGTTATATTGCCATGAAGTCAGTAGTTTTTATCGAATGTGCACTATTATAAAACTTCTGGACTGGTTGTTTAAAGCCTGCTGAGCACTGACCTCTCACAGAAATGACCAGCGTAGCCCTCTTGACATTTGCAGCGCAGGATGGCACCTCCTTTGTCACAGTGCACTGCGAAGCTGGCCGGACACACAGGGAGAAAATATTTCAGAGATTAGCCACTGCTTGCCAACATGCAGTCTTGCGGCTGCCGAAACAGGAACAGAGGGGCTTACTTATTGGATGGGACGGAGAGGGGGCAGGCGCAGGGTCGGCAGGTGTGGCGTCCGTCCAGGCTGGGAGCCAGCATGTAGCCATCCTCACACATTTCACAGAAATCACCTGTACTGTGGTCCTTGCAGTTCTGAAAGGGAGATATTAAAAAGAGTAATAAAAAGATCTATTGGTTATTGGTATTATACGGAAGAGGATTAGGGCCACATGTGAATAATGTATTTGAGTTCTGAGATAAAAGTTGGAAATGTGAAAATAGGTCAGAATTCTGAGTTTAAAGTCAGAATTCTATAAACTCAGAACTCATATACATTTTCCACATTGGTCCTAATCCTTTTCCTTAGTATTAAAATAAAGTGAACTGAAGTGGTGTGTTCACTTTGATGCTTCAGTGAGAGATTATAAATGTGGAGAAACTTACAAAACAAATGCCAGTGATGTCTTCACAGTAGTCCGCTAAGCCTTTGCAGTTACATGGCAAGCAAATGTTCTGCTCACTCATGAAAAACCCCTTTGCACACACCTGCAGTGGGAACAGAAATATACATTCTTACTTAATTAGAACAGCAGTACAAGCCAGCGACTTCAGTTTGAAGTCTTCTGAACCACAAGGGACCTGTAAACTGTACGCATATTCTGTCCTCCATCTTTCTCAGTGAAGATGCTCATGTTGAGTAAAATGCCCGTGCTCCTTTTGAAATCAGGGAGTGAAAGTCTTTCGCACAACTTTGCCGTTTGTGCAGAGATGGTTGCAGAAGAGGAAAGTTCATGGAGAGTCCAAATCATCTTACCCTATCCTAACTCTTGAATGAATGTGTTCAGTGAATGTCAAAACAAACTGTCTAATTGATTACAACGGGATGAGTGGAAAGGTCAGAAGGTCACCCACATTTTTAGGAGACATCCTCTGGGGAAGATTAAAATCCACATATTTTGATTTGGCTCATCCCTTTTAATACTATTAATGTGAATAATGTTGGGCATGAAGGTAGAATGGTCGCCCCATAACCACATCCGGCCACATGTCAAAGTGTCCCTGAGCAAGACACTGAACCCCATGTTTCTCCCCCGGACACTGTATGTTTAGCTGTCTACTGCTCCTCATACTTAGAATGGGTGAATGCAGTTAGAGAATTTCTGTACATTGTACTCTGTATATTCCATTAACGAATAAAGTTTTTTTTTTTAAAGTTTGTGTTCTAGGATAGAATTGGAGGCAGATTTGCAGACTAACCAACATCACCATTAGGTGACCACTTCATCTCTAGGGGCAACCCTTTCAATACATTTAATTAAAAAAATTTAAATTCAATTCAAGGACAAGGAAATAATCCTCATAAAAAAAAAATGGAGATAGATCGCTTTTTCCTCCAGCTGAAAATGAAACCAAAGAGCACACGGCAGCATTCATGATCAAGTGAATATTCACGCAAAAGCAAAACAATAATAAGTTACTCTTCAACCCTTGGTATTGCAAATCTCAGCCTCAACTATGAATGACAAGTATGTTTTTTTCTAAAAGCACAATTTCCTAACATGGTTATTCTCATTAAAATGTAATAAAGGTAACATTGTCACTCATTTTAAATATCCTGGCGTGATACTGGATTGAATTTGAACTTTAAAAAAGACCATAAAGATATGGTATTAAGATATTAATGCATGCTATGATCCTTTCCTACGGTATATATCATATCACATGTTGGGGACATGTTGGGGAAACAGCCATGAGACCTCTTGAGTAAATATGACCAGTAAATATGAGTTCCTGAGCTCAAATTTGTTCCAGGTTTTATGAAATCTTAAATGGTTTGGCCCCTATCACACTTGGTGACTTTGTGTTTACAAAATTTAAAAAAAAGTTTAAATTGTGTCTTCAAGAAGATCCTCTCTACAAAATTGTACCATACAATTTCGACACACTGCATTTGGGCAATCAGCTTTTTTCCTGTAAAATCAGTGGAACTTCCTGCCTGACGACGTGACAATAGTAGGGCTGTGCGGAATGGCTGGGGGTCTTCTGTCCGGTGTAGGTCATTTTCTGTCGGGGGTGGCGATGTGTGTCCAGGGGTTGCATGTTTTTCATTGGTTTGGCGGATTAATGGTAGAGTATTAGTGTAATGTGTAGAGTGTCCACTTGGTTGTGCCTATTTTTGTTTGCTCCATCTTCTGTAGCCACATGCATGGATCAGAGCATGGGATTGGCACAGATGGTCAATAGGTTTTTTGCATTGGGGGGCGTTTTGCAAGGGTATTTAGTGGACTTTTTTGTATCATTTTGACAATGTGTATTGTCATGTTTCCCAGCAATAATGTTTAGCTTTGTATTTTGTGTATTTCATTTAACTTTCTACTATGTTTTTCCTTTTCATTTTATTTGACCTACCAAAGGACTATAGATGTGAATTAGCTTGAAGTTATACTCTGGTATCAAATGGTGACATTTATGTTTTAAACTATACATGGTCCCTTTTAAATACAATAAATAAATAAATACAGATCTCTGCAATATCTTGGTGAATAGGCCCACCTGACTGGTATTAACATTTCTTGTTGGAAAGGTGACAAGCTCAGTTACTAAGTAACTAGTGTATATAACTTAAGCAATTTAAATGTGCTTGACAGCAGGAGAGTTTTCTGTCCATATCTGACAGGTAGTTCAGTTGGTAAGGATAGCAGTTAATGGAGGAACCTTGTTAGAGAAAGAGTAATCAATGTAAAAGTGTAGAAGGAGTTATGTTGACAAAAGTATGTCGCTTATACGCCTGAATAACAATCATTTTACAATCGTAATACTCCTGATAATCCTGATAATTGGTTACCTGTTTTTTTTGCAATGTAACTTTTGTATTTGATTTCATTTAGGCATTGACCTTATGATTTCTGCAGTGTGCTGTATGGAAAGTCTTCTGAAAGGCAGCAGCTATCTCCCATTTGCAGAATGTGATTTTAAAACCTGCATCCTGTCTGATGTTTGTTCACCACGGTTTGTCAGGATGGTGTGATGTCAGAGTTCAGAGACCCCACGCACACACACACACACACACACACACACACACACACACACACACACACACACACACACACACACACACACACACACACACACACACACACACACACACACACACACACACACACACACACACACACACACACACACACACACACACACACACACACACACACACACACACACACACACACACACACACACACACACACACACACACACACACACACACACACACACACACACACACACACACACACACACACACACACACACACACACACACACACACACACACACACACACACACACACACACACACACACACACACACACACACACACACACACACACAGAGCCCTTTGAACATTTGAAGCAGCAGCACCATTCATGAGGCCTACTGTACAATAGCAGTCTGTAAGAACTTCATAGCTTGACCTCCTTGTTCCGCTCAGTTGACTGGACATTGATGCATCCAGAGCAGCCAGAAGATGGAACATTCTACAGACATGCCTACTTATGAGTCACATTTTCCATTGATTTATTCACAGATGGTGAAACAAGGATACTTCTGTAGCCAGCTAACATGAACATGTGACCAGCAGCACTGATTCTCCCTGCAGATCATTTCCTGCGGCTTTCCCTGACCCACAGTGTACACTGATACCAGAGCCACTTTAAAGAGTTAGGAATTGATTCCGACCTATTAGCTGTGTGACAGACTCTGATGGGTCAAACAGCTGCAATGTGAATACACAGGGGAGCACAGGGCAGAGGATTAGAGGAGGATGCAGCAGATGGTCTTGAGGTAGGACATGGACTCCTTAGATCTTTCTAAAATGCAACAAAGGAATGCATTTGAAGTACACAACCAGGCAGCTTGTGGAATAACATTTTTCTGCCCATGTTTGGTTGACTTGATGTCATAATCATTTGCATATTTGCATTTATAATTTAGGCTCCAGACCTAAATGGAATAGTCCAACATTTTGACGCTTAACCATTTTTTTTTTAAGACTGAGATGCAAAGATTGATACAAATCCCATCTGAGTATGAACACATAGCATAGCATTAATACTTAAAAATATGCCTCCAACTAATCTAAAATTCATCAGTTAACATTTCTGATCTGCTACTCCACTATGAACCACCCAGACCTCTCAGGTCATCTGGGACAGGTCTACTTTCTGTCCCCAGAGTCAGAACTAAACAGGGTGAAGCAGCTTTCAGTTTCTATGCTGCTCATATCTGGAATAAACTCCCAGAAACCTGCAGATCCGCTGCTACTCTCAGTTCTTTTAAATCAAGGCTGAAGACCTTTCTTTTTGATGCTGCCTTTCTTAAATGACTGCTCATTTCTTTAAATTTCTTATGCTGCACTGTAACTTTTATTCTTGTGTTTTATGTGTCCTAATGTTTCTATTTTGTTTTTAACTATCTATTCATGTGTTTTATCGGTTTTTAATGCTTCTGATTTTTAACTGTTTGTACATGTGTTTTATCTGTTTAACTGATTTTATGTAAAGCACTTTGAATTGCCCTGTTGCTGAAATGTGCTATACAAATAAAGTTGCCTTGCCTTGCCTTGCCTAAAGAGACAGATATTTCCCTCAAGAGGTGGAGACCGAAAAACAGATTAACATAGTGAATATTGAACTTACATATTTGGGTATTGAGAGACACAACTCTAAATGAATGCTAATGTTGCTCTGTACCTTTGTTGTGTACGGGGCTAATATTTTGCTGACAAGTTAGCCATACAAACTCTAAAGCAAGTTCTTTGCCCAAACTGCTAAAGTTTTTTTTACACAAAGCTTTCCCACTACAATGACAGTGAACTTGAAAGTAAGATGGCTGTGTCATAATTTGGTGTTGACTGAAAATGTTTGTTAAATTAGCATTGATTAGCTTAACCAAACTTGATTTTCTGTCTGAACAAATGTTGCTAACCTGAGTCTTGCTAGCCAGCATTCATGTTGTGTATTGCTACCCCATTAATCTTTCACCCAACATTTGTTCTGTTTCCACATTTTCCTTTCTTGTAATGTCCACCAGCTGGAGAACCATTGGGTGAAACGTCATTAATGAACCGTTAGTAGCCTTACTTTTAAATGTAGGCAGAGCCAGGCTAGCTGTTTCCTTCTCACTTTTTAAGCTAGGCTAACTAGACTTTTACACAAGCCCAGTGTTTCCCTAACATAATACAGTCCTGTACATTATTTTTATTTTCTTCTTCCATCATCATCACTTTGCTTACCCCTGGTTTTGCATACCACTGGCATATCCCAGTTTGGAACCAATGTTCTAGCCCAAGTTAACACACAGACATAAGGTTGATATTAATCTTCTCATGTTACTCTCAGAAAAACAGCAAATACATGTATTTCTGCAATCTTAAACTACTTATTTAAGACCCATTTCTCTTGGGGGGTAGTCATGTACTACAACATCTGAAAAAAACAGAATTTAAAACTCTGTGGTTACTTTAATAAATACCTATCATGAGAATTAAAACAATTGACATTTGCAGCCTACTACTGTATGAGCACACTCAGTAATGTTAACTATTTCTGTGGCCCTCCCACTGTGCCCACTACTGTGGAGAACAAAGATGACATTCAATGTTATATAGCCTCTCTCTGCTTTCATGTGAAGCTACCTCTTCTCAGTATTTATCAGTGTACTTCCTGTGTGTGGACTGAGCGCTTATAGTTTACACCATAAGGTTCTATCCCTGCGATACAGAGCCGAGCAAGCAGGTATTAAGCATAAAAACAGGATTTGGCTCTACAGATGAGTGCTGTCCAAAGTCAACAAACTCTCTGGCTATGTAGCTTCAAACTGTGGCCATGCCCTTTTTCTGCACTCTGTGAGGGGGTGGGAAGCCACTATGATGCAGATGCATCTCAAGAATGATGTTGTATAAAGATAACTTTTATATGCCATGTGTTCTGTGTGTTTGTATGTACATCTGCCTGCCGACAGAGCTTTCCCCAGACTCTGAGAATTAAGTGGATTAAATGTTAAATCTTGAAGGTTGTGTCTCATTTCCGCTTTGCCTCCCAACTGGAGCTGCCTGCTGTATTTATTTTGACCTTGAAGAGGGGTTCAGACACTAGATTTAGTCATGCTAACTCCTCAGGATGGGACCGATCCCGGGTCATGAGAATCTCATCCTAACTCAATAACTGTGCACAGACAGTCTGGCTGAAGGGGGCGAGGCCTCCTCTCTGGGGACCCTCAACTCAGAAAACTCATAAACACATACAGTAGAAAATAAATAGTTTGAGGATTGAATACCTCTACATTCATTTCCCCAGGATGTTTCTTCATACTGATTAGTTTTGAGCAAAGTCACTACAAAGCTAAGAATCATGGCTCTCCGGTACAGTTCTATGGGACCAATGGACACAAATCAACCCCAAAAGCATCCAAAGGAGCTACATAATTACAGTCACTGTGTAAGCTAAAGTGTCAGTAAAACGATAAAGTTGTAGTTCATGTATGGCCTGACATCTTGTTCTACTCATTTGCATTTGCAGGCAGCTAGCACATGTACATTATACTGTACAAGGGTGTGCAGCAACGAATGCTGTCAACCAAGCAATCTGATTGTAGATCAAGAAATCAGGACATGCAAAAATGCATTGGCTCATTAGAACGTTGTTTCACATCACACAATCTGGTAAGCAAGATGTTGCTCTCTGTAAAGCATTTAGAACAGTTTTCTCAGAGTGAGTTGATGATACCCCTATTGCTAGACAACAACTTCAATATTGGTCAACTCTTCAAAAATCAAGATTAAGATAAAGAAAATGTTGGTTATGTCCAATGGCAGGGTTTTTTAAATGATTGTTTTCTACAAAGTCTATGCATGCAACAATGGTATGGTCAAGGTCAGGGAAAGCATGGGGCTATGGCAAATAAATGATGGTTACAGTAGTTTTTGGAAACTAATACACAAACTCAGGGGCTAGGGAACGATCACAGTTATGGTTCATGAAAAAATAAATTTCATGTGCATGTGACAGTTTCCGCACATCCACCACTGCAGCCTCCACCCCCTTGTATTCCGCATTACGTGAACTGTGCAGATGCACTGGCTTTTGTCTTCCACATCTCATCCAGTACATGCATCGTTTCCTGTGAATCTTTTGTGTGTTGATGCACAATTTGAAATGTGGGCTGAGGCTGAATTACCAGTAACATCTAACTGCTGTATGGGGAGGAAGGCAGATACACTGAATGACATTTGCCTACATGCATTGCATACACATTACCAAAATGGATTATAATCAAAATCTAACATATTATATAACTTTAGAGTAAAACAGAAAAGAACTAGTATCAGAAGATACTGTATATACTATATATATATATTTGTTTTGATTCTTTCTCTCTATATATAAAAAGAATAATTTGATTTCCCAGGCCTCTGAGCTGATCCATTTGAGCATACTAAGCCAAGGAAACATTGGCCAGTGGTCATGCATTGCTTCACATGCCCTTACTGTCTATTGTGCTCTCTCTGTCTCTGTCTCTGGGGTGTTGCTCAACATTTGGCAGCTGGTTTCCATTAGGGAACTGCCAGGGAGGGGCAGGGGGTGCATGACAGTGGTGCAGACAGTAATTCAGAGGCCATCTGAGCTTTAGCTCTGGGGTAAGTCTGACGACACAAACACACACATGAGTAAACATAAAGCAAGACCATTGTGAAGTCCACACAGACACACAGAATTCCTCAGAGAGCTCTGCCATAACTAATCACTCCCAAAACACTGCCTTATCTTTCACAGTTTTCACCTTCACATTTGTGTACATGATCATCAGCCTCATTACAAAAAAAGATTAAACCATATCTGTCTTACTTTCAGTACCGACTGTTGCTGTTCCCCCAGCCTGGCGGCAGAAGCTGGATAGGCAATCCCTGATAAGATGCAGAGAAGGCAGGATAGGGATTTAGCAGCCATATTTGTGTGTTTGCCCAGTAGAGCACTGATCCCCCCTTTCTGTCTGTTTCTCCTGGCTGTAGGAACGTCTCTGGGCAGCTCCTCTTGCTCGGCTGCACCGTTGGCTTCACTTCTCCGCTGCTACGACCTCCAGATGCAGCACAGCAGAGTGTTACAGAGTCCTGTAAAACAAACTTGTGTGGACTTCCTCCCTTTCTCTCACTGCCTCCCTCCCTGCCCTGATTCCTCTCCCTTAGCGGACTTGCCTCTCCCCTGAGCCTGGGCTAAATCACATACAGATGGGAAGGCTGAAAACTGAGAGACAGAAGGAGAGGGAGAGAGAGAAAAGAGAGAGAGAGAGAGAGAGAGAGAGGGAGAGAGAGAAAGAGAGAGAGGAAAATGAGCAACAGAGGGCTTCTTTTCTGTTGAGCAGAAGGCAGGCAGACAGTCCACCCATCCAAACTGCATATCCCCCCCTCTGACTGGCAGAGTCAGATTGAGTGTTAGCTCCCCGTCTCCATTTGCAGGTCCGTGGCACCCTTTCACCTTGGGCTCAACAGGCAGCACCCCTCCTTCTGCACTCCCCCTCCCCTCGCTGGGCAGAGGGTCTAAAGCTTCAACGCTCACTCTGCACCCAGGCAGGCAGAAAAGAAACAGCTGCTCTGATATCCCGGGCCAGCTCCAGCTCACAGCCCCAGACATGAGTCAAGAACCTGCTAAATTTATGAATATTGTGTGAGACTCCAAACAGGAAGAGCCTGAGTGTAACACTTCCAGCACAAAGGATGTATTGTCAGAGGCTAAAAACAGTACTTCCGTAAGATCTGAATATAAGGATACTGTGAAGGCCACATGCATGCACGTGATCAAAGCTAATGACTCCAGCACAGGTCCGAAGACTCTTGTGACTTCACCACAAAGACCATGCTGTAAGCAGTTCCAAATACGTCCAAGTTATGTCATGCTAGCCCATAGGACTGTGTGGGAGGTATATGTCTCAAGTGACCAGTAAACAGGTTGTCACATTCCAGTTATGAATGGCAGAGATGTCATCCAAGAACAAAACAAGGCCACAGGCTGCTCTGTATTAGGACTGCACAATATGAGGAAAATATGGGATTTGTGCTAACGCTGTTGAATATCACGATAACAATATTACTAGCGATAATTAAAGTGTACTCAGTTCTGCTGCTTTCAGTATTCTGTAGAATACAATAAATTGATGGTTGAATTTAAAACAAATGTAAGATAATTGTTTTCAACATTCTTTCGTTGAAACACATTGAACATTGACATTAATCCTAACCCTTAGTTTTCTACTGATGTTTTCTTTCAACACACAAAAAAATCTCTGAGTGCGTTTTGCAATATATCACAGCATTCGCGCTGCATTCGCTTGGCGGCACTCTACCACGCTATAACCAAACTATGCAAGTTTGCATCGGATAGCTGATCTGTAGTTTGATTGAGACAACAATTCCGCTTCCAACATGTAGGGGCACCAAAGAGGAAAGGTGCTTTGGTGTTGATTCAAGTCACATGCTTCATGTATGTCATCATTTATTGGTTTGTTTCCATTGCACTTAGTCACATTTTGTTATTTTATCGATTCCACCTCAGCTAAGTGTAAAAGCTTTTTTGCCATATTTTGACTTTATTTTGAATTTTTTGAGTTAAGACTTAGGGTTTTTCCTGCTCAAATTAAAATGTGCATATAAAATTCACTTAGGGGCAGCCCCGGCATACTAAGGGTTTTGTTTGTCCCACAAGATACAGTAGAAAAGAGGTGGCTAGTGTTAGATGTCTTTCTTTTATGGGTCCCGTTGTGGTGGTGGCAACTGACCAGACTGTTCAAACTTACAATAACGGGTAGTCGTGTAACATTAGCACTCGGTACCTTACCCCAAGATTTCACTGACATTAAATAATAATTGAGGGAGTGCTATAAACACAGATGGGACCAAGTAAGCCCCAGCTGGTTGACTGCCTGTCGATCTGTACTAAGAATTCATACCCCCTGGATAATTTATGTCTTCTGTCTTTGCTGAAATTATTTTTTTCTTCCATTTCTAAAATGGTCAAAACACAAAAAGAATTCTCTCTTTATTCTGTCTTATATTACCTGCATAGGCCTACTGTATGAAACTGTTGTACCATAACAAAGTTAATCTTGGGAGTAACAGTAGTCTTCTGTTGTGAGAGTCCAATTTCATCCTTTATATAACACTTTCATGCCATGTAAAGGACAGCGAGGCGGAACAAACCACCAGAAAGTTGATGTTAGTCTTTAGTGAACCACAATCTGTAAACTTTTCCAGCTCACTGAAACGGAAAGGATTTTTCCTTCTCCATCTTTGGCCCACTGCTCATTGGTATTCTCAGCATGCGTAAGCATGGTGTAAACACAGAGATTCCTCACATGCCAGGGTCCTATTCAATGATCTCGGAGGGTCCACAGCAGCGGTAACTTCTCTTCAAAGGGAAGGTGCTCTTCTTTGCCAGCCATATGCAGCTAGGGCCATTCATGTGAGCAAAGGCCACTGCTGGGTCTGAGTGATACAGAAGGCATGGCACAGTGCAACACTGCCCTCTGAGACAAAAGCATATGCAGTGCTGCACTGTGAATATCACAAGATCGTACTTAACAAGGCTTTGCCACGATATTCATAATTTTCTATTGGAAATAATATCACATCACATATCATGTAATTGCTAAGATTTGGGAAGACATGCTAACATAGATAAAAAAGTCCTATGGTCCTAAACCTTTTATTGGCTCTTGTGGCAAAACTAAAAGTTAAAACTACAACTCATGACTTTAGTAGTTTTGGCCATCATTCATATCAGTTATGAAAACCTTGTCCTCGCCAAAGTCATTGCTGAAAAATTTCTGGTGGAGCAAGAATCACAAATAGTCAGACAATCACACAGTAAACAAGCCAGCAAGAGCAAGATCTTAACCACTTTATGTAGTGTTGCAAATGTTGGTTAATCCCTCATATGTTGCAGCATTCATACACCCTGCTACGCCATGCAGTGCCCTGCTACACCCTGCAGTGATCTGCTACACCCTGCAGTGATCTGCTACACCCTGCAATGCCCTGCTACACCCTGCAGTGCCCTGCTATGCCCTGCAGTGCCCTGCTACGCCCTGCAGTGCCCTGCTATGCCCTGCAGTGCCCTGTTATGCCCTGCAGTGCCCTGCTACGTCCTGCTATGCCCTGCAGTGCCCTGTTATGCCCTGCAGTGCCCTGCTACGTCCTGCTATGCCCTGCAGAGCCCTGTTATGCCCTGCAGTGCCCTGCTACGTCCTGCTATGCCCTGCAGAGCCCTGCTATACCCTGCAATGCCCTGCTACGTCCTGCAATGCCTTGTAGTGCCCTGCTACGTCCTGCTATGCCCTGGAGTGCCCTGCTCTGCCCTGCTGTGCCCTGCTATACGTCCTTCTATGCCCTGCTGTTCCCTGCTATGTCCTGTAACACCCTGCTATGCCCTGCTGTGCCCTGCTATACCCTGCAATGCCTTGCTATGTCCTGCTATGCCCTGCTGTGCCCTGCTATGTCCTGTAACACCCTGCAGTGCCCAGCTATGCTATGAACTACATGACTTCTAGTCATAGTTCCATTATCTTTATTGTGACAATAATTTCCACTGTGCATCACACCCCCAACCAGCACCGTCAGACACCGCCTACACAAAGCCTGCGTCTGTCCAAGATTTCTCCCTCAAACAAAGTTTTTCTTCACCACTTCACTACTCTATCTGTAAAGTGTCTTGAGATAACTCTTGTTATGATTTGACACAATAAATACAATTGAATTGAAATTGCCAGACCTCTGCTTTAATCATTTCAAAGTAGCCTATCCATGCATGGCCGATCATTGTAGTGAGGGTGGAAAGTTCATAGAGTGTCCAAAATGGGAAAGCTTCATCTGATGGTGATAAAGATGTGCTCTATAAATTCAATCGCAATTTTCCAAGTGTATTTGAATACTAATGGTGTACAATTTGCTGGACAATAGCACGGCAAAACCATCAAGCCCCTGACTGGGCTCACTGTCTCCCTAAACTTGCTCCAAGAATTTGAACTGAATGGTTTAAATGGCCATTACGGACCACATTATTTGGTGTTGCACTCTGTTGGTCAAAAAAGGTCAAGGAAGTAGTTTTCACTAAAAGTAGTAGAGAAAAGAACAGATCCTGCCAACACCTCTGCACATCTGACTATTTGCTGCATAAAGTGTCCTTGGTTATTGAACTGTGCATTTTGACCATAGACAGTTAAAGAAATGGACAAACAGATCCCGTTGCTCTGGACGGAGACCAGAAAAGGATATTAGAAACTCTTTTCCGGTGATGGCTGAGCGTTACTGAGCTCCAGGACGTAGATGTGACGTGAGCAACATGTCTGAGAGTTGTAAGTGTTCTGGTAGCTGTGCAAGAGAAATCTCAATCATTCCCAATCTTGCAGAGACAGAGAGTGTAGGTATATCTAAGGAGATAACATAGGTACAAGCTAATTATTGCGTCTGCTACAGAGACGTAACTTTAGATACAAGGTAATGGAGCCTTTTATACAATGTTGTTTCTTTAGAAATGAACAATGGGCAAATAGAGTCTTTATACGCTTCAGATGTAAAGTTATTCACTGTCAAATTGGCGCCAAAATGAATGGTAGTCAATGGGATGCTGGCAGATGATGCCTTGTTAGCATCAAAATGGAGCTACAGGAGCTCCGCTTAGAGAGGAGAGGCTTACCCCCTTGTACTTTGACAGAACAAAATCTGCACTTAATTGATGTCCTAGACTTTATTCACAGTGGACATTTTGACATGTCCTGGCAGGAAAATCCCATGTGTATCACTGTATCAGTGTTGTACGTATCCTTTTCCTGTGGTACTAACTATTTAGATTTAAAACCACATTACTTGGAACAAATGTCAAATGAATGTAAGCATACAATGAAGTAAACATTTAGATAGGCTTCTTATGTTGCTTCCTCTGTAAATTTTTCGCATTATTTTAACTGCCACGCATGTTCTTCTTCTGTTGGTTCCTTTTAATCTTACTGTCCACTTTATAGACTGCTTCACATTTTCTCTGTGTGAGTTGAGTCTTCAGGAAATAGCGTATTTCGGACTTGGCATTGAGTGTTATTAGAAACAGGTGGAAGGAGGAGAGGATGTCAGAGAGAGTAATTTAAAAAATGTAGAGCAGAGGTCTGACTTGGTGGGAAAATGGAATGATTTAATCACCACTCATGTAAGCTGTCCTTGCCAAAAAACTGAAACTACTGGACGGATCAGAGTGTTGCAATTCACATGTGTAATTTATGGCACTGCCTGTGTGTTTCACTGTGCATTTCCCCAATTGTAAGTTTAGCCAATCATCAGCTCCGACTCCAGGCTCTTCCCCAGACAACTGATGGAAAAACAGGAACCTGAGGCCAAGAAATTAAATATATGGACCTTACATGGCTAGACTCCACATATATCCAGGGAAAAGATCAGTTGAAATTAAAGCAATTAAACTCTTATATTATAATGGCATTTTGATTTAAGATGTAACACCAACAAACTTTATTTTAGAATTGTTTTTCTAAAGATAATAGCACATATGCCAGACTGAATTTAGGAAAAAGTAATTAAGCACATACATCTGAAATATCAATACAATGGTAAAAACACAATTTTTGCTCAGTCAGAGCATACGTAACATTAAAGCTATAATGTGTAGTTTCTGTCGCCTCCATGAGGAATTGTGAGTAACGACAACAAAACTGTTGGCGCGTCCACATGATACAAGCTTTCTGTGATCAACCCCCCCCTCCCACTCCTCTGTCACCCAGTTACTAGTAGCCACGGAGGACATGTAGGATTAAAAAAAACATGATGGATTCTTGAGGAGAGGTCATTCTCTTCATTCAACGCCACAATCGCAACAATCAACAATCGCCTCTGAACGTAGCCATACTGAGAAATACAGAGAGAGTTGTGTGGAGCTGATGTGAAGTTGGATGTCATTCTGCTATATACAGTGGGTACGGAAAGTATTCAGACCCCTTTAAATTTTTCACTCTTTGTTTCATTGCAGCCTTTTTCCAAAAATCAAAAAAGTTCATTTTATTTCTCAGTAATGTACACTCAGCAACCCATCTTGACAGAAAAAAACAGAAATTTAGAAATTTTTGCATATTTATTAAAAAACAAAAACTGAAATATCACATGGTCATATGTATTCAGACCCTTTGCCGTGACCCTCATATGTAACTCAGGTGCTGTCTATTTCTTCTGATCATCCTTGAGATGGTTCTACACCTTCATTGGAGTCCAGCTGTGTTTGATTATACTGATTGGACTTGATTAGGAAAGCCACACACCTGTCTATATAAGACCTTACAGCTCACAGTGCATGTCAGAGCAAATGACAATCATGAGGTCAAAGGAACTGCCTGAAGAGCTCAGAGACAGAATTGTGGCAAGGCACAGATCTGGTCAAGGTTACAAAAAAATTTCTGCTGCACTTAAGGTTCCTAAGAGCACAGTGGCCTCCATAATCCTCAAATGGAAGACGTTTGGGACGACCAGAACCCTTCCTAGAGCTGGCCGTCCGGCCAAACTGAGCTATCGGGGGAGAAGAGCCTTGGTGAGAGAGGCAAAGAAGAACCCAATGGTCACTGTGGCTAAGCTCCAGAGATGCAGTCGGGAGATGGGAGAAAGTTGTAGTAAGTCAACCATCACTGCAGCAATCCACCAGTCGGGGCTTTATGGCAGAGTGGCCCGAAGGAAGCCTCTCCTCAGTGCAAGACACATGAAAGCCCGCATGGAGTTTGCTAAAAAACACCTGAAGGACTCCAAGATGGTGATAAATAAAATCCTCTGGTCTGATGAGACCAAGATAGAACTTTTTGGCCTTAATTCTAAGCGGTATGTGTGGAGAAAACCAGGCACTGCTCATCACCTGTCCAATACAGTCTCAACAGTGAAGCATGGTGGTGGCAGCATCATGCTGTGGGGGTGTTTTTCAGCTGCAGGGACAGGACGACTGGTTGCAATCGAGGGAAAGATGAATGCGGCCAAGTACAGGGATATCCTGGACGAAAACCTTTTCCAGAGTGCTCTGGACCTCAGACTGGGCCGAAGGTTTACCTTCCAACAAGACAATGACCCTAAGCACACCGCTAAAATAACGAAGGAGTGGCTTCACAACAACTCTGTGGCTGTTCTTGAATGGCCCAGCCAGAGCCCTGACTTAAACCCAATTGAGCATCTCTGGAGAGACCTGAAAATGACTGTCCACCAACGTTTACCATCCAACCTGACAGAACTGGAGAGGATCTGCAAGGAGGAATGGCAGAGGATACCCAAATCCAGATGTGAGAAACTTGTTGCATCTTTCCCAAAACGACTCATGGCTGTATTAGATCAAAAGGGTGCTTCTACTAAATACTGAACAAAGGGTCTGAATACTTATGACCATGTGATATTTCAGTTTTTGTTTTTTAATAAATATGCAAAAATTTCTAAATTTCTGTTTTTTTCTGTCAAGATGGGTTGCTGAGTGTACATTACTGAGAAATAAAATGAACTTTTTTGATTTTTGGAAAAAGGCTGCAATGAAACAAAGAGTGAAAAATTTAAAGGGGTCTGAATACTTTCCGTACCCACTGTAAGCAAATAATAAAGAATAATAATAAGCATCTGACTCACAATGAACAATATTTACCAAAACTGAATATTATAGCATATAACCAGCATAAACTATTACATCAATGTATCTAATAAATACTGAGGTGGAATTAACATAGATGATATGCAACATAATGCTCATTAACACAAACTGAGAATTCGCTACATCCATTGCAACTCATATATTCATTACAAACTACGCATTTAAAAGGGCTACATTTTCTGAAAAACAATACTTAAAAATAACACAGTATATGAACCGTATGTATTTGGATAGTATGTCATAGCCCAGCTGTTGATGCAGTGGTGAATGTGTATCTCCTGCTGTGTCTCTACACAAGCTGCTGCAGCTGTGATATACATTACATCCGACATCTACATACAGCTGCATCCTCCGGGACTCAGAGGACTCACTAACAGGTTTTCCAGTTCCATGTCAGCCATTCAGTGACACCACACACCCTAAATCAGGACTTCTCAGACTTTTTGTTAAACAATGCACAAACATTTTGGGTGGAAAAAACAACGTCTATAGCTTTATAATGAGGCAAATTAATACATTTTTGATTTGCTAAACAACAATATTGTAACTAAAACACTCTTTTTTAAAACTCACTAAAAAATGCTACAAATGTTCCGAATGACTTAGTTAATTTATTATGGTAGTGTAAAATTATTTAACGAATTGTGCTTGTCTATTTTTTTAATAAACATTTTTCAAAATCTCAAGCACCCCCCTACAGTACTCCTAAGTAGCTTACAGGTCTTTTAGAAACCTTGGCTTAAAATACACTGGTTTACTCCATCTGTTTGGGACCTGGACCCAGTTTTCTGTTTCAACATAACTTCTTAGGTTTGGATTGCCAAGTTCACCCATAACCTGACAGTGAATTTCAGCACTGCTTTATGTGATTGTACATGCAAAAATGCAGTACTAGCGCATCAGCAAACACCATCTAAGAAAGTTAAAGGGGCTGTATTGGAAAGTCTCAAAAAAACAAACAGTGGGCTGGGGTTGTCTCCACACAGCTCTCCCCCAATATGTGAAATACTAACGTTTTTTTCATGGCTGCAGCCATACCGGCTATCAAAACAAAGAACATAAAAAGCTCAGATTACAACACACACACACACAGAGGGAGTGTAACTTCACCTCTGCTCAGGACACCATTAATCCAGTGTATCTTTACATATTGCAAATATTTGTTTACTGCTATATTAATGTGCTGAATGTGGAGTATAGGTCTTTTAAATTGTGATTACAATGTAGAAGAACATAATACTTGTAGCTCTTAGAGCTAGACATGATGTTTTGTCCTTCAGTGATGCTTTCTGCCTTACTAAACTGCACAGGAGACATTTTGACTTTGCTGTAGAGAGCAAAGGTCAGGTAGATACCAAAATCATCAGAAATGACTTTGAATAGCTGCTGGATTCCCGTGATATCACAACCTCACACAGTTATCATCTGAACAATATTGTATGTAAAAATACAGCAAACCTCACACATTTTGTTTTAAAAGAGCCTGGAGGCAAAAAAAAACCCAGGCACCTTTTTCATAATGATAAAACAAAAAAGGGGAGTAGAGTTGAGACAAGTCGAGCAGGTACCATGTAATGGAAAAATTCCATAACAGTCCAAGAGCTTTTCTTCTGCTCCTCTAACAACTAGCATGGCTGCATGGCTGCATGCAAGGGCTTTTCATTCTGTGCCACAGTACAAAGATGGTGATAAACAAACCAGACGTATCTACACTGCTAACGTTATAGTACAGAGGGTCCGTTGATTCTGTACGGTTGGCATTGTTTTTGTTTCATCTGAAAGATTGTGTACTTTTCAACAAAATCATATAAAAGAATAACTAGAAATTGAAATAAATAAAAAATAAATTGTATGAATATTTATTCACACATTTTAAATTTATGGCAAAAAAACCCACCAAGAATCCTGTGAAAGGAGTAATACATCCCTGTGTCCCAGGATTTTCATCAAAATGCCAGTAGTTACAGTGTCAGTACGTGCCACATCTTGGATTCCCGGTTGAAGTTTGAATTTCTATGGCGTCTTTCCTTCGACAAGTAAGTGCTGTTGCTAACTTTTTAACAAATGCTGCTGCAAGACTAAGTCTGTATCTGTGTCTCTGGCAGCAGAAGATGGATGCCTAACAAGAGTTGTTGGAGCTAAATCCTGCTCCATTCTCAGGGTTCATTTAATTAGTAGTCCAAATCTCAGATGTTGATGTGAATCCATTTATTACATAGGATATCCTGAGACAAAGTTACCTGGATCAAGCTCTCGCAGCTCTCCCTTTCCTTTGTCTGACTCTTTGGCTCTCAGACCCCCAGTATTATCTCACAAAGGGTCTTGTGCTTATTCCTTATCTTTCAATTGGAATGTGACTGAAGGTTTATGACCCTCAGTTCAGGAAAAGATCAGTGGGGGTAAGAGAGGGACTGGAACCAGATTCACGAAGCATCCCTAACAATCAATTCTACTTCTGACACACTTAGGAGAGCTGCGTTATAACAAAATGTACCAGAACATCTTATATTATAAAGCAGAAGTATTGCAAAACAACTTAATGTAACAAACAAAAAACAACAAACTATATATTTATAACAACAAACTTAATGCATGACCACCATGTCTTCATTTATGTTGAAATAATGCTTTTACCTTTTGGCTTGAATGTATAATGCAAATCACACACAATGTTTAAGCTCATATAACATTTAAAATTCCAACAGAGTCAAGTTTTCCTCGCCACTGTCGCACCAAATGCTTGCAAGTGGGAGGTCTTAGTAAATAATAGAGTGTTGTCTAGACCTACAGTAAAGTGTCCTGAGATGATTCCTGACACTATAATTGAAATTGAACTGAACTGAAAGATAAGATCTCTGCTTCTTGCGGGCCAGTGGATTTTAGACACTGACCCAACATTGACTTTTCCTAAAACATCTGCATACTAACAGGCCTACTTAAAGGTCCCATGGCCTTAGTGGTCCCCTAATACTGTATCTGAAATCTCTTTCCCACACTTCAGCCTTGGTGCAGAATCACAGCCATGCCGTATGTGCCATTTCTGAATCTGTAGCTTTTGAGGAGGAGACACCTCATAAGGAGCAAGATTCCAGATTGACCCATCTGAACTTTCATTTTCTCAAAGGATACCCAGTGCTCGGTTTACACCTATCACCATTTCTAATAATCGGGGGACCATAGGCAGGCTGAAGGAACACATAGTAATGTTAAAAAACCTCAGAAAGTGAAATTTTCACGCCATGGGACCTTTAAAGCCCATGAATGCTGCCACGCTCAGCCTTATGTGCTTTATGAAATTTCTCAGAAGACATACCCATCAGAACAACACTCAACACATAGAGGTAGGAGAGGACGTGTTTGGCTGGCCTCGGTGTGAAGAGGTACATGACAGATAGTAGTGTGGATACTGAACAGAGACGTGTAATGCTGAAGGGAACAGGAAAACCCCCTCCTCAACACTGGGAGAACACAACTGTGTCCTGCTATCACTGACAGCCACACACTGCAAACACATACAGACACACTGTATAAAACACGGGCTCACATAATCATAACCTCAAATAAACACTACATTAGTGTGAATAAAGTTTCCTGCTAAATTATAACTGGAAATAAGGAACTGTAGGTCTAACTAAACTGAAAAATATAAGTTCACCCTACTGGTCAAAGCAGTGAAATGTGTGGCCGGGTTGGCTGAGTTGGTCGAACAAGCGCACGTGTATTTGGAGGTTTATACCTTGAGACAGCGGTCCAGAGTTCGAGTCTGACCTGTAACAATTTCCTGCATGTCTTCCCTTTCTCACTTAGCTGTCCTGTCCATTAAAGGTGGAAAAGCCCAACAAACAGTAAAAGGCTACTTTTTTAAAGCCGTTCATTGTGGTGTGTGTATGTAAAAGAGAGACAGTAAGATAGGAATTTTATCTTTGGACCTCTGCACCACCTCTTTCGCTCCACCTGTCACCCCTCATCAACGTTCCATTTACGTACATTGTCCCAGTGCCACCTGCCGGATGTCCCTCACCTTCCTCTTTTTTGTGTTGGCATTCTAAACTCCATTAGATTCGGGAAAGATCCGTTGAGCTAGAACCAACAATCATATTATATTTACCTTTTTTTCTGTCATCACACACTTGCCAGCCTTTTTAATTACAGAGCGTGCCTCCCTACGTGCACATGTTCCATCAAAACAAGTTCCTTCCCCGCGGCTATTTTGCAGAGGCACCATTGTTCAGTCAGCACCTCCCAAGACGATTGTGATCGGTTTAAAGAAATTCCAATAAACCAGAGCATGTTTTTCTCCCACCCAGGAATGCTGTGTGGACTAGCAGCGCTGCGGAGGAAGGTCTGGAAGTGTGAGACTACAAACTTACACTGTACGTCATGAACTTTAACGCGTTGCTTTTGCACTTGCTTTTCTTCCTGCAGAGTCACAGTGTGAAATAAACACAAGATTAATAAGTCAGAGTAGCAGGGTCTGACTCAAACACATTAGGGAGCTGCCGTCTTCAGAGGACTCTGTATGCCTGCTGTCCATCCTCTCTCTGCCCTGCTGCTGTGAACACAAGACTCCAGGCAGCATCACACCCTGTCGGACAGACACATCTCCCTGGGAGACAGCCTAAACTATCTATCACCCTGTCACTTTTTCTAGCTATGTCCATCTGCCACAAACTACAGTCATCACTGTCTATTATGTAACATGATGGGGGGGAGGGGGTGGGGGTATTTTTCGAGGTGCTTTTTGAACATGGGCAGGGATAAGGCAGAGCGGACGTGGATTGGTCCAGCAGGTCCTTGTCAGAGGACTGCAGAGAACGTGGCTGAGTGTAGGAGTGGAGGAGATCTGTGAGGTATTTTGTTGAGAGTCCATGGAGGGATTTGTAGGTGAGTAGGAGGATCTTGTAGGTGATGCGTGACTGGCGACCTATGGAGCTGTTAGAGAATGGGTGTGATATGCTGACTGGGCTTTGTGTGGGTTAGAACCCTGGTTTCAGAGTTCTGGACATAGTGGACTAAGGGCCTTGGTGATCAGTCCAGACAGTACACAACTGCAGTAATCCAGACGGATTGTGATGAAGGCATCACTGAGTGTTTCAGTTATTAAATGTGTGAGTGAAGGCTGGAGTCACGAGATTTTTCTGAGGTGGTAGAAGGTGGACTTGGTGATGTTGTTGATGTGGGACGGGCAGTAGTGATAATGTATTTTTATTAATGTGCTTTGTCCCCTTGGGAAAATTCCTTTTTTTACACAAACCACAGCGTGGAATCTGTATAAACGATCATTAAATAAGGAGTGACCGGGTGAACTTAATCAGGTAATTAGAGGTGACAAGGTGAAAGCAAGAACCAATCAGTGATCTAGAAACGAAACAAAGGAAGTAAGGTAAAGGAAGTGATGTAGTTGAGGAAAGAAAGTGCCAAAATGAGAGAAATTAAGGACTCAGTAGCGAATCTGAGTAATTCCCAAACTGTTGAATCACCCTGTCAGCCCTCTAGTCATTGTATAAGCATGTGTATTGGCATCTATATACTTATATAAATCGATTTAGTAGAATGGCAACACAAAACCGTTGACACCTCCAATATCCTCAATCCCCGTTAAATCCTACACCTGCTGTCTGGTCTTAAACACTTCCACCAAACCATCCAATGGTTTGCTAAGCAGACACGTCACACAGCTGTTCAACAAAACACCCAACCGACCTGCTCAGCAGCAAACAGCAGACAGACACTAGCTGGCAAACATTGTGGAGCATTATGCAGCTAAAGAGTCAGATATTTCCCTCAGGAGTTGGTGGAGACTAAAAACAGAGCTAAAAGTGAATGAGTATTAAACATGTATCAGGTGGACACAAACACAAAACTAAATGTGTGTTTGCTGCATGTGTAAATAGGCAACAGTTTGTTGACATGTTAGCTGCAACAGCTTTATAAAGTAATACTCAGGTGGCAACTTCCTGGTCAAATGAAAGCCAATGCGGAAGTGCCTAAAACCTGCATTCTATCTAATTTCCAGCAGGGGGAGACTCCACTGGCTCCAAAAAGAAGTCCATTAAATCTATGGGAAAATGACCCTACTTCTCACTTGATTTATACCTTAAACATTTTCATCTTGTAAATTATAGTCCCATTTATTTTAAAATACACGATAAAGCATGGGATGCTTTGGGGGCGTGCAGGGTCCGACATAACCTGTCCTCCCTCCCCCTGGACCAATTTCAAGGTCGGAATCAAACCCGCGACGCTGCAAAGGCCTCAGGCTACATGGGGCGCACCCTCATACTGGGCAAGGACTAGACAAAAGGATCTGACAAGAAACAAGGGTGCACAAGGTAACGAGGTAACGAGAAGCAGGTGACAAGAGGGCAGGGAATCCGATGGAAAACATCAGGTAATCACAAGAGCCGGAAGACACAGGAAGTAACACTAAAGACAGGACAAGACAAAACCCAAACTTCAAAATAAAACAGGAAACAGAATATACAGACACTCAACACGAGACAACACAAGACCAAACACAAGACAGGACAACAGAACCAAAAAGGGGGAAAAGAACCCAAAACAAATCCCCAAACCACAACAGCTTCCTGTTATTATACAATAAACCAACATTCTCCTTTTTGTCCAAATAGTGTGTGCTCTGAGTATCTTATTTCCTTGAAACAAGTGAAAAATATCATATCAACAATCTACTATGAATGTTTCTGACCAACTAGCCCTTGTTTATAAAAATTCCTGACAGAGAGAAAGCTGCACTTGAAACAAGTTGAATTACTGAGATAAAAAATGAAGCTAATAATAATAATAATAAATCCCAAAGGCTGAATCTGAGACATACAGTATTTTGCCATGTGTGAGGGAAAAGTTGTGAACAAGAATGAACAAAGTGAGTCTACAACTGTCGCCCAATCTGAGAAAAACAGTTTGATAGCTGAGATTAAAACACAGTTTGAGATTATTTCATGGCGTGTCATCATATCCTTAGTTGGCAATTACTATCCAAATGCTCAGATCTACACACACACACACACACACACACACACACACACACACACACACACACACACACACAGACACACACAGACAGCTTTTAATCCAAACAAATCAAACACACACATAAACCAACACATGCATGCATGCATGCTTGCGTGTGCACACAGACACACACACACACACACACACCACAAAAACTGCTTTTAATCTAAACAAATCACACACAAACCAACACACACACACACACACACACACACACACACACACACACACACACACACACACACACACACACACACACCACACAAACAGCTTTTAATCTAAACAAATCACACACAAACCAACGCACACACACACACACACACACACACACACACAGTACATGACCCCCACAACATGCAGACAAAGACACAAAGATGCTGTTGCTGCTGCTTAGTCAACATTTGCATGAGAAAACAAGGCACTGAATCCCATCCAGTGGGGATAAACAATCTGATTTGTCATCATCCGCAGCCCCCCCTGTGCCCTGTCCCCCACCACCACCATGGTAGCACACACCAGGCCTACTGCCAGCCAGCCTCCCCACCCCCTCTTCGCAGACACTCTAGAGGGCAGTGTTGCTCTCAGATTGAAGCGAAGGAACCAGCTGCAGTGTCTCCCCAGGGCCTCCTGGCGGGGAGGAAGGGGGGCTCGCTTCCTCTTTTGTTTCCCAGTTGCTGCAGGACGGGGCCCCTGCCAGACTGCTGCTAAAATACAACATGAAAAAATTAAATGTGTGTGGCAGAGCAGACAGATCTGCAGATTTGTGATCTCACTTATTGAGCTCACTTATTGAAGTGTTATGGCTGCACCTACACAGCAATTATGGCCCAGGACCAGTCAATACAGAAGCATTTTATTTCATCTCAGGGTGTCTTGTTTGGAAAAGGCCCACTAAGGTTAACTGCCATAATCATGGTTTACATGAAGAAGGCCTGTTTCGTTTAGTCACAGTGAGACCAGTCAGCCGAGGGCATTCAAACTATGAATTATGTATTGTGTTTTCTTAAAGATGTCCTTTTTCCCTGAGGTGCCGTTTTTTTCTAAAGCATCAGAATGGATCACCTTGTCTGTAGGAGACAGTTTCTAGATTTTAAAGGTCTTTAAGTATGTATTCTGGGTTCATGAGGACTGTACAGATTCTGGAGATAATGTGGAGGTTACTGAGATAGTAAGTGACGGGTAGTGTGGTGTGAGCGGGCCAAAGCAAGCATTAACAAAGAGAGTTAACGTTTAGCGGTGAAGCAGCTTGACAGGGCTATCTTCGTGTCATGAGGCTGTAATTTTTTACAATCAGTCTACAATCATCACTGTCGCTCCTCAGATCCCCTGAGTTGTAAATCAAGCTCCTCTAGATCACATACCCCACACTAAAGAAAATGTCCGTCTCAAATATCCAAGCGAGGGATTTGATCAAACGGTGAGTGTGAAACTCTGATTAATGGAGAAGCCCTCCGAGAGCTCCCAGTGGTAATAAAGGTGGACATTTTCTGCAGAGTCCATCTCCCTCTGATGTGTAACGATAAATACATCCCTCAGAGTCACTCCTGTCTAATCAGTATTCTAGTACTTTGCAAGGAGAATGGGGAAGAGGTCAAGGTTGCCTTGAAAGCAAGCGCTGTGAAATGTTAACTGGGATAATAAAAATATTCAAATTCTGAAGCATCAGTCACATTCAGCCAGTTTTGTTGAAGACCATTGGTTCAAAAAACCACAAACATCAGCAAAAAAGCACGCTCACGCCCATAACGAATCGACTGCTTTGTACATTTGTGCTTACTGTGTCAGACATGTGAGAGGAGATTTAATCTTTTCCCTACTGAGAACCCCCCCCTTCCCTCCCCCCACACCACCACCACCCCTCTCCTGTGACTGCAGAGGTCATGGGTGCAAATCAGCAACGTTGATCATAGACACACAACTGCTGCCATCGTACATACACACATGCACACTAATGCACGCATGCACGCACACACACACACACACACACACACACACACACACACACACACACACACACACACACACACACACACACAGTGCATGGCACTATTATTGTGGGGACCCGTCATTGACATAATGCATTCCCTAGCCCCTTACCCTAACCTTAACCATCAAACCTAAATGCCTAACCCTAAACCTTACCCTAAGCATAACCTAATTTTAACCCTAATCCTAAACCAGCCCTTTAAAGTTGTGTGGTCCAGCATTTTGGCCCCACAAAGCTGTCGGGACCCCATGAATATAGTTAAACAGACACACACACACACACACACACACACAACACACACACACACACACACATAGAAGGAATAGCATTAGCTATCCTGCTCTCACTCTCCAGCAACATCCATCACATTTTTCAGACCTGTAATAGACACATACCGCTGTCCTCAGACTTTGAGAGGGACAGAATATAAAGACAAAAATAATATGAAGACACGGAAACACTGCAGGCTTGGGATCAGAAGTCGCCTCAGGAGCAGGACCATTATGCAATATTTGCGCAAGTAGCACTGCAGTGCATACCCTCTCAAGGCGTAGTAATAACACTCAATCAAAGGTCCACTGAAAACCTTACTCTCTGTTTTTGTTTGAACCCGTCTGGAACATTTCCAGGTTATTCTATCTGCCGAACTTGTTGTTTATTTAAAGAGTGAGAAATAATTGTTTTTTCTCTCAGGCACTGAGGCGTTCCCTCTACTCTGCAGTTGTGACTTTCTGTCCCGGTGTATTCATTACAGTGTTACACATCTGAAAGCTCGTATGAATGTGACAATATATACCACTTAAGTCCTTCATGGTTTTACCAAACTCACTAAGAGTCGTGGCAATGCAACTGTACGATAACGTATCTACGTACATGTTGATTCTTTATCTAGAGTCCAGCATTAGTTTGTTTGTGGGATGTTGTTAAGGCCTCATTACTAGTGGCTCCCTGCATTAAACGTGCAAATTCCTGCAAATGCCACACCAAGCTGGAATGCCATGATTGGACAATTCTACAAAACCCTGTGTTACGTTCAACGACAGCAAATGACCTCACACAGGGGATCAATGGATGTATGTGAGAGGTCATTGAATAGCCATTAGTGGAAAATTGGGAGCAGTGGGTTAAGCGAGGAATGCACTTCTCTTTAAAAGCATTACGTGGAGTTGAAACATACATAACTTGACGTGCATGTGTGAATCTGTGGATTATGGAAGCCCCTAACGCAGCATAAATTGACCGGTGTGTGCACCTTCTGTCCATGTCATTTTGAGGGTTGGGGTCTGAAGTGCTTCTTTCCATTTTCCAAATACAGATATTTGCAGGAATGTGAATGTAATCTGGAGGATTACACACATATTTTGTGGTTTTACAAGCAATAAGAAGTCAACATGAATGCATCATTTGTCACTTTTATTCTCTTTTACCAATGGGCCAGTCAGGCCGTTTGCTCCGCCCCAGTGTGCTGATCTCCAGAAGAGGCAGGCAATAAAATCTGCGACATCAAAATACGGGACACCATCCGCTATCTCTGGGGGACAAAACAATGGGGAAAATGAAACAGCACGCGCCGGTGACAACGACGTGATGGATGCGGTTAGGAGAAGAACAACGGGGAAAGGAACCATCACACGCGGGACGTAATACACGGTCTCCGAGGTGAAAGTCCTGTGTTGTTTGATCCATCTACCACCCCAACCAACCCGCTTATGTGGTTTTTTGGCCACTACAGGATTACTACTGTAATCATGCTGTTATCACAAAAGATACTACTTATTGAAATACATAGAAATACAGAGAAAATCGTGTCCCTGAACACTAATCAATAGATTAAATAACGTCACCATTTCACAAACTGCCATGAGACTGGGCTGAAATAAACATTCACTCCCAGACCAAATGGAAAATCCATTCAACTTTAACTCCAATTCATGTAAAAGAACAAAAACCAAACAGCCACGGTAATGTGCAAATTCCAGTCTTTGCTGACATTTGAATGACTTAAATAGTATTCAATACACGTCACACACTCAAATTCTCAGACTTTTCAATTTGAAACCTTGGGCTGGGATGTCTCAGTAGCAGAACTTTCCAATATTGAGCCAAACTCGAACTTAAGGGCTTTGTTCATGCAACCTTGAACAAAATATTTCAGACTCCCACACACAACATGGACCCTCTAGTAATTACGAATAAAGCACTTCCTTTCAAAATACTCTACACACTTTTGTCAATCTTCTCTCTCTGAGGATCCCAGTACAGCCAGTTGTTGCGTAGACTGACCCGAGGCCAGTGCAGTGTTGTGTACACTGGGGCATGATCAACCCATACACAGCTGTTTCTGGTTCTAACCTCTCGGTCTCTGAACAAACATTAACCCTGTTGTATGGCATGAGTTTTTTTCCCCCAAAATACGGTATCCTCCATTTGAAAACAGTACCGCCTGCAGTTACACAGTAACATGTCATGGCTCACTGTGGTAGCAGCTGACCTTAATCATTGGGTGGCAAAATTGCATCAGCTACTGTAGCTGTATATTTACTGTATAAGCAGTAGTGTTGCTCTTCTCATTTAATTCTGGTAAAGAAATTGAGTATGCACAAACATTATTTTTAAGCTATTTTTAAGTATTTACATGATATTATGATTTCAGTATAATACTCTATAACGTTTAGGATTATTTGACTTTTCACAGATTTACCTTTTCTTGATGTTTGCATTTACATTCCTTTGAGGAAATGCTGTTGCAGCTGAGATATCATGTGCCACAACACCTGAATCTAATAATGCCATGGACGACTGGAGCAATCCCCACCATGCTGCCCTAGACATTAAAGCATATGGACTCCTGCCAATTTAACCAATTCATGTGCTCAGTGGCCCTGTAATAATATTATTTTACAAGTTTGCTCAGATAAGCTAGATCCTCGTATGACTCCTGGCAGGACGTCTGACGTTATTATCCTGAGCTGAGAGGGACAGCGGTGATTAACCCACATTTAACGCCATACCTTTGGTGTCCATATGTGAACTCTAACTAGCCCACCAGGGTGAAGGCAAATGGAGGAAAAGCTGGTGCTTCACAGACAGGAAGCGTAGGAGGCAACAACTGTAATCAGTCAGGGCCCTGTGGAATAGATGACAGTGCAGCTGTGCTTGGGCTTTGTACATTGTGCTGTTGTGTAGCAAGGACAATAAAGACACAGGATCTATTTTAAAAATCCTTAGAATCACAGTGATTGCAGGCTTAGCACTAAAAGTACAGTATACACCCTGTTAGTGGCTGCAGAGGAAGCCATGTTGGTGACGGGCAGGGCCATCTACATACTGATGACTTGAATTATTTATCAAGATGCAGTATTTATTGTTCATACATACAACATGTCGAGTGACTTAGTGTAATATGAAAAGGGTTACTCATAGTAATGAACCCAACTCTGCAGTTCCCCTCAGAGCTCACCAACCCCGTTTCCAGCAGCAGGCAGCTGTTCGCAGTGAAAAAGCTCTGATGAACCCACAATACACTACCTGAGGAAAATATGGCTGGACCACACAGTAGTCCAGGATGCGAGAAAAACATGCTCTGGTTTAGTGGAATTTCTTTAAACCAATCACAATCGTATTTGGGCAGAGCTAAACCCCAGATGCAATAACGGTGCCGCTGCAAAATAGCCTGGAACATGTGTACGTTCAAAGGTAGTTTCATTTGTGCAACAGAAAACTCAGATTGGACAGATAGTCTAGCTAGCTGTCTGGATTTACCCTGCAGAGATCTGAGGACCAGGTAACCATAGTCCTCAGAAATGCACCAGAGGTTAGAACGCCAACACAAAGACAGAGGAAGGAGACGGACATCCAGCGGATCTTCAGGCAGCACCGGAGCAATCCCTTAAATGAATTGTCGTTGATATAGACAACCCTTGCCCTGACTAACCGACTCAGTAAGAGACTAACCAATTTTGGAACACATCGGCTATCTGTCTGATGATGATGTAGCCTCTGGGGCAACAGCCAACATTTCTGGGGTTCCAGTGTTGCCAGCAGATATCCAGGCCAAAACTTGCTCTTCCATGCATCGGTCATTGTTTACAGTCCGAGTCGAGGTTTTTGGTCCAGGTGACATTTCGACTAATTTCTTTAAACAGATATCTGCATGTACTGTAAATCCAGATTTTAGCTTATTAAAATCTAAAATAGTCGAGATTGCATTTTGGCAATAAATTCCACCTCTTTTGCTTTTCACATGCAGTATTTACCTGCATGCAACCAAAGCCGCCTCAAATGTGATTGGTCAATACTACACTACTCAGACTACAAACAGAAACCAGCACTCTTACTATACCAAAAATTCCCTTGCTGATCTACTATCTATAGGGATTAACAACTACCTGGTGAACATAGTGGAGCATTTTATCGGAGAGAGATCATTTTCTCTGGAGTCCATGGGAATAAACCAGAGCTAAAAGGATTACATGTTGGACTTAAATTCAAACTCCAATCGAATGTGAATGTTGCTCTTTGTTGGATGTGTAAATAGGCAAACGTATCCTAACACTTTCGCCATAACTTTATAATAGGTCAATGTTGTGTTTATAGCTTGTCTAGCTGTGCCAATGCTGCCAAGAAAAGTCCATTTTCCAGTCCATTATAATTGCTTTAAGGTGTGCTCAGTTTATATGTGATGTCTCTTTTCATACTGTTCCTCCATGTCCTCTTGTCTCTCCCACTTGCATCTTTCAAATTACTTTCTATGTAATTGCATTTCACCTGAGTTTCAAAGATTCACTATGCATCTAGTCTGGACACACTGGGGCAGCTGTGGCTCACAGTCACCTGCTAATTGGATGGTTGGGGGTTCGATCCCTGACCCTGCAGTCCCATGTTGTTGTGAAGTGTCCTTGGGCTACGCCATTGGTATGTAAATGTGTGTGGCACCTTGTACGGCACGCAGTGTGTAAATGGTTCGAAGACTAGAAAAACAATGCACGTACATTTACTTTACACTTTCAGAACCTTTGTCAAGTCCATACATGTCCAAAAATGAAACTGTATGTATATCTGTATATTAGAATTTAATGTTACTTGTATACAAGTAGAATATTTTTAGATGTATTATTGCATTATGAGAAAGTCCAACGAGGTCATCAAAAATCTCTTTTTGATTTTTATGAATTTTCATAGCAAACTTAATAGAAAAGAAACTTTATCATGGAACAAAACACTTCCAAATGACACTAGATGAAATTAATACCTAATGGTATGACTTGTTGGCTGAGATTTCTTGCTCTGGATGAAAGTGTTGGGTGCATGGATGGACCAAATTGTGCAACCATCAACACCATTAATAGCGGGCATTTGGGGAAAATAAGTACCTAATATTATGACTTATTGGCTGAGATTTCTTACCGTGGATGAAAGTGTTGCATGGATGGATCCAACTGCAACCAACAATGCCATCCATAGCATTTGCCTCTCTAAGGGCATTTGCAGCAACTTTCAAAACCACATTATTGACAAAAAGAGTATCTTTGTGTGGAATCTGAAAAAAAAACCACGCTCAGTGCATTCAGTACAGCATAATTACTTTTCACAGGACAGTATCATGGCTGTCTTTCAGGATTCTTAGCAAGAAATCCTCACATCTACCCCTGTCTTCTCTTTCGCTGTGTCCTTCCACAGACTTGATTGTACAGTAAGTGGCAGTTGGTGCAGCAGTGTGCAGGAGTGCTAATGCCAGGACCCCACATGAATAATGGGAACCCTGTGCAGCGGCCCAGCTGCTCCTGTCAGGCCCCGGCGCAGCCAAAGCCAAACAGCGGGCCCCTCACACTCTACTCTGATAACACACTCTGTCATCGTCCAGCCACACAGGAACGTGGCCAATCACAACTGACCGCAGCATGTGGCGATATCTCAGACCCCTGCCCATCTGCGTCCTGGCCAGTCTGAACTCAGAGGTCACTCAGACAACAAATGTTGGGCCAAGGATGAGGCCAGTGGCTTTGAGAGAATAACCTCTGAGCTTATGATGGACCTTTGCTTAAGAAATGAAAAACTTGCACCTTTGTAGCTAAACTCTTTTAAAAGTTTCTACCTAAAAAATGAAATACTTCTAGAAGAAATACATGTTTCTATCAAAAGCATTATGTAAAGATGACGATGAAGAACAAATTACAATTGATGTTACCTAATGTAAAGATTTTTATTATATAGGATAGATACATACACATACATACATACATACATACACTACCGGTCAAAAGTTTGGGGTCACTTATACATTTCCATACCACTCCATTATAGACAGAATACCTGCTAATTTGGGTGGGGGGGCTGATCTTTAATGCAATATCTACATTGCCCATTACCAGCAACCATTTATCCAATGTTCCAAAGGCACATTCTGTTTACTAATCTATCATTTAAAAATAAAAAACTAGAAAAACATTGGAGAACCATT
Source organism: Etheostoma perlongum (assembly GCA_026937815.1). Taxonomy (NCBI): domain Eukaryota; kingdom Metazoa; phylum Chordata; class Actinopteri; order Perciformes; family Percidae; genus Etheostoma; species Etheostoma perlongum. The sequence continues at coordinate 24,884,005 of CM049388.1, read as the reverse complement.
TTACTATTATGTAAGTACATAATGTAATCTGATTACTGCCCTGGTTAAAAAAAACAATGCAGCTGATCTCAGCTGGCATTCTGTCTACAATGGAGTGCAATGGGAATTTCTATGTGACCCCAAACTTTTGACCGGTAGTGTACATACATACATACAGAGGTGGGTAGAGTAGCCAAAAATTGTACTCAAGTAAAAGTACTGTGTCTTCAGAATAATATGACTCAAGTAAAAGTAAAAAGTAGTCATCCAAATAATTACTTGAGTAAGTGCTTGGTGAAAAAACTACTCAAGTACTGAGTAACTGTTGAGTAACATCTGATTTATTTCTTAACACAAGCATCAATCAGACAGACAAAAATTGTCTTATACTTCATCCAATCAATAAAATAAATTAAAATGAATTTATTATTAACAAAATAGCTTAAGCGAAGAGACTTACACACACACATATATATATAAAGTGAGGAAAATAAGTATTTGAACACCCTGCTATTTTGCAAATTCCCCCACTTATAAATCATGGAGGGGTCTGAATTTGTCATTGTGGGTACATGTCCACTGTGAGAGACATAATCTAAAAACAAAAATCCAGAAATCGCAATGTATGATTTTTTAACTATTTATTTGTATGATACAGCTGCAAATAAGTATTTGAACACCTGTCTATCAGCTAGAATTCTGACCCTGAAAGACCTGTTAGTCTGCCTTCAAAATGTCCACCTCCACTCCATTTATTATCCTAAATTAGATGTACCTGTTTGAGGTCATTAGCTGCATAAAGACACCTGTCCACCCCATACAATCAGTAAGAATCCAACTACTAACATGGCCAAGACCAAAGAGCTGTCCAAAGACACTAGAGACAAAATTGTCCACCTCCACCAGGCTGGAAAGGGCTACGGGGAAATTGCCAAGCAGCTTGGTGAAAAAAGGTCCACTGTTGGAGCAATCATTAGAAAATGGAAGAAGCTAAACATGACTGTCAATCTCCCTCGGACTGGGGCTCCATGCAAGATCTCACCTCGTAGGGTTGGTTTGAAATCATGCATGGCACAGAAGGTTCCCCTGCTTAAACCAGCACATGTCGAGGCCCGTCTTAAGTTTGCCAGTGACCATTTGGATGATCCAGAGGAATCATGGGAGAAAGACATGTGGTCAGATGAGACCAAAATAGAACTTTTTGGTCATAATTCCACTAACCGTGTTTGGAGGAAGAAGAATGATGAGTACCATCCCAAGAACACCATCCCTACTGTGAAGCATGGGGGGGTAGCATCATGCTTTGGGGGTGTTTTTCTGCACATGGGACAGGGCGACTGCACTGTATTAAGGAGAGGATGACCGGGCCATGTATTGCAAGATTTTGGGGAACAACCTCCTTCCCTCAGTTAGAGCATTGAAGATGGGTCGAGGCTGGGTCTTCCAACATGACAATGACCCGACGCACACAGCCAGGATAACCAAGGAGTGGCTCTGGAAGAAGCATATCAAGGTTCTGGCATGGCCTAGCCAGTCTCCAGACCTAAACCCAATAGAGAATCTTTGCAGGGAGCTCAAACTCCGTGTTTCTCAGCGACAGCTCAGAAATCTGACTGATCTACAGAAGATCTGTGTGGAGCAGCTGTATCATACAAATAAATAGTTAAAAAATCATACATTGTAATTTCTGTAATTTCTTTTTTAGATTATGTCTCTCACAGTGGACATGCACATACGATGACAATTTCAGACCCCTCCATGATTTCTAAGTGGGAGAATTTGCAAAATAGCAGGGTGTTCAAATACTTATTTTCCTCACTGTAGTTGCACATACATTTTTGTACGTTATAAGATCCATTTCATAACAATGCTTTGCACTGTGATATGAACTCAATGCAACGGTGTTTGCAGCTGCTTGGAGGATCCCATCACACACACACACACACACACACACACACACAGATGTACATGTATTACATCAAATGTAATGCCTTATCTTAGCATGGCTCCATATTTGCCAGACGGTCCGACAGCATACCTGTTTTACTCATCACTGGCCTGAACAGCACAGTGACGCTTTGTTTGACAGAATTGGACAGAACTGCCAAAACATGGAAAGCCTAGGACTTGCTGTATCTGGATGTCCCCGCCTTTAAGACACTACAACGGACACTTACCATGATCAAAATGTTTTGTTTGTGTAGCGTTTGTGGTTCCCGTAATTAGTAAAATGGTCCCAACAATGGCTAAATGTCTAGCTTTGTGATCATAAGCGGCAAAACAAGATGTGACATGATATGTGTGAGTGGGACACAGTATAAATCCTTCAACATCAGCAGACTTGCAATGATCAGTTAAAAACGTTTTAGCACAACCAGAGTTACCATTGTCATTCTAAGCGTTCACTTTCTTGCCTATGTTACCCAAAATGCAACTCAGTTCATTGTTACCAAGGCAACACCCGCCTATTGTTTACCTTCATTTGTTACCCAAAATGCAACTCATTCCTTGTCACCCTGGCAACAGCTGCATTTATGTTGCATCATAGAATTAGAATTCAGTGATGTCAACATCAAAGTAACACATTCTACCTTTACCAGGATCAAAAAGACTTTTGGTTATCTATAAGAAGGTTGATTGACAAGCCATCTCTCACTGAGTACTGAGAATCTCATCACGGTTTTACTGTGCTGCGTTGATTATCATCTCTTCAAAACTGACAATACACCTGGCGTCTGTATTTCTGTGCTAAACAGAGAAGTATTTTTCAGCGACAAGCTTTAAGAGACCAAAAGACAAGTTGCAACCAAAACATTGTCCTTCCTCTGGAGTCCTTGGAGAACGACACCATGGCCCACTGCCAGGAACCAACAGTTATGGGTAGCAACCAGGATGAAATGAGTGTGAGCCTACAGGCCATCACCCAACAGCTTGAGACCCTGCGCCACCAAATTCACAAGCGCCAGAGACAGTTCAACGGCTGGCAACATTTGGAGGAAATATTCGTCTCAGGGAGGGCAGAAGAAACAGCTGCAAAGAAGAAATGCGAGTTCCTTTTAACTAAAGTGTGGAAGCTCAGCGAAAAGGTCCAAAACTACGGCATTGTTGAGGCTTTATATAAAGAAACAAAAGCTTCAAATGAGGCGCTGGACCTGCAGCGGGAAACTCTGCAACAAACGGTTAGTGATCTCAAAAAACGGCTGAACAACTTTGATGAAGTGAAAGAAGAATATGAGGCTGTGAGACAAGAGCACGAGGAGCTACAGAGTGCGATTCACTACCTGCAGAAAGAACTCCAAGAAGAGACTAGTGTGGACACAATGTGTGCTGCATTAAAACGGCAGACAGAGGCAATGAGTCAGCAAAACACCGCCCTGCAAAGCCAACTCCTGGAGCTCAAGGAGAGGCATCGGCAATCCTACAACGATGCAAAAGCCGAGAAAGAGGCGATCAGCCAGCAGAATGAGGCTTTGCGGCATCAGATTCAGGAGATGCACAACAATATCGAGAATGATAACAATTTGGAGGAAGAGATAGAGGCAGTCAAGGCATTAAATGAACACATGAGCTGTGAAAACGATGCCTTGCTGCAGGAACTCCAGGCTCTCAAAAAAAAATCGGACAATTTAAACATCTGGCGTGACGTGTACAAGGAAACAATGGACCGCATTGACCTTTTGAAGAAAGACAACAATAATTTGAATCAGCAAATCCAAGTCGTAAACGACCAGCTCAGGATTAAAAGACATTTAAAGAACAATTACGTAGAACTGGAAGCTGAAGAGAAAGTTCTGCAGGAACAAAACCGAGCCCTGGGTAAAACCCATTCTGTTCTTTTTAAAAAGCTTCTGAATGAAGAAGACTGGAAGCACAAATATGAAGTTCTGAAACAACAGACAGACGACTTGATGCTCCAGAACAACAAAGCCACTGAGGAAATCCAAAATTTCAAAGACAACCTCATAGTTTTGAATGCCTTTAAGGTGAATTATAAAGCACTGAAGGCAGAGAAAATAGTTCTCACGAACCAGAAGAACACTCTGCAGAAAGAACTCCAGAAGCTGGAGAAAAAGTTCTCCAACAAAGAAACTCTGGAGGAACGAAACAACAAGTTGAAGTCAGAGAACGAAGCAGTGAGCCAAGAAAACAGCGCTCTGCAGCTTAAAGTTCAGGAGCTCGGCAACACACTCCGAGGTGAGAGCGTTTGGGCCAACACATACAATTCCCTGAAAGTGGAGAAAAACAACTTGAACCGGATGACTAAGGCCCTTCATAAAGAACTACAGAAGATTAATAAAAAGGTGGACAACGAAAAAGCTCTGGAGGGGAAGTGTACGGCGATGAGGGTGAAGATGGAGAACAACCGCAGACAAACAGGACTTCCTGAAAGAACAAATCAGCTCCCAGATGTGATACTGTAGTGTCATATTTTGGTAGCATGGAGTCCCCCCGTCCCCCTATGCTGGCGAATATTCCTAAAAGTCCCTCCAACGTCAAACACACTTTCTCAGTTTGACAAATATTCTATGCAGTGATTGCATAGGTTTACTCCAAGTCCCCTCGTTCCCTCGATCACACCAAAAAACTTTCCTAATGTAAAAAGTTCATCAATTCCTGCAGTGACTGCATTTATTAATAAAAATAAAAATGTCATTGAAGTTTCTGTTTTGATGTGTCTCTCCAAAATATAAAGGCTGTCTTCTTAAAATGGTAGAAGTCTACTGCAGTAGCACTAATATATTCCGCTATATTCAAGGTTTTTACAGAGGGATGTTCATATGTCATCCCAAGCTTGATTTATTTAAATTTTATTCCTAAAAACATGGTCAAAAAAAGGATTTTCTTTTCCCGGCCTGTGTTAGTACTTTCTCATTTATGGAGTGATAAAAAGAAATATCCAAAATTACCTAAAAACCTTTGATAAATGTTTCAATAACATGCTGTTCTAAAAATGTCTAAAGTCATATAATCTAAAGAAAACAGAATGAGATATGGTGATAGCTCATAATAGCAGTGTTAGAAATGATACAAACACCAATCCACTACTATTACCACTGCTACAATAGGTACTAGTACTGAGCATTTGAGACAATATAGCTTTACTCCAGATGTAGTGTTGGAAAGAAGTGACCAGTATTACTGTGCGGGATACACAGTAATACTGTAATATGGTTGGTTTATGCCTTGCCTAAAACATATAGAATTATATTATTAGGACGTGGGGAAATAGGAAATACATTAAAGTTTGGTTATACAAAAATGAACAGAGTGTAATTTAAAATATGTTCTATTTATTTAGGCACAAAACACATAATCCATATGGAAGTTTATAAGGAAAGAGCAGGTTGGAGCAAAACCAATATTTTACAGATTACGATTAGCTGAGAACTCCATAAAACATTTTCACAGTATACTCAACAGTACACTTATTTGTACACCGTTGTATCCTTCAAAAGTTTTTTTTAAAGCTTGTCCGAGTCCGTTGTGTGTGAGGTTGAAGCATCCACACCAGTCCAGGCTTTCGATGAATCATGGAGCTCAGACTCTTAACTGAGAATCTGAAAAACCTGGGGCCTGTTGCACGAAACCAGGATAAGGGATTAAGCCGGGATATTCAAGTTATCCTGGAGGAATTTAGCTTTGACTCGGTTGCACGAAACCAAGTTAAATTAAACCCAGCCAAGTAACCATGGAGATTTATTCTTTGCAGCTAGCCTGGTCCAGAGCAGGCTAACAGCCGGGCTAACATTTATTTCTGTCTCTATTTATTTGAACTGAAAGTCTATTTCGTCAGCTGGTGGCGGGTAGAGACAGAGAGTCTAAGGGAGAGGGTAATAAATAAATGTGACATTATGAAATAAAAAATCCCCCCTAGCATTATAAGAGTATAGGTTCAGCCTGGGCAGAAAGCAACACTGGTACATCGGCGCTGTTGCCTTGGAAATGACATCCGGTACCAGAATATGAAAAAAATAACCTTTTTTTTAATTTGCTTTCTAGTGATTTTATTTTTTGTTATATGAAATAGAAAATGAAAATCAAAGCATATTTTAAATTTCTTTAACTACCTTTTGACCATGAAAGGGAAAAAAGGTTAAGGTTAAGAAATGAACAAAAGAGCAACACAAACTAAGAAAGCAGGAAAAAGAAGGCTCACATAGAAAAATCAAATGTCAAACTAAAAGATAAAATGATTTTAGATTCTCTACGAACAGAAACAGAGAGGATGATAATGGGAAGCCAACTTCGGAACCCCAACATTAGGAGATCTCGTCTTTTACATAACGTTCTCTGCCAAGAGCTGAGAAGAAATAATACAACTCCAGGTCACAGACAACTGACATTATCAGGCAAAGTTCTAAAGAAGTATCGGCTTCTTCATAGGCTTCACCAGTTTGGTGTTAGCTACAAGTTAATGAGCTAGAAAAACAGACGACACATAAGAAGGCAGCATATCTCCAACGTATCAGCAAGATTGTTAAGGAGTTCATAGTAAACTCATCTCGCATGAACACTGATAAAACAGACACCATCACCAAGAACATGATGAAACATCAAACAATGATTTTATCAGACTCAATGCTGAACCTTCATAGTGACAACACCTTCTATTTCAATTTCAAATTTTATATTATGACACAAAAGTCAAACAACCACTCGTTTTTTAGGAAAATCAAATGACCAAAAGATACACTGACTGGGAACCCACTGTGGGAAGCAGCCACCAGAGGGGGGGGCAGCCGGGGAATGTACCTCTCGGCAACTTTACTGACAGGAAGTGGCTCGGCTCTGTCCACACATTCCTTCGACAGATGTTTGACAGAGAAAATATTTTCACAGCTGGAGGGAGAAGCCAGGGAAAATATATGTTTCACGATACATCACACTGGAGGTGGCCAAAACCACATGCATGATATTTTACTGTACATGCGTATTAACTGTCCTCAAGGCTGGTCCTGGGAAATCCTAATGGATGTTCAGTCCCTGTCTTCCCCTTAAAACTTCGTAGGTTCATGTCCCTGTGTTGATGATAGGAAATGTATCCATCAATCATTTACTCTCTAAGGAATGTGGGCTTGCCTGTCTAATGATTAATGTAAGAAAACAGCACCTGGTCTCTATCAGTAACACACTGATGTAAGTGGTGGTATATATGGCGTTAATGAAAGGCTACAGGGACTACAAAAGTACATTTTCTGTAGATGAAGAGGCAATAGGAGGATGTGTTGCTATTTCTGCATTAGTGTACTGTATATCAATGACAATTCATTTAGGGGATTGTTCAGATCCGTTGGATGTCTGTCCCCGTTCTCTGTCTTTGTTGGCGTTCTAACCTCCGGTGGATTTCTGAGGACTATGGTTAACTGCTCCACAGATCTCTGCAGGGTAAATCCAGACAGCTGAGTTTTCTGTTGCACGACTGACACAACCTTTGAATGTTCCGCCAAAACACGTTCCTTCCTGATCCTATTTTGCAGAGGCACCGTTATTGCGGCCGTCTCTTAGGACAGGGGGATTGTGATCGGTTTAAAGAAATGCAAATAAAGCAGAGCATGTTTTTCTTCCATCCAGGAATGCTGTGTGGACTAGCCAGACCTTCCTCCGCAGCGCTGTGGAGATAGTCTCTACATGAATAATCCAAACAGAAAGAAAGATGTCTGTATTGTATTAAAGCACTGTGCCAAAAGTGTTGGGAAGAAGCAGCGGTTTCACATCTCTCTTTTCTGGCCAAGTCAGATGTTAGAAAGTGAGAAGTGATCATCACTGACTCACAGCACAGAGACTTCCAGCTGGAGTCGACTGTATGAGCCGCTGTCTCCCAGTAGACACACTTCCCGGCTGTCTGAGCTCTGATGCTAGAATCACCAGCGAGCAATTATTCTCTCCTTCTTCCTGAAACTGTAAGAGATGACAATTTATCATTCCTCCGCAATCCTCCCCTCAAACAGTTCAATAAATGCTTGTTGGCACACAGTTCACTGCTTGACACATGTAGCAGCAGCTAAACAGTATGTGCTCTTCAGCAGAAAACAGAAAGTTTTGAGAAAAAATCCAAAGGGTAATTTTGTACGGCAATGGTGTCGTTATGGAGGGATGACTTTTTTCGTCAGCGACTTCCAAAATTACCTCCATGGTTAAAGGTTTAGCACATAACCTTTTATTGTAATTTTATTTTTTGTATTGTTATTTTTCTTATATTGTATATATATTCACATACATACACAGAAATGTACAGATATAGGCACACACGTATATACACACATACAAAAATAAATAAAATGACAATGACATAAAATATATAGTATATATGGATAGATATAAGATTGGTTTGCAACTTCATCTTTTGTCCTTTTAGGATACTTTAGGATAGTCATAATTTGCATTAGAACACAAGAGTTTAAGCTTTAGTGTGTAACTTTTTGATATTAATGAAGGTCCTTTTCATTTAGACAATTGTTAAAGGAGTTGCCAAAGCTCCACATAACTCTCTTTGTGTTTCTCAGTATGACTGTGTCCAGAAGATTATGGCATCCAGAAACTCGAGTGAAGGCAGTAACCTCTTCTGAAGAGTCCAACATGTTTTTGTGTTAATCCTCTGTGTCCTCCTTGACTACTAGCAACTATGTGGAGGAAAGGGTAGGGGGTGTCTGTGCACGATCACGGAAGGCTTGTATCATTTGGACGCACGACAGTTTTGTTTTCATTATTTAGAAATCCTGGCCTGGGGGCAACAGAAACAACGCACTATAGCTTTAAGTTACACATGTTAATATGCTGTTCAAAGCTTTTGAACAAACAGCATACTGATGTTTTTTCTGGGAAGTACAGTCTCACCTTGCTCAAAGTCACTGTGACATCAGCTTATACTGTCTATTTACCTCAGTCTGAACTCTCCTGAATCCCCCCCTGTTGTGACAGCTGCGAGGGCTGTGTTTGAAGATCCTCTCTGTGGAAGGAAAACATGGCTTGGGAGAGGATCACTATCCCTCCTGTTATTATTGCTGGTGTGGCCTGGATGGCAGTGGAGTCTAGCCAGGGCCAGCAGGATGCTGTCAGTCACAGACCACCTGAGAAGACCTCTGCCTCTGAGAGTGGAAGGTTGAGGATGGAAACACAGGGGCTTGTTGGGGAAATAGCAGGACCCAAAATGCTGAGTACAGACGAGGAGGCAGCAGAAAGAAATTTAATTTAATTAAAGAAAAAAAAATCAAACCAAAAGGTGTCCTGGCAGTGTTTCACGTTACTTTAAAAAAAAAATCCTCTATATATCTTGTCCAGTGTATTTTTTGTTGTTAGTTGACATGCCTGTAATGATTGCAGGGCAATCGCGTACTATCTGGTAAAGTAATTTATCAGGTGAAGATCACGTTGGCTTGGTGTTCAACGGTCCTTATTTTTTGACGTGCGCTAGACAGAGAATATTCATTTGAAACAGATTGGTGATGTGTTTTACCCTCGCTGTTCTCCCCTGAAGTAAGCTGGAAGTGAAGTAAGCCCGGTGTATTTTATGTGCACTGACTGCATCGGACTCCCTTTAAAAAAATAGCCTTATAAATGTTACATTTGTCAGCACCCGTTCATATTGTAACTTAGGAGGCAGTTTGGCCTTGTGTGCTCTGATTACTTTGGGCAAACAGTTAACACCCCAGTCATAATTTTGTTTAAATGAAAACTCAACTCCAGACAGAGACTTTAAAGTGATAAGAATCTTTAAAAAAGTTAAACTTGCGAATGTAATTTGATTTTAGGGTGTCCCCACCTGCCGGACCCCACTTTAACCCCTACGTATTCCACAGTGCTATAGAGATAGGTCTGGCAATGCAACACTAGTCCAATATTAATGATTTTTATCTGTAGTGCATTGAAGACAATAATCCCCTTGAGACTGAATATGACTCCAACAGGGATAAAAGTGATGAAGGCAATAACTGAGACAGATCACAGCATGGCTTACCTGATAGCCAACTCAATGTGAAAACGTGCTGATGAGTGTATTCCCTGTTGTTCTAGAGCTCTCTGATTACAGCGTCATTGCTTACACAGGTGCTAGACCAACAGCACCATTCACCAGTCACTACATTGACTTGGAACTGAAGACCAGTCAAGAGAGCAGGAGAACTTCTCCCATTTTGGGGGTTTGATTCAAAACAGGCAAGAATTGATCCACGTTGTTTGGCTGGACTCCCGACTGCCCGGAGCCGCTCTGGCTCGCCTCCCGCTCAGGGGACGAGCCAGAGTGGAAGCTCAGACTCAGCTCAGATTGCAGTACCAAGCTGTGTGCTTAAATGTTGATAAATCAGGAAGTCAATGCTTAACACCTGGCCACAGCAAATGTTGGTTAAAAGCAGTACTTATCAGCTGCTATCAGGGACCAGGGGGGAAGTAACACTGCTGAAACTCCTGCACTTCTACAGAGACATATTCTAGACATGAAACTCAAAATTTCTTCCCAGCTGGTGACTTTACCCTAAAAATATGTCCACGGTGTTTCACTTCTGGGATTGCTCCGGTGCCGCCGGATGTCACTCTTTTCGGCCGTCCCCCTCCTCTTTCTTTGTGTTGGCGGTCTAACCTCTGAGGACTATGGTTAACTGCTCCTCAGATCTCTGCAGGGTAAATCCAGACAGCTACCTTGACTGTCCAATCGGATTTCAGTATTTGCTAATAATATGTTGGACTCATGTTTATGTACATTTTCAGACATTTTAATTTTTTAGCTTTTTTTAAATTAATAAACAATAATTTGGGGCCCCCCTACAGTAATTCTGAGGACCTCCTTACTGTACGTTCACACCGCCAGCGACTTGAGCGTCTAAAGATACCGGAAGTCATTAATTTTCAATGGAAGCCGGCTTCTCTCAGCTGCCAGGAGCGGCAAATCTGTCGGCGTCGCGTTTTGGGCGTTTTGAGCGTGTTGAGCGTCAATCTGAAAGTTGAAATTTTTCAACTTTATGGTAATGAGCTATGACGCGGTTCAGCGGCAAGCAGCGGCTAACGCCAGCCGCCAATCGGAATATAGAAGTCCTTCACGCTGACTGATTCCGACGATGTAATCTTTTCGTTCCTACCAAAACATTTGTTCCGAGGAAAAATGGAGGAGAAGCATTGGTTCTATTCATCATAATGAGCGGCCCTACATTGGACAACACGCTGTCAAACTGCTCCGTGTCCAGCCTGAAGTGCCGCTGGAACCTCTCGTCATCAAGCCGCAGTTGCTGCACCAGACTGTGATACTCTCCGAGTTGATAATGGTCCTGGAGGGTGTCGTGAACCCAAAATCTCCGAGTACGACGTCTTCTCCGCAAATACAATACAGCAGCAGCACCAAACACTACTACTTCGCGATGATCCATAATTATCCAGTGATACACATAAAAGGACAAGCGCGAAATATTTACGAAAGCGGGAAGGCAATTCAGTTGCTCACAACACCGATTTGACCAATTGCGCTATACGAACGCCGCCACGTCAGAGCGGCCAAAGCGTCTGAAAGCGCCCGAAAGCGTCCGAAAGCGTCCCCGTACTTTTTGACGAGCGTCCTTGGCGGGGCGTCCAGAGCTTTTTTGCAGCTCAAGTCGCTGGCGGTGTGAATGTACGGTAAGGGTCCAGGACCCCCCTGGTCTGCTGTAGAACATAACCATTGTGAATTTGCCAGAATCAGAAAATATTATTTTTCTCATTCACAGCATCATTCCCTGCTCGCCCGTGCTCAGCTCGACACACAGTTCAGTGGGGCCACCCGCTCGCCTGTTCTAAAATGAGTCAGGAGCCATTGTTTGGTTTGTTTTGGTTTCACACTGAAGTTGTGCAAGCGCACTATACAAACTATACATGACATAACTACGGCCTGTCGTCATCACATGCTACTGGCACCGCTGCTCTTTTTGATTTGTTGTCAAGAAGCAAAGAACTCAGGCACTGTGCTTGGGTTTTGAGGAGCTGCAGCATTTAGACAAACTGAAACCTATTCTCTGCTCTGATTGCTCTGAGCGCATCCGCCTTCACACTCTCTCAGGTGCACACTAAGCTCTGAACTATTCCTTAAAAGAGCTTCCCTGTTCCTACAACACGACGACGGCCTGCCCGAGTGTCATGTAATCGGTCCAAAAGTCCCCCCCTTCCAAAAATGCTTTTACACTAGAACGAACCGGACCATGGTTGAGCTTGATCCGGACTGAGACCACCTCTTATTGTCATAGCAAATTTCAGCTGTTTGGTCCGAACCGTGGTCCGGGGGAGGTTTGACTCAATTTTGGTTCAGATCAAACTGAAAAGTCCAAAAATCCCAACTCTAAATTCCCCTTTTAAGAAGGCAAACACATAATGACCAAACTGCAGTAGTAAATCTTGGTTGGCCAGGACACAGAGAAAACAACATGATTGGTGAATACATTTTAGTTGTAGACTGCTGGTACTGTGTTATAGGGAAGATTAAAAGTTTACTTTTGATTTACTTCCTGTTAATGTTGCAGTTACACTAAGAACTTTCCACACAAACGCACACGCAAGCAATAGCAAGTCAAACCATGCTCATAGAAAAAACTGCCTTAACTTTCCCCCGTTTTTAAATGTGAAACATTAATCTACCTGTTGAACCGGATCCTGAGTACACAGCATGTGGCTAAATATTGCAAACATGGATCGGAAAGTAGGATGGTGATTCCTCTTGTCTTTGGGCTCTGACTTGCAGATCAATATGTGCTATGTAGGTTTAATTGTACAATGAGAAATGAAATAGAAATGCATTATAAATTCCAGCAGTGGCAGAGCTGTTAGAGCATGATCACCACCTTACCTAAGGCCAAAGAGGAATATAGCTATTTGATTGCAGTATATAATGTCTCTGGGGCCCTGGGAAGAATCTGTTGTACAATACAGCTTAGGATGAGGGGATGAGATGAAGTGGTAGTTCAGGTTGGCTCAGATTCATAAGAAAAGTGAAACTAGAAGCCCCTGATGGGGCTGTCGCTGACTTCAGTCTGGGAGACAGTTTCCCGTAACTGTTGAGCTCTTTTAACTGCTCCACAGGCCTAGCATGGACCACAGTCTCCCAGAGATAAAGACAAAGGGGCCACAACGCCACTCTCCCACTGAGAGCACCCCCCCAGCCACACAATGATAGCAAACAATGGGATGATGTGATCTTTTGGCCAGCGCCGGATGTGTCATCTAGCGCTGCTGTGCACAACTTCCCAGCATTGTGTGCGGGCCTCTGTCATTGTGGAAAGGCAATACTAATACTTTGCAGATTTTTCACAGTGGGTGAGTGCTTTCTTTCACTGGAGTTCCTTCGCTGCCTGGGTCCTGAAACAGGGAGGCCCCAGGACCGACTGGCCTGCAGAACTACAACTGGGGTAGGAGGAAGTCAATGACCTGTTATATCTCTCTCTGTCTCCCTACCATGGTTGGAAAACTTCTTGAACACCTTGCTACCTTTCAGAGTCCAAGCTAAACGTATCAGTCTGTATTTAGATCCAAATCCAATTATCTCTGCAGCTTCCTAAAAATATAGTATTAATATCTTCTGACACTGTTTATCATCATTATCATCTCTCTTAACACATTGGATTCCTTTAGGCTTAACAACAACACCTTTAAATGTCCTGACAACAGTCAATACATTGTAAAAGATGATACATTTCAACTGGCCTTTCTAATGGCTGGCACAATGTAAATGGACCTTGAAACTGCCCCCCCAAAAAAAAATAAAAATAAAATAAAAACACCCACGTCGTTCAAGCAGTAATTACAATTTAAGTTTATAATGGTGGCGGCCTCTAGTGGCTATAGTGGCTGTGATTGCCAAATGAAGCTTCATGAGCCATTGCCTTTATTTTCTGAGCCCACTAGATGGCTCTGTTGGTTTTAAGAGAAAGGCCTAAGGCGTTGCAGTTCAGTATATTCTTAACCCTTTGTTGAACAGAGAGCGCCATCTAGTGGGCTCAGAAAATAAAGACACTGGTTCACAAAGTTTCATTTGGCCACCACTAGCGCCAAATTCCATGTAAGAAGGCAGGCTCAAATAAACACAGGACTTCCACCCAAGAGGCTGGGGTTTGTGTCTTGTTTGGAAATAAAGGAAAACAGAGTTGTTTTTTACTTGGGACGAAACAAACAGAGCTATATCTCATTCTGATGTTTTCTGTTCCGATCTATTTTTAAACCAAGTTGTTTTGGTGCCTAACCCTAACCAAATATTATTGACTTGTTTCAAACCATGACCTGTATGTTCTCTGGTTTAGATATGATAAACTCTGTGGGTCATATTTCCTCCCACCACTAGGGGCATTCATTTATGAAATGCTCCTGTGGGTTGTATCAGAGGGTAGGATCAAATGACCTATGTCATCCCATGGTTGGAGGACTAGTTATGGACTACGGCTATTTTCACATGGACATGCCTTTAGGGTGAAATCCTGAAGACTTCAGTTCTGGTTCATAACACCTGGTTCCTACTGGTATTGAAAAGAGAAAATGCACCAATGAAAGCTAAAGAGATCTTCTATCGTTCTATATTCTATAGTGTTGGTTTTCATGTCTGTGGTCTTCTGACATCTGATCTCATCATCTTAAACACATCTTGGCAATCATCAAGAGTAATAAAAACTGGTTTCTGCAACATTCAGGAATATTTAGTGCACCTATTTATGGCAGCCAGCCAAATTGGCAGCACCTACATTTGCCATACATTTTATATCCTACATCTGTGTGGTGTTGTGGCAACAACTGTGATGCTTCACACTGTTAGGAATTTGATTGTATGTCTGGACGAGACTTTAGGTTAGACGATCGGAAAAAGGGAATTCTGCAATTGTTATGGTCCAGCGGCCATAGTGCACCCAATGAAAGAAGCCAAACCAGGAACTATGGGTATGCAGATCTGTCTGCTAAGACGAGACCAGAGAGGAACAGAAAGACTGGACAGAGGAACTGTGAGAGCAGTCGAAAGGAACATTGCTCTTAGGCTTATGAAAGCACATTTTTCTCCAATGTCATGGAGATTTCTTTTGCTAATGAGCTGTGTCCGTGCTCTATCAAGTTCTGCCAAATGCAGAGGAGAGTTTTTCCTTTGCTTAATTAAATCATGGGCAGTTTTGTGGCCTCAATACTTGGAATGTAACCGTTTATGTAACTGTTGGTGGGAACCCAGGTCCACTTATTTATTTTGTGGAACAGAAACAATAAAACAATGAGTCAGTTTGAACACAGAATAATGTGGTTTGTTGTTGAAGTATTAGCACTATTCCACATTACTTTGTTTCTTTACTCATAAGAAATGGAAACTCTCAAAGAGGAAACGTCAGTTGAAATTCTGGAAGTAGAGTTGGACTGGATAATCACATTTTTAAAACTGATTTGTCAACAAAGCCCAGCCCAGTGTCTGATAAGCACACTGATGCCTTGAGAGACTGGAGGTTGGGTGGTGAATTGGACTTTCATGTAGAAGACTAGAATTTGCACCCCATGCCTTGACCCTAATCATGGTCTGTAAACATGACCTAGACTTAAAGTGTTTTACAGCCATATTCCAGTGGGTGAGTCTGTGCAGCGTTCCATCCTCCACCACGTGCCATACTACAATCATGATATTATCGTAATATCTATAAAAAAATTGAAAAATGCATGAGATCTGTTTAACTTTGTTTAGCTTATCTGTCATGACACTTACAATATTCTACTCATTATTGCTGCCCAAACACTCTACTGACACAGGATGGTGACATTGCATCAATTCCTTTTATTACAGCTAAATGGATAAATAAGCACAGAAAACATTCATTGTTGGATTTATTAATTTTATTAGGTCTCTAAAACATTGCTGTTCCATACTGGATTGCGATGTTTCTGATACGATAAGACCCCTTGTTGGAAAGCTACAAAAGTAATGACGTGGAGGCAGTTTAAAGTAAGTGTCAGTCCGCAGCGTTCTGGAGATATTCTAAAAACAGCAAATACAGTACTTTAATGTCATAAATGACATTTCCAAACGGTAAACGGTTGCTAAACGGTTTTCTATATCAATGATGTTCCACTTCTGGGATTGTTCAGGTGCTGCTGGAAATTTTTCTTTTTAGGCCAGGTGTCCATCTCCTTCCTCTTTCTTTGTGTTGGCGTTCTAACCTCTGGTGGATTTCTGAGGACTATGGTTACCTGGTCGTCAGATCTCTGCAGGGTAAATCCAGACAGCTAGCTAGACTATCTGTCCAATCTGAGGACTATGGTTACCTGGTCCTCAGATCTCTGCAGGGTAAATCCAGACAGCTAGCTAGACTATCTTTCCAATCTGAAGACTATTGTTACCTGGTCCTCAGATCTCTGCAGGGTAAATCCAGACAGCTAGCTAGACTATCTGTCCAATCTGAGGACTATGGTTACCTGGTCCTCAGATCTCTGCAGGGTAAATCCAGACAGCTAGCTAGACTATCTGTCCAATCTGAGGACTATGGTTAACTGGTCCTCAGATCTCTGCAGGGTAAATCCAGACAGCTAGCTAGACTATCTGTCCAATCTGAGGACTATGGTTACCTGGTCCTCAGATCTCTGCAGGGAAAATCCAGACAGCTAGCTAGACTATCTGTCCAATCTGAGGACTATGGTTACCTGGTCCTCAGATCTCTGCAGGGTAAATCCAGACAGCTAGCTAGACTATCTGTCCAATCTGAGTTTTCTGTTGCTAACTAAACGTACACGTTCCAATAAAACAAGTTCCTTCCCGAGGCTATTTTGCAGAGGGACCATGAATGTGTCCGGAGCTTGGCACCGCCCAAGACGATTGTGATTGGTTCAAAGAAATGCCAATAAACCAGAGCATGTTTTTCCCCATCTGGGACTGCTGTGTAGACTAGTCAGCCCTTCCTCCACAGTGCTGTGAAGAAAGGTCTGGCATGGCCAGACATGCTAAAAGGTAACCAAAACTTGTCTAACTGCTGAGCTGGTTTTGTATCTATGTAACACAACGCCAAAGTTAAAAAGCCAAACAGACTCTGGCCCATGGCACTTAACATGATACATGATCCATGAACAATGGCTTGGTAAATGCATACACCTCCAAGAGCTGAGGCGATGTTAACTTTGCCCTGTGGGAAATACCTTTGGTGAGTGAAATGGAATCCAGAGAGATACTACAGATACAGAAGGAAGGGGGGAGGGGGATCTTAATCCTGGACAGAAAACCACCGGACGGGCAGTAATCCCTCATTTACCCTCAAAACAGACACACTGACAAGTTACAAACTCGAGAACAATTTCCTAATTCTATACATTGTAGTGATAATAAGTAGTAAAGGGTTTGGATGATGCTTTTAAAGATTGTCCTCTGCTCCTCTTAACAGGCAGACAAACTGAAGAAATAAAAGAGTTCTGCTCAATAGGTTTTTTTAGTCTCTGTAAAAGGGAAGTGTTGTATTGTGTGAGAGCTTTGAGACTATTAAAAGAGGCTCTTTTCAAAGACTTAACAGCTGTTTTTGCAATGCACGGATGTGTCAATGCAACTTTTTCATGTTAAAGACAGGCCCTGCAGATGAAAAGCTCCTTTCATGGTTCTTTTATGCAATAAAAAATGGCCACTTGCAGCAGACTAGAACTCAGGGGAGGTAGATCCAGGTGGTCTTGGTTGGCACACAATGAATGTCAGGGAAAACCAGTTGTTTAGGTGCAGTGTTAATCTTGTGAGTGGAAACTTTTCAGATGTCAAAATAGAAATTTATAATTGCAACAACTTAAAAGCATTGGAAGACTGGCCTCAGTAAAAAAAAAGCTCTTTTTTGCATCATTACAAATGCACTTGTCAATGAAGTGTATTTGATCATGTGGTTTCAAGTGTTTGAAGCGAAATAAAAGGCACAACTATGCCAGAGAAGGCGGCATTCTGTTGTCACACTGCAGCTCTGCTACTCTCAAGCTCTTGTAAGTTCAAAGTGGCGTTCTCCCAGACTTATCTCGTACTTGCCACAAGGGACCTCATTTACGGCATTCTAAAGCCTAGCGGGGCCCTATTTCAACCAAAGAACACCACATACCAATTTTCAAAGGGCCAAAAGAAAAATATTCAGACTCCAGCTAAGCCTAAATGCTCTGACTACTGTACAATACTTGGCACATCTGTTCACGGTCCTGCTTTGAAAGAACAAACAAACATTTACCCCTCTGATGGGATGGAAACAGTCTGGGGAACATGTGAAAGGCTGTGGAGGTGTGGTATGTTTGAAAAGAGGCTTAATGAATTCATAAGTATAACAGTATGTACGGGCTGTTTCATGTGTAGCTATGGCTCTGAATGGAGAAGGCAGCTTCTGCTAACATAGAGGTTACTGCTCTGGCGCACGCACATACCTTAATGTAAAATTGTCTCTGGAAATCCAGCTATAATGAGCTTCTGCAATGGAGACAACAAATACTGTGATCAAATTACATTTTAATGAGTTTTTATAAAATTAATTTTCACTTGTCATGGCTGTTCATTTTTCTTTTACCTTCAGCGACAGTCATCTATGGAAATTTATGTCCACTTGGCCGGTAGATAGCACATGCTTCACGGTAAACACTATCTCTCCATTAGGGAATTGTACATTTCAATTCAATCAAAGAAAGAAATGTACCAGCTGGTAGTGTTTAAGTTAGTTTAAGTTTCTGTTGTAACTTTACAGTAACCACCTTCTTACAGTAAATAAGTTATGATACAGCTGTGGATATTTTAGGCACTATTGGAAAAATCTTAATTTCAATGTATTATTGTAAAATACACAAAGAAGAACAGGGTAGAAAATATGGACAGATAGAAAATACCACACACACACATATACAGTATATGTGGATGTGTGTACATGTATGTATATATGTACAGTACATATGTACAGTATATATATGGATGTGTATATCTATGTATATATGTACAGTATATATATGGATATGTATGTATATGTATATATGTACAGTATGAATATGAATGTGTATATATGTACAGTATATATATGGATGTGTATATATGTACAGTATATATAAATATATATATGGATGTGTATATATGTACAGTATATATAAATATATATATGGATGTGTATATATATGTATATATGTACGGTATATATATGGATGTGTATATATATGTATATATGTACGGTATATATATGGATGTGTATATATATGTATATATGTACAGTATATATATATGGATGTGTATATATATATGTATATATGTACTGTATATATATGGATGTGCATATATGTATATATGTACAGTATATATATATATATATATATTTAAATGTGTACATATATGTATATATGCACAGTATATGTATGGATGTGTACATATATACAGTGTATCAATGTAGCTGTATCTCTGACTGACTCTCCAATTCGTCATTACTTGTTTTATTAAAATAAACAAAAATAAATACACAAAGATAGTCCAGAAAAACCACATACTGCTTCAAAAGAGTTCATTTTAGCTGAGCTGCTACATGAATCAAAATAACTCTCAATTGCAAATTTTTTGCACATTTTGAATCAAATTAAGTTTTGAGTATTGGCTCGTTTGAACTATTTGCTTTTCATTTCCTGTCTGTAACAAAAAGAGAATATCTGGAGAAAATACCATCTGCTTTCTATGCTGTGTCACACAGTTAGCATAACCATGGCAACGGGGTCTGGGCAAAAGGCAGCGTTCAACAGGAGGAGTTCAGCTATGTTTCTGCTGAGAGGCAGTGGAATGAAAGCCCACTGTAGATGAAAGGAAGCTGCATCCAAACTTGATTTATCATCAGATGCTTTATTAAAAAGGCAACTGGGCTTCATCTCTTGCAACTGTCTGCACAGGCCTCTGAAATACAAATAATGAAGTCATAATCCTCCTGTATTATGTCTCCTTATGTTCTCATCACATCAAATGAAAGCCCAGTCAGATCTTTCTTTGACAGCCATCTTAAATCCACTCAGAGATCTCAGGGGACCGGTTTTCTGCATACTCAATATGCTCACAGCTCCTTCAGCCAATACAGTCGCTATGGCAACCGAGGACCACCTCTGGCTTCTAGTGCATCTGTCAGTCCCTACACACGCACACACACACACACACACACACACACACACACACACACACACACACACACACAAACACACACACACACAGCCATCTTGCTTCTTTGTAGCATGACACCATTTCGTCTCCTCTCCAACACCACGCACAGCAGAGGAGAGGCTAGAACAACGCTGAGATGGTCGTGAAGAACTCCCATTTGTTTTTTATCTGAAGAGGGCAGCCTTGAGCCTTTTCTGTGCAGCCCTGGTGACACTACCTCACCACAAAAAATCCATGCAAACCTGCTGTGTCATAACCCAAACTATGAATGCAGGACCACCCATCCAGCACTAAAAGTCCCTGGCTGGGATTTAAACCTTACTGACCCCCACCCATCAAATCACCTACAGGGAAATATATACATTGTGTGTGTGCGTGTTTGTGCCGGCATGCATGCATGAATGCGTGTGCGCAGCAGCGAGAAGGGGAAGGAAAGCGTGAGGAGGAGGAGGAGGAGGACAGAGAGCAGCTGAGTGGCGCAGCTCTCTCTCATCACTGAATAATGTTTGGCACCGGCCTTTTATTATTATCCTATCGCAGAAAAGAGTCAAACAGCATTGTGCGTTCGGCTGTACCGAATGTGTCTATTCTTTTCTCGCCCTCTTCACTTTTACTGGAGATCTTTCTCTTTTGTCCCCCTAAACCCTCCCGCCTGTGAAAAGTCCCCCTTCGACCTCCAACCCCATCCCTTTAAACCCTTCTGAAGTCCCCACACTTCATCTAAAAGGGCAGTGCAAGAAGTGGGGGTTTGGCAGAGGAGGAGGTTGGGGGAGGGTGGTATGTTGGGGGAGGGGAATATAACTATTGTAATCTGCAACTGTTACAGTGTGGAGCCTTGCTACGCTGTCGCCATCCCAAATTGTTTTAACCATCAATGGCACCATCCATTTAAGGGCTGCTAGTGCTCCGGCCCCGGGTTACCATATTCAGCTGAATGTGCAACGAGCCCCCTTTTGCTGTCTTTCCCACCGTCGGGTATCAAAAGCTATTG
The DNA here is from genome assembly GCA_026937815.1 of Etheostoma perlongum. Taxonomy (NCBI): domain Eukaryota; kingdom Metazoa; phylum Chordata; class Actinopteri; order Perciformes; family Percidae; genus Etheostoma; species Etheostoma perlongum. The sequence continues at coordinate 24,862,955 of CM049388.1, read as the reverse complement.
TGTCCAGAGAAAGTAGAGGGGTCATCCATTTACCCCCTGTGGGTCAACCATGAGCTGGAACAGAAGGGTGAAGTGAAATTGCAGAGGAAGGAGAGCGGCCAGGAGGACGAGGTCTTAACATGACATCAGGACAGCGCACTTCCCATTGTCGGTATAGAAGAGAAGATAAGTGTGTGTGTGGCAGCCCTGACGTCAATGCTGCCATTTATTATGGTACACCAAAATGGTTTAGAATGTGAGGCATCTGTGTGTTGTTATCACCAGAATGGAAGTTCCTTTCTCCCTCCCCAAGGCTGTGTTTACCCCAGCTAGAATCGACCCCAGGAAGTAGATTGGGTTACACTTCCCTTGAAGGTATCTAGATAAGAGTCACGTGACACTGTCATGAACATATAAACATTATAACAAGTCCTAAATGTTTATGATATAACGCTTCTTTTAATAAGTGTTATTTGGTTTTGTCATGATTAGTTATGGTTAGGGTTATGGTTAGGGTTCATGTGTCATGACTGTGTCATGACTGTCATGTCACTCTTATGTAGATACCTTCAAGTAAAGTGTTACCATAGATTCAACTCAATACCTGCACTTGTTTTTTGTTTAATTGCCTCACTGTTATTCTCTTGTGGAGTTTAAGAAATCAAACAGGGAAGGAAAATAAAGAATCTTTCAATGACACAGATGTCACTTGACCTGCCTCCAGACCTGGACAACTGCTGTCTTCAAGTGGCTCCAGTTCCAGCCTGTTTACTTTGGCTTATTACATGTTACCATATGTACAGAAAAACTCTACTTTTGTTTAGCTGGAGCACACCGATGTCAGGGGGAGGAACGTGAAAATGCATAATCCTTTTCTACAGTAGCATCAGCAAAGCTTGTGGTGCACAGTGAAGAGGACTGTCTTTGCCACTTGATGTTTAGAGAAAGGACTCATTTGAAGAATGCTATTGGGGTTAAGGTAAAACCTTGTTGCCCTTCCTGTGAAAGGTCCACTGATACACAGTCCAGAATTAACACAGAGATATATATATATATTTTTTTTTACTTTAATCCACTTTATTTATATAGCTTTGTGGATTTCAACCAAAGAAAAGAGGCTACTTGTGAGTAGCTGTGAAAGAAGAGCTGACAGATTCTTTGTGTTTAGAGCAGCTATGTTAATATGCTTAAACTACTTATGCTAAAGTATTTTAATGCTGAAATTATTTTTTTTCCATAAATCTGGGCTATTTAAACATATTTTTTTTTTTTTTTTAAATTGGTGCTAACATAGGGTCAAAGAAACCAGAAAAAAGGGTCTCTGGTATTCCATTTTTCTCAAAAGGTAAAAAAAAAACAGAAACATACCAGAAATTAACTGCACCACACTGGGCTGATAAACGCTTGTGCTGGTCTTGCCGTCTGGCCCAAAACATTTTTTTTCCCACAGACTTACATTGCCGAAAGACACGTGTGTAAGTCAGTGGAAACATTTTGTTGTTTGAGTGTCACAACCCCAGTGAAATGACAACATTTAATCCGTTTGGTCTGATAATATTTGGAAAGTCTAGAAGAGCCGCATGATTAAATCTTTTAATAATTTATGCAAGTTAGAGGAGCCCTTAACCGGAAGTAGTCAACAGAGGTTTCTGATGCGCCTGCTGGGCCACACAATGCCGTAAAGTAGTGCCGATCATCCAGGTATCTTTTGGCTGCATGATGGCAACAGAAGTACTAATTGGATCTAATTGGATAATTGGATCTAACTAATTGGATTGGATAACCCAAGACACACACTGCAAGTACTCACTATGTCACACTTCAAGCGACACTCATTTAGCAAGGATGTGAGGATGAACACGATGTTTCATTGCTGTCAGTTCTAGAAATGATTTACATGTACCTCTATTGTGTTAGGCTGGAGGCAGAAATCTCAGAAGACAATATCTCAAAAACTGAACGAATCAAACCAAAACAAATTGCAAGTTAAGATTTCCTTTTTTTTTCTTCTTAATTGCAAGTTAAGACAGGATCCATTGTGTGCCTCTGGCTGGTAAAAGCCATCTGAATTGTGCTTTCTTATGCTAATGATGTGTTAATCTTCAAAATTTCAGCAATTTGCCATCTGCATGGTAAACAATGTTGTAGTATTGTCACTAATTACAACAGCAAGCAGGGTTTCTTGGCATGACAACATGTGTTGACACTTGTTGGTGTTCTGCATGTGTGGCAACAATAAAACCCAAGGGATGCCGCTCCTCGTCCAATCAGATCACTCCTACTGGGTTTCTATAGGGCTCAGACAAAGGTGACTCATATCCAGCTATGAAGGGCTCTGGTCTGAGTTCATGATAATGTTCCAATTCTACCTAAGATACAATACAAGACTTTGAACGAACTATGAAAAGACTAAAGTCTGACACCATCTCACCTTTAATGTTAAAGACGTCGTAAAGACTGAGGCTCTTGCAGGGTCACAAATTGCAAGACTACAACTATTTGTTTTGCTAGCGTTCGCTTGTAACCTCAGGTAGAGTTAGCTGATTTTCCGTTCTGCCATACATGCAGATGAATGTCTCCAGTACCCCGGAGGTCCGTGTAAATCTCCCATTGGAGGATTTGCTTTAGAAACGTTGACAATTGGAAATGTTCCCTCTTTAGCATTTTAGGTTAGGCTCTCCTCTCTAAGCGTAGCTCCTATGGTGCCATTTTAATGCTACAAAGCCATCACCCGCCGTTAGCATTCCATCGACCGGCATTCATTTTGACGTCACTTTTGGCGAAAACTTTACATCTGAAGCGAATGACACTCAACGCTGTTGCCCCCCTAAAAAAAAAAGATAATAAAACAAAGACGGTTAGCTCCATGGTATAACACTGAAACTCGTAAATTAAAGCAAATATCGCGGAAACTTGAGAAAATTTGGCGTTCCACCAAACTAGAAAATTCTTGTTTAATTTGGCAAGATAGTCTTAAAACGTATAGGAAGGCCCTCCATAATGCCAGCGCATTGTACTACTCATCATTAATAGAGGAAAATAGGAACAACCCCAGGTTTCTTTTCAGCACTGTAGCTAGGCTGACGGAAGGTCACAGCTCTACTGAGCCAAGTATTCCCATAGCTCTTAGTAGTAACAACTTCATGAGATTCTTTAATGATAAAATTATAACTATTAGAAGCAAAATTCACCAAGACCTGCCTTTAACTGGCACTGACTTATCTCTAAACTCAGGAAGCTTAGAAACAGTTGTAAAACCAGATATATGTTTAGACTGCTTTGCTTCACTTGATCTTTATCAATTTAATTCAATTATTTCTTCAGTTAAACCATCAACCTGCCTCTTAGACCCCATCCCGACTAGGCTACTTAAAGAAGTTTTACCCTTAGTCAAAACTTCTCTACTACTACTTCTCTGACCAATCTGTCTTTATTAACAGGCTATGTACCACAGCAGTTTAAAGTAGCTGTAATTAAACCTCTTCTGAAAAAGCCCAACCTTGATCCAGATGTTTTAGCCAACTATAGACCTATATCCAACCTTCCATTTCTCTCTAAGATTCTTGAGAAAGTAGTCGCTAAACAGCTATGTGACTTTCTGCATAGCAACAGCTTATTTGAGGATTTTGAGTCAGGATTTAGAGTTAATCATAGCACAGAGACAGCACTTGTGAAAATTACTAATGACCTCCTAATCGCATCAGACAAAGGACTTATCTCTGTACTGGTGTTATTAGATCTTAGTGCTGCATTTGATACTATTGACCATCATATCTTATTACAGAGATTGGAACATTTCATTGGCATTAAAGGATCTGCTCTAAGCTGGTTTACGTCTTATTTATCAGAGCGATCTCAGTTTGTTCATGTTAACAATGAATCCTCCGTGCACGCCAAAGTTAGTCATGGAGTCCCACAAGGATCTGTGCTCGGTCCAATCCTGTTCACTTTATATATGCTTACTTTAGGCAATATTATCAGGAAACACTCCATAAACTTTCATTGTTATGCAGATGATACTCAATTATATCTATCAATCAAGCCGGATGAAACTAATCAGTTAGCTAAACTTCAAATGTGCCTTCAGGATATTAAAACCTGGATGAGTTGTAATTTTCTAATGTTAAACTCAGATAAAACTGAAGTTATTGTTCTGGGGCCCAAGCACCTCCGTGACGCATTATCCAAAGAGATAGTTACTCTGGAGTTATCTTTTGATTAGGACATGTCCTTTAATTCTCACATAAAGCAAGGAGGATTTCAAGGATCGCATTTTTCACCTATGTAATATTGCAAAAATCAGGAATATCCTGTCTAAAAATGATGCAGAAAAACTAGTCCATGCATTTGTTACTTCTAGGCTGGATTACTGCAATTCTTTATTATCAGGCTGCTCAAAGATGTCCATAAAGACTCTTCAGCTGATCCAGAATGCTGCAGCACGTGTTCTGACAGGAACCAAGAAAAGAGATCACATCTCTCCTGTTTTAGCCTCTCTGCATTCGCTTCCTGTAAAATCCAGAATAGAATTTAAAATCCTTCTTCTCACCTACAAAGCTCTTCATGGTCAGGCACCATCTTATCTTAAAGAGCTCATAGTACCTTACTACCCCACCACTGCACTCCCAGAATGCAGGGTTACTTGTGGTTCCTAGAGTCTCTAAATGTAGAATGGGAGCCAGAGCGTTCAGCTATCAGGCTCCTCTCCTGTGGAACCAGGTTCCAGTCTGGGTTCAGGAGGCAGACACCGTCTCCACATTTAAGAGTAGGCTTAAGACTTTCCTCTTTGAAAAGCTTATAGTTAGGGCTGGCTCAGGAATGTCCTGAACCATCCATTAGTTACGCCGCTATAGGCCTAGACTGCTGGGGGACTTCCCATGATGCACTGAGCACCTCTAAAATTGAATTGAATAGTTAGGGAGAGAGAAGTCGCAGCATCCACCTAACCCGGCCCACTTGCTTCTTGTCATAGTTGTCAGATTTATCTATCATATAATCAAGAATGTAATAAAACTAGAGGGAGGCAGGGCAAATAGCCCGATCCGGTTGGGGAGAGTTCTAGCCTGACCAGGCTCCTCTCTTTACCCTGTCTCTCTTGGTTATGCTGTAATAGTTTTAGACAGCTGGGGGACTTCCTTCGACACACTGAGCTCCTCTCCTCTATCTTTCTATCTTTCTATCTTCCCGTTTTGTGTGCATCCATGTCCCAGAAATGATTGTTACTAACCTAGCTCTGGGGAGTCATTCCCCCCGGAGTCCATTTTCTCCCAGCATGTTTCCTTGGATCAGGTTAGGTTAGATCAAGTTAACTTCTCGGTCACAAAGAAATACCAATGCAAAATTAAGGAATATGACTTATACATATACAATATGTATTTTAATTTCCGATTTCCATCAATCACTAGAAATGAAAGGCAATCGGAAAACAAGATTGTTTTTTGTTTTTTAATATCAAAACAAAAAGCAAATGTTGTTTTCTGTTTATTGTTTCCCTATTTACTAATGGTATTAGGGAAACTGGCCGTTTTTGTTTTTTTTGTTTTCAAAATTAAAATCTGTTGGCCGCCAAGTACACAGATAGGGATTGCAACCATTCAATTTTGATAGTGTTCACATGGTTTACCTTCACTACCAAGACTTAAAACCTACGGAAATATCTATCACATTTAATTTTGTCGGATCGGGAAAAACACTGACTGGGACTGAGTTTTATGACCAACCCAACTCTAGCAAGACTCTCATGATTTCATTCAGATATTGGAAAATAGTCTGTGGGATCGCTTGAAAAGTTGTTTGGTGTAAGGTCGGGCATTAGCCACACAGGCACCATTCAGCAAAGTCCTGCACAGTAACTACAGTTTGTCGACTAAACGGGGGACACTCCAGGGAGAGACTGAGACACTTCATTATTCGTCTCCTGGACAACTGGAGAAGCTGCTTTTCACTCTGTGACAAGTTTCAGGTTGATGAGCAGGACTGTTACTTCTACTCAAGGCTGTTATTTGTCTAATTAGCTGCTAATTGTGCAGGAAGCACTCTATTGGAAATATAAGTTGAGATGGAGTGTTGAAGTTTGAAATGGAGCAGAGGGGAAAGCAGAGGATCCCACTACCTCTGAAGTAGCCTTGGACGAACGTCGTTTGCATAGGACATCTAGGGTTGGTTCAAGCACCAGAATACTAATGAGGCTTCCTTTCACATTCCTCTCTACAAAGAGAGTAACACTCCCTTGTCGCCCAGTAATGGGTCACTGTGCTCACTCCCTTTATTTCAATTTTGCTTCCGAAGTTTCCATGGTAACATAAATACTATTCAGCCCTTGCAACCAAAGCAGCCCTTGCAGGTGGCTGTTCTTCAAAGCAAAGAAAACCACAAATCCTTTAAAAACAAATGAGTGAGGGATGTTTAGAATTTGTTCAGTCTCAGATGCCAAGTTTTTCCTGTCAATTTAAAACTTGAATTGAGGCTGTAGTTTTTTTCTGTAAAGCCATGAGGTTTATTAAAGTATTTAAGGCTTTAATGACCAATTTGATTCTTGCTAAGTAAAACAGCTCTCTGATAGGATGGGGGATGGGACAGTGTAATATGACTGATGTAACATGAGTGTATTTCTATGGTGAGTTTGGCGCTGAGTAACCAGTTGCCTTGGCAACCCTCCCCTTCCCACTTAACCTAACCACTATTCCCGAAGCCAGTATCTCTCGCTATCTCTCTCTCCTTCAGCACTTTCTCATCTCCACTACGGGAGGAGGATATTAAAGTGCATTTATCAAGACAAGAGAGAATAACAAGTCCAGCGTAATCCACGCCTCCAGATAAAGGTCCAGACACAGTCATCTCCCACATGGTCCTGAGGGGCCTGTTACGCCCCAGTGTAGGGGTGCCTAGGACACAACATGAAAAGGCCCCATCTTCCCAGTCTCCCAGATAGCCACGAAGAATTATTTGTTTGAATGTCACAAACTTGTTTATATTTTACACGTTGTGGTGCAGGTGGAGACAGTTTGTTTTGGTTGGCGTTTGTAGACCCTGGGCAGTCTACAGAGACCGTCTTTTTTTACAGTGTGTTCAGGGGACAGGCAGCAAGCAGATAGTGAGGAGATGTTTGCTGTATGTGACAACAAATGTTCTACACTAAAACATGTGTGACATCGCTTAGAACACCGTTAAGACTAGAAAAGCGCTATATAAATACAGCACATTACATTTACATTTACTTTAAGTAGAAATATATATATTTATATGTGTGTAACTTATACAAGGCTTCAGGGCGGCCTACCACCACAATAAACAAACGGTCCTGTCAAGAAAATAAGAAATTGACCAAAAAAAACAAAAATGGCCAAAGGAATGATAAACTTACCTCCCTAACTTATTAAACAAGAAAAAACTAGATTAACACACCTGACAGTCCACCCTTACTATTCAAAAGAAACTGTAACTAATCTAACACAAAGGTTGAACAAAGTAAAAGTGTGGGCGGTTGATGAGGAGGAGATGAGGAGGATGAGGAATGCCTGCTGCCCACAGACGGCCGCCATCTTGGCTACTTAAATATCAGGTGGTTCCCTAGCTGCAGCCAATCACTAGTTTGGACATGAATGCTTTCCATCAATTGTCTCCCGGCTATGGCAACACACCTATTTGCATGTGAGAGAAAATAAACACAGGGCACACACACACACACAGCAGACCACAGCAACAAATATGACCGCAGTCATGACAGTCACCGACAGAGTAGTCTATATTCCACTTCCAGGATTGTTCAGGTGCTATCAAAATTCAGCTGGATGTCCTTCAATTTAGCCCGGATGTCCTCTTTCTTTGTGTTGGTGTTCTAACCTCTGGTGGATTTCTGAGGACTATGGTTACCTGCTCCTCAGATCTCTGCAGGGTAAATCCAGACAGCTAGCTAGACTATCTGTCCAATCTGAGTTTTCTGTTGACAACTAAAACTACTTTTGAATGTACACATGTTCCACCAAAACAAGTTCCTTCCCGAGGCTATTTTGCAGAGAGAGTCATTGTGTCCAGGGCTTGATTGAGAAATGCCAATGCCAAAAACCAGACCAGGCTTTTCTTCAATCCCGTAATACTGTGTGGACTAGCCAGCAGTGTTGTAGTACTCAGTCAGTCTTGGTCTCAAGGCCGGAATCAACCGCATTTTTCTCAGTCTCGATCTTGAATAAAAATTACTCAGGATTTTATTTCAAGATCGGTCAAGACCACAACTGCAAAGATTTCTGCCTGTGCATTGTCTGATTTATGCCTATGTGTTAAAACTTGCAAATGCAACCAATAACTTGATTCATATGTAATTTAAAATGTGTTCTTTGAAACCCCCCTCTTCCTGTCCGCTTTACACACTCCCAAGAAAGTAAATACGGGAGACATGAGAAGAAGCTCTGGCTGTTAAACACAAATCTGGTCTTGGTCATGGCTTGGTCTCTACCTGCCTTGGTCTTGGTCTTGACTCCAAAGTCTTGGTCTTGTCTCTCTATGTGAGGATATACATACGAGACAGACTGAGCTATTGGCTCTGCTTAGACAAATGAGACCTAATGGCCAGATGGGGGACTCAGCTATGTGCCACAGGGAGCTTCTTAACATTGAGTAAGGTTTCAAAAAGGAGTTTTCTTCATGCATCAATATTTGACAACTCAATAAATAATGAACAGGCTGAAGTGAGAATACATTTGGAACTCTCTATTACTGAGGGCATTTTACACGTTGTTTTATGAGTATTTTAGAGTATTACGACATAGACATACAAACAGCAACATGTAGTAAAAGTGCCTGCTATTGTGTAAATAGTGTGGACAAGTGCTGATGTAGGTCTATGTCAGTGCAGTCCTCTGGTGAGTGTGTTTCGATGCGTTGGACAGCAGTAATTAACAGTGCCACACATATCACTGTGTGTGTGTGTGTGTGTGTGTGTGTGTTTGTTTGTGTGTGTATGGTTAGGTCCGAGAACGCTCCACTTCAAACACAATGATACATCTCCTTTATGCTGTGGTGTAATTAAGAGCTTGGATTGCAAGGACACTCTTTCTTGTTCCTGGACTGAAAAGAGTCTTTGGCTCCGAGAGCTTCCTGTTTCATTATCTGTTTTTACTATTTTTGGGGATGAACTGAAGACACGCTGCAATAATTACAGCTAGCTGTTAACCTGTCTCCAGTTTTAATGCTGAACTAGACTAATCATGTTCTGATTCAAGCTCTGTAATTCAGTCACATACTTGAGATGTATATTGAATAATGATATATTGGAATTGTGATTGTGGTTTTGGTTAAGTATTGAATCCATGTGACTTTTTTAATATTTAACCAAGACCACAATCTTTCCACCTCAATAAAGTTTGAGTTGCCATACACATAACCATGTTGATCATGCTTTAGTTGCCACAAGTGGATATAATAAGAGCACAAATGAGAATATGTTGACAGTGAATGTTTTGGAGAACATCATTTTAGCAGAAGTGTTTGATAATTTGCATGAGGCCAAAGTGATGGCATCATCACCCAATTAGGAACGTCTATTTGGAGTTAGCAGGCCCTTTCTCCCCTGTAACTGATAAATGGATAATAAAGTGATGAATGGGGATGCTGATTTCTTCCTGATGATCCTGTGGAAACAGTGCACCCCTCTGAGCCCTGATTTGATTAGAGCTCCGGCTGCTCATCATGGGCCAGGCAGCAATGTGAGGTTCTGATTAATTTATTCTGGTTTTGGAGCAGCTCCCAACACAGTTTTACCCTTGGGTTCTCAGATCAATAGGCAACTCCATGAAAAAACAAGGGGTTTATTTTCTGACCATTCTTCCACCAGAAATGTAAAAACTTCTTCACTGTTCATCAATACTCTGGTCTAATAAGTCAGGCTGTTCTGATTAACCGTCCATACCTAGAGCTACAATAAATAAAGCTCTGTAATTGGTATGTAATCAATGTATTAATTACTGTTAGCACCACATTGACTGTTGCTGTATAAAGTGAGGATCTGAGTTGGGGACGAGGTCAGGGTGGATGCTTGCACCTGTCCTGGGAGCAGGCGGGTAGTCGGTAATAGGCCAAGCCAAGTTTGATCAAAATATGTTTTGTTATCAAAAATATTCAAATGTATGTAAAAAAAAAAAGAAAATAGTAACAGAAGTACTGTAGTTGTTACTGTAGTATTATTGCATGTTTTTAATGTTTTCTCTTCTGATTAAATCAAAACTGTTTAAACCATAGAATAAGGATCAAACATTTAGGACGCCTTCAGAACGTAGTTGGTCGCTATGGTAACAACAGGCCGTGTCTCGGGGCCGCCTTCAACAGCTAACATTAGCTAGCTGGCTTTATAGGTCAGTGTATCATGGATGTATTAAGCCATGCAGTGTTAAAAGTTACCGCGACAACAAAGGCTTTTCTTTAACCCTTGTGTTGTCTTCCTGTCAAAATTGAAAATTAACACTTTTGTTGACGCTTTTTATCGATGTTTTTAACTTTTTCTTATGTTTTTGTCCCTTTGGACACTTTTTTCAATGTTTGTAACTTTTTTTGACGTTTTCAACACTACATAACACTAACTTTAGTTTTACAGTTATTTTTTGGAATTTATACCTCATTTATAGGAAATTTGTTTGAGTTAGAAAAACAGAAATTAGGAATTATTTTGACAAAAATTAAAGGAATGGATGTTGATGATAATCCCAGACTGGAATATGTCAACTTTTACTCAAAACGATTTCAAAACCAATTCAATTTTTTTTTCAAATGCTATAAAATTGAATAAGACGCCCCAAAATTAATGAAAGTAGAGATTTGTACTTGCCAGAGAGCGTTGTGTGGAATCAATCATGTTATTTTGGGTATTTACAACTGGGTAGTTAAAAAGAACATGGGTCTATTTGACCCAAGGACAACATGAGGGTTAAAGTGGTACAGAGACTTTTCTGGGATGGAATAGAGTGTAAATAAGGACAAGCTTTTCTGCAGCGTGTGCAGACATTTCCCCAGCGGAGCTGACAGCCCGTCAGCAACAGAGGAGGCCCTCACAGACGTAACATTAAGTCAAATGGGTTTTATGCTTCTTGTAACATATTAACCTCCCTATTTAGTAAGAAATGGTGAACAATGATGATGGCTTCCAGCTGAAACGAGTTTGTGTTTTACCCACATTAAATAAGAAGATAACTGATCTGTGAGTGATTAGTTATGTTTAGTTGCCACTTTGTGCCATAAAATGGTTAATTTTATAACCGTGCTGTGCAGAGCCAATGCTGCTGGTTCTGCCAGTGCAAATATATTTTACTCTGAATAGGTTCAAATCAGCAGGTGTGTGTCTATATTGTTGTGTACAAACCTTTTAGAACTTTGTTGGTTGAGCATGTTGTAGACGGTACTGCCATTGCTGTTGTAATGCAGTATGTTGGAAGGTCAAATTGTTGTTTGTTCTTTTTGCGACTTCTACATCTTTTTGAAAATGGCCCACTCACTTCTGCCATGGCCCATCCAAAATACTATTTCTGCCTACGCCACTGCCTGGGAGTACTTAAGGGGACTGGTGTTTTATTCGCCTTTGCTCCACAGCAAGAGAGCTTTGTCAATTGTACATAAATATATCTAATTTGTTTGGGCACTCTGAGGCTGTTCTACAAACATTAGCACTAAATACAAAGTACAGCTGATGCTGATGAGAGTGCTATTAGTTGTGCAGATATTAGGTCATACACAGAAGTATTGGACACACTGAAATGTTTGTCTCATTATGGCGGTAGACAAGACTTTCAATTATCAGCAAAGTCATAAGAATTTGACGAAGATGGACGTTTGCACCTAGTTCCATGGCAACCACCCAGTGTCTGGAGATGCAGTAGTTCACTCAAAAACCAAAAAATGACAACCTCATGGTGACGCTAGAGGAAAACAAAGTCAGTAGGATTTATCTTCCAGTCAAACATGAATGTCTTTAACAAATGTCACAATAATTCACCTGATAGTTGTGGAGATGTTTCAGTCTGGACCGACCGATATAGAGCCAAGTCACTAGTGGTTAAAACCTTGACTCTCACTAACATTAATCCAAATCCTGGTTGTTATGTTGATAACATGGATACATAAACTGTCTGTAATGCTTCATACTGAAGGAAGAAGAGATGAAAAAAAGTATGATGGTGAGTCCAGCTTTCTCTAAATGGACCAATAGCTTGCTGCTGGTTAGAAGCAGTTTGTATTTCACCCTTAGGTTTTAATCGGTACAATCTTGTAGATGAACTTGTCATGTCTCACCCATCATTTCATTTATGTAAATAATCAAAGTCTTCACAAACTGGGAACACACACTGATATTCTGCCCAGCAGGTTTTGTGCAAATCCAATCATTCAACAAAATCATGCAGCTCTAAATAACTATCCAGCTGAAACATGATTCAAATCTGTCTGGAACGAGAAGAGCTGCAACAGGGGATCTTCAATTTAGACATGTGGTTTGGTTTTACAAGACAAATGCTGGATTATAAGCACCAGAGAATGAAAAATCTGCTTGGCTGAGCAGCAGTGTAAAGACTTACAGTCTAACACTGTCAATAAATGAATACTTAGTTGATTATTACTCTTAAATTTGTGGTACATAAAGGGTTTTAAACGGAAAAATGAGGCCACAATGGGCAGGTAACTTGAAAATAATCATCCTCTTATGTAAATGGAGGTCAATTTTTCAATGTTTATTAATGCAAATGTACTTTACACTGGTTAAAAGTCTATTGAATTGACAAAAACATCAAAGTTTCACTTTTTTTGCAGCTGAGAAATGGTTATATATATATATATATATATATATATATATACATATTTATATATATATATATATATATATATTTATATATATATATAAAATTATATATTATTATTATTATATTGTATATATATATACAAATACATACATATACATATATAAACATACATACACATACTGTACACACACACACACACACACACACACACACACACACACACACAGGTATATGTACATTGAGTGAATACCAAAAGGTTTCCAAGAGAATCTTAAACTCTGTGTTCTCAAGAGTGTGTGACTCATTACAAGTTACAAGTTGGAGAAAAAAAGGGAAGAGTGTTCGTCACCCTGGAGAATCAATTCGAGACACAATACAAAAGCCTGCTTGTCCTCCAGTTGATCCAACAGTGCAGCTGGGATCAATGATTTACAGCGGTTGCACCCACGGGACCTTGCAGCACTCGTCACACGGCGGGGGAAGACACTGAGGGTCAAGGCTCAGACCAGGACTGGGAGGGGGGGGGGACTAATGAGGAATGAGGTAACTCCACATAAGGCTCCAACCATGAAATCACAGAGAACAACTGGTGCAGAGGTGACTGTGGACTCTGAAGATCTGCCTGTTTCAAGCAGATTGGAGAAGTGATAAAACTTTTACTTTGCATTACATTAAGCTGACTCTTTCATCTAAAGCAACTTCCAATAAGTGCATTCAACCATTAAGCTACAGACTCCTAACAACAATAATTAAGTACAAGGACCTTTGCTTCAAATAAGCCAAACTACAAAGAGACACATAGAAGGGCAACATGTAAGCACATTTGTTAAAATGTATTTCTGTAGCATCATCTTCTTGGCCAAGTTGCAGTCAGAAGAGATTGTAGACTACTCGCTGTCCAGATGTCATCGGGTAGCTCGTTCCTCCATTTAGGAGCCAGAACAGCGCGCCGTTGGGACTTGGTTGCATGATAAGGTGTTCTTTGCAGTGTTTGGAGCAACAAGCAGATTGGCAGATGTAGAGCGGAACGGATGGGCTGGGGCGTAAGGTTTTACAATTTCCTGTTTTAAAAAGCATTTAAAAACCTGAGTTAGGTTCCTAATTTAAGTTATTTGCTTTTGTCGGAATTATCATTACTTGTGGCAGTCATGTATGAAAAGCCCCACGCTTGCCCAGTAGGCACCTTGTTATGAAAATTTGGAGAGGAACGACCAAGCATCGCTACAACTTGTGGAGAGTTAGCACTTAACGCAAAACACGCTATGACCTCATCAACTGTCAAACTAGGCGATGCTGATCAAATATGAATTAAGATTCTGGTAATGCATTGCCTATTTCTCACCTTAAATTTTTTTTAGACACATATTTTAGTGTACTGTTTAGCTGTAAAATGAAAAAGGTTGTGACCTGGCCACCATGTTGAAAACGATCGAGCCGTCCCCAAGTGCCGCCCACCAGCCGTACTCGTTACTTAATATCTGCACAGATTTGATTCCATAGACATAGACATGGATTCATTTTGTTCCGACATCTTGCTTACTTTAAATTCACGCCTTTTCTCAGAGACTTGACTTGGACAACTTAAAAAAGGATGTAAAAACAGGTCTGCGTCAGATACCCTCTAAACCCAGACTTGCTAGGAAATAAACTATTTAATGGTCACTACTTATTATTTCATGTTTTGTTAAAACCATATTCCTTATTGAACACATTATTACTTTAGTAGTGATAAGTAACCTAGTGCTTTCTAATTCTTCTGTGCATTCTTCTTCTTATTTCAGACATAACTCCAGAGAAAAATAATTTATTTTTATTAATGATTGTTAGTAATGTCTACTATTGTAAACTTGATTTTTCTACTCCAACTTGCCAATCTGTTTTAATACAACTTAACCTGTTAAGTTAAACTTTGTGTAATTAACTAAAGTGGTTTAACCCTTGTATTGTCTTCACTTTTGGGACTGTCTTGCATCCCTTGGGTCTTGTTTGGGGTTTTAAAAACTATTCTGAAATCAAATTTTACTTCATAATCTGTTAACAAATATTGTCTTCATCTCAATTTCCAACAATTGAGATAACATATGTTTAGGGAATGCAATCAGTCTCAGTACTGAAATGTGAATCATTTTTTTTTTGTCATAAGGTTATAATTCATGTTAAAAATCCACTATGGAAAAAAACACAAGTGGTCATATCCAGAATAATTATCTGAATTGAGTCCAGAGTACATGTTTATCACAGAAAATAAGGTAAGGCCTTGATTTTCAGGTAGAAAAAATGTAACTTGTACCATTTTGAAATGGGTCAATTTGACCCGAATACCATACAAGGGTTAAGGCAACAAGTTTCTATGCAAATGACCTGTGTTACTCAATCAATTAATCAATCAATCAATCAATCAATCAATCAATCAATCAATCAATCAATCAATCATCAATACATTTTTTTTCTCATGTGAAATCAAGGCACAATTCCAGTAAAATATAATTCCATAAACTACTTAAATGTGTGCATGCAATGGATTACCTTCTTAAGGTAAGCCATTGTTGCGTTAAAATAATAATAATAAAAAAATAATCCCTCCCATAAAATGCAGGAAACAAAAGTTCTGAGAAACACAGAATGCTTGTCCTCATTAAACAGCCATCCTTCGATGCATGCACCGTACAACCCACGCTTTGATTTTACATTCTTTACTTCCCCTTCATCAAGTCTTCAATTCTTTTGTTTGCTTGTTATTGAGATAGATTTAAATTAGCTTCCCATGGAGCCCCTGAGTATCATGTTAACTCAAAGACCATCCACATCCAGATTTGGATTCATTTCTATCCTTTCACCATGATTCAATACACAGAATATAAAGATCCCTATGAATAACAAGCACACATCTCTTGTGTCATATTTTGAACTGTTATCTTTTGAACAGTTACAGACTGGATGAAAAAAAGCAAGATTTATGTTTTAAAGATGAACCAAGTTGTCCCTTTGCTTTGCATATGATCAGCTTCCACAGGAAGCAGCTTGTAATCAACCCTATGAATGACACAGACAGGAAGTGCATTGATAGTAGCTACCATTCCCCTGGTGGGTGTCTACACCTGAATGCAAGGCAGAGCTAAATATAACCTGTTTCTTTCCCTATACAGATGGCTGGCAGCGAACACCAACTGACAGGGCTTCGAAGCTTAGACTGAGGGTGTTGTTGCATACAGAGTATATTTTTTTACATCAATATTTCATGAAGCAGATACTTCACACCAAGTAATTCCTTCCTTTTTATTTTGACCGGAAATAGTGAAAAAAGAGGAGCATGGTTCAGACCTACACTTTCACATCTGCCTTGTTTAGTTTGGTTGAATCACACTACAGTGGGTTTTCCTCCTCGTTTGGGCAGGTGTGAACACACCATCACACTCGGAATGCCAAAAGCGGACCAAACAAGCGAGATGAGGTCCTTGATGAGGTGGTCTCGGTACGCTTTGAAACCAACTCTGGGGCCGGTCATTTGTGAGAATGTGATCGGACCTCGAACTGCACCAACTGTTTACCTGATACTGAGCAAAACAATGTCTTATTTAAATCAGTGGTTCTCAAAATGTGAATTTTTATTTTTTATTTTATCGCATTGCCAAACCTCCTCAACAGCACTGCAAAAGAGGATCTGGCAAGTCCACACAGCATTCTGGGATGGGAGAAAAACTGCTATGATGAGTTGGAATTCTATAAACTTATCCCAATCATCTTGGGTGTCGCTAAACGCCACATGCAGCAAAACAGCCTCGGGAAGGAACTTGTTTTGGTGGAGCGTGTACGTTCAAAAGTAGTTTTAGTCGTGGAACAGAAACCTCTGATTGGACAGATAGTCTAGCTAGCTGTCTGGATTTACCCTGCAGAGATCTGAGGACCAGGTAGCCATAGTCTTCAGATTGGACAGATAGTCTAGCTAGCTGTCTGGATTTACCCTGCAGAGATCTGAGGACCAGGTAACCATAGTCCTCAGATTGGACAGATAGTCTAGCTAGCTGTCTGGATTTACCCTGCAGAGATCTGAGGACCAGGTAACCATAGTCCTCATAGACCAGTCCTTCCAGAAAAACACAATTATGTGATCGCATAAATCAATGCGTAATCAGCCAAAGTCCGCATATTTATGCGGGGGCCGCATTTTTTCAAATACACCACACTTTTACAGCATATATCTTAGCAGAAAGTTGAAAAATGTTTACTTCACACAACAGCAGCCATTTTCCCCTTTTGCCATGGGAACGTTTGGAAATGACATAATTACGCAATAAGACAAACACAGCCTCTTCATCAAACCGCAATTTAAGTTCCTGCTATTTCATTGCATAAAATTGCATAAATATCCCCCATATTCCATTGCATTTTTTAAAGAAAATGTGCGCATAATCAAGGATTGTTGCCTGCAACAATCACAAAAAACTGCATTTTCCTGGAAGGACTGAAAACACCAACACAAAGAAAGAATAAGATGATGGACGTCCGGCCGAAATAAAAGTCATTCTCCAAGATTTCTAACGGGGATATAGAATTAGTACCTCTGACCAGCAAATACGCCTAGCTATATAAAAACGCACAATACAATGCCGTGCCATCAGTGTCTGATTAACTAAACAATATTGTAACTGAAAAAAACACTTAAAAGCTACATTTCTAATATTGAAGGTCCAATATGTAAAATATTTACTGTAATAAATCCAAAAATGACCCCAATGCATCATCAGATATTAAGGAAACATGCTAAGTTGAAATATGATCTTTTCTGACAACAATGCTAATGCCAGTATTTTCTCCTTTTGAGATTTCCATTCCGTGATATAATGTCTGTTTGTGTTGTGGCCTGTCTGTTGTTATCAACTGCCCAGTTTGACAGCCAGATCTACCTGGAAAAACGTAAAGCCGGCGCACTACAGCTATAACGTTAGTACAGCCATGATATCAGCAAACAAACGAACGGGATCAATGGAAATGAATTCTACCTGACTTAAAAAAACAAAAACAAAAAAACCTGTCATGTTTCTAAGAGTTTCATGACCAGAGACATAATAAACCCATGGGTTAATATTGGAGATGTATTTGAAAGATGGAGACAGTTTAGAGCCCCAAAAAGACGCTGAGTCAGCTAGTTTCCTCCTGAACAGGTAAGCATTAGCTTCAATTTAACACGGCTACTAGGGACGGGCATTTTATGTCAGTTCAACATTTGCGTACTCATAATGAATTATATAGCTATATTACCTGAGTTGTTACTCGTAAAAACAATTGAGACACAGCCAGTAGGAGGGGGCGAGGGAGATGACTCTTTCCAGTATTTTGAATTTGTATTGCAGTTTTGTACTAGCTGTCAGAATTACATAATGGGGCTTTAAGGATCCCCCATTTGAGAACAAATGATGTCAGTTTGCTATGTAACAGTTACTGTGCGCCTTGCGGATAGTGGGTGCCAGTGGTGGAATGTAACTATGTTAATTTACTCAAGTACTGTGCATAAGTACAAATGTTGAGGTATTTGTACTTTACTTAAATCTTTTCACGCCACCTTATTCTCTACTCCGCTACATTTCAGAGAGAAATATTGTACTTTTTACTCCACTACATTCATCTGACAGCTTTAGTTACTAGTTACTTTACACATTAAGATTTTTGCAGACAAATCACATGTAGTTTTTAAAATCCGATGTTTCATTATAAAGTAAACTAGCCAACAATATAACGACCTACAAGTCCAGCTGAGATGATTCAACCGTTAAACACGCAGCTGGTTGGATCCATTACACTTTCTAAAATGGGAGGATTTTTTCTGCATTGAGTACTTTTATATATAATACTGTAAGTAAATTTTTCTGATGGTACTGACATACTTTTACTTAAGTAATACTTTTAATACAGCAGAGAGTAACATAGTATATTGACACATGTATAAGTAAAGCTAGTGTGTGGGCGTAACTATTTAGTAACACTAGTCTCTTTGTAAGAATGTGTTTGTGTGGTGAAACCCATTTTAATTTAGTGATGCGTAAATCTCCACTTCGCAAACACTTCAGTCATAATGTGGCTACGTTTGAACTTTGATCAGCTGTTGCAACCGGCTACAGGATTTTCATGTCTGAAACCAGGCATGCCTGAAATAATTCTCTGTGTCTTCTTGATGTTCCCATCTCACAGTAGAGATTATTCTACCACATGTGCTGGCTGAAAACCAGAGTGTAACTTACTTTATAAACCAACTTCCAATTCTGTGGTGTATAGCTGCACACTCTATATCAATGACGTTTCATTTCAAGGATTGAATGGAAATTCCCCCGGATGTCCCTCTATTTAGGCCGGATGTCCGTCTCCTTCCTCTGTCTCTGTGTTGGCGTTCTAACCTCCGGTGTATTTCTGAGGACTATGGTTACCTGGTCCTCAGGTCTCTGCAGGGTAAATCCAGACAGCTAGCTAGACTATCTGTCCAATCTGAGGACTATGGTTACCTGGTCCTCAGATCTCTGCAGGGTAAATCCAGACAGCTAGCTAGACTATCTGTCCAATCTGAGGTTTCTGTTCCACGACTAAAACTACTTTTGAACGTACACGTTCCACCAAAACAAGTTCCTTCCCGAGGCTGTTTTGCTGCATGTGGCGTTTAGCGACACCCAAGATGATTGGGATAAGTTTATAGAATTCCAACTCATCATAGCAGTTTTTAGCAGTGTGTATGAGGTCATCCTCCTGCACCTCTAAAATCATTAAGTATCCCTTAAATTATAATCCTTAGGATTTCAGCCCTGGTTGATTTGGTAACAATGTGATTGTTGGTGATAACAGTAAATGTGTTTGTTTTAATTATTTAAAAATGGGACAGTGTACATTAACTAACATACTGTTGGAAAAAATGCAAATGCACCCATTGAAGCTTAAAAGCTGATTTTCCTCCGCAGTCCCTTCGCCTGTTTTTTTTCTAATTGCTAAACAACAGTGGGCACAACTGGAGTCACATGTGCAAAACTCTAACCACAGTCTGCACAGCAGCAGCTCATGTGGACCAAACTCCAGTTTGTTTTTCATTGCTTGAACACAATTTTCTAAACTCTACCTACTTTATTGTCTATTTTAAGATAAATGGGACCATCATTTACTGAAGGTACATCATGCCATATTGAAGAAGACTTGAAACTAGTGATTGAGACCATAAACTAAATGTTTACTGAGGTAGGGAACATCAGGACGGAACAGGACCACAGCAAAAAAAAAAAAAAAGGACTCCAGGGAATGACTCCCCAGAGCTAAGTTAGTGACAAGCATTTCTGTAACAAAGAGAGAGGAGCTCAGTGTGTCAAAGGAAGTCCCCCGGCAGTCTAAAACTATTACAGCATAACTCAGACCTGGTGCAAGTCCAACCTGAGCCAGCTCTATAAGGGTAGATGAACCTGACGACTATGAAGAAAAGCAGAAGAGTCATGTGCTTTTCATTTCTTTTCTTTGTTCTTTGGCCTTTTGCAGTTGGACTTAGTCTACCAGTACCTAATATACTAAAGAGACATTCAATATTGTGGTAATTGCGCTACCTTCAGTGTACAAGATATTTACATTACAAGTTGTGATATACTTTTTGTTTTCACAGCAAAATGGGTTTAATATATGAAACACTGTGAACATTTTGTTTCTGTAACTACATTCCCTACACAGTGTTCTAGAATGTTTGAGGTAATGTCTAATGAATGCTCTGCAGTGTGTAGTTATTGACCGGCTGCTTGTATGTGTCACGCAGGCGCAACATGTAGCGACGGGGACAGGTGATCACACAAGTGGGAAGGAGGACAAAGATCTGAAATGAGACAAAAAGGCAAGTTTCAAAATGAAACAGGAAATGGAAAACTTAACAGAAAACAATGACAGTAAAATGACAGTATGATTGGAAAGCATTGTTGGATTTTGCCAAGATAGTAAGGTGTTTTGTGAATATAGAAGAATTTGGTTTTGTGTTTACAGTTTTGAGAAAATGGGTGAGGGTTTCGAAAAATGTGTCTTAGCAATCAAGAAAAAGTAAGTAATATAGATAATCCAATGAAATTTCCCACTAGAATAAGAGTTTGTGTTGCACCAGGATGATCTAACCAAAACTGGGTATTGATGTGCAATTTATCATTCAGGATAACACAAAAGAGTATTATTACACAAAATATAGTGGGTATGATTTAAATAAAAACAATCCTAATACAGTTTGTCAGTATCTGGTATGACAGGCTAAAAAAAAGCCTCAAGCAAGAATCAGATATGGAATTTCTCCTGCTGATCTTTTAAATTGAGTTAGGCAGTATCGGTGACGCCAACAGGATTACATTGTAGGTACAAAAACGGCCCGCCTGCTGAAGCGTGAGAGAGAGAGAAAGGGGAGAGAGTGAAAAGGGGACAGAGAAAGGGAGGAGAGAGAGGTTGATGCGCTCAGAGCAGACAGCTGTGAGCGAGCCTGTATAGAGATATAAATAACAGGATTTCCCTGTTTGCAATGTAAACATCATATCCTGAATATGATCAAACAACGGGATAAGCCTCATAACCGCAATATGCATGTCCATGTCCATGTTAACACATGTGATTCATACAACATGCTAATTTGGTCCGTGGGTTTCCAG
This sequence comes from Etheostoma perlongum, assembly GCA_026937815.1. Lineage (NCBI taxonomy): Eukaryota > Metazoa > Chordata > Actinopteri > Perciformes > Percidae > Etheostoma > Etheostoma perlongum. The sequence continues at coordinate 24,841,564 of CM049388.1, read as the reverse complement.
CAACCAGTTTATCTGCAGATCGAACAAATGGACATTCTGAATAATAGTGGATGGGTTATTGGTGAAATTATGTATAATAATTAGAAAATGATAACTGTGAGCAGAGCAGAGAGCAGAACAGAGCTGCTGTCAGCTGCTGCTCCTGTCTGCATTTAAGCATCGTTACCATTGGACATGTTGCATGTCTCACATGTCTCTCACAGTGCTCCATGATTACTGCTGCCAGCGCCACTGAGCAGTATCAACAACAGTAGTCATAGTAGTTTGCTATCTATGCGTGTTCTATTGCTTTAAACCACTAAAAAAATTTTTTTTTAAATGAAAACCTGATACTGGTTGTCACTCCCTGAAGTCGAAGGCAGATTTGAGTCAAACGTTAGCAATCAAATAATGATAGATAGCTAAAACGTGAAAATGATTTCCATCTTCTGTTATCGTTTGTAATGAGAAAAGTTTATTGTTTCATGGATTTCACAAATTTCAGTATGACACATTATCCCGTAAACAGTTTCAATCTGAGCATGCACAACTCAAATCTGCACTCGACTTACTCTACATTGGGGAGTGACAATGATACCTTTCAATCATTTCTGCCATTACTCTTTGCTGTGTGTTATTGTTTATCTTTCAAATTAGTAATGCACAGGTCCAAGCATGCAAGAGAGACAAATGTCCTCCAACGTCCAAAAGAGCAGCAGATGGTCGATAGCTTATGAGAACAGACAGACAGCCACGTTCCACTGCAAGCACATTAACTTCACCGGTGCACGAAGCCACACTCAGCCAAGGAGCTTGATTAGATTTGCAGGAGCCCAGTGTTATCATTGGTTATTCATCCATTTATCTGTAATATAATGACGAGGATATTGAGTTTTTCCTGCTTTCCGTCCGGCAGGTATGACATCATAGTCTGGAAGGGCGAGTGGATCGTAACCTGATTATCTGATAAGAAAATGGAGACCGTACCAGGGGCGAACACAGCTCTGCGGCCAAGACATCAAGCCAGTATGTGGTATGTTGGTTTTTCAATTTTTTGGGATTATGAATCCTGGGTTGTCATACCCATAACCTCCAGTTTCTTTTTCTCCACCAATGATTTAGCAGAAGTCCACCCTGATTACAATATCACAGGCTTTAATGACAAAGTGCTAGGTCACAAAGAGGGCCCTGGCTTTTCATATTCCAATGCTTCTGAATGACTCCTCTTTATTTTTCCCCCAAAGGAGGAACTGACCTTTCAGAAAGCTAACACACCTCTTTCCAAAGATTAAATGGGTCACCTCCTGTTTTATTGCATACATAATGAATTCATGCTAAACCAGCACAGTCTAGATTTGTAAAAAAAACAAAAAAACAAAATTGAACAAGTTCTAAATGAGATTTTAATTTTCAACCACTCACTATGACATCTAAAACTATCGGTAACACTTTACTGGACAGTGTTGACATGATCGTCACATGACACTGTCATAACTATGACATGACACTGTCGTGAACATGTCCTAAACCTTATATACAAGTCATAAATGTTTATGACTTCTGTCATTAAGTGTCATTCGTTTTTTTGTCATGACAAGTTGACATTGTTTGGGTTGTCGTGATTATGACAAGTTGACATTAAATTTGTTTGGGATTTCTTTGTAATGACAACTTAACAATAACCAGGATGACATTACCAGAAGATGTATTTGTCATGACAACTTGAGATTAAATGTCCTTGGAGTGTCCTTATTAAGACAACATGACATTAAATAGGATGACATTACCAGGGGATGTCTTTGTCATGACAACTTGACATAAACAGAAAATTCACCTATTTGTATTCATGACATGTTGACATAATGATTATTAAAATTAGATGTGCAAGGTTAGAGACCTAAATTAATGTCAAGTTATCATTACAAAGACAGAGCTGGTCTAGTTGATAATCAATCTTTCACACATTTCTTTCCAGAATGTAGGCATTTAATTTCCTGCTCACAAATAAGTAAGTAAGTACAATATATTTATATAGCGCTTTCCACATATAAAAATTACAAAGTGCTTTACATAAGACATTCAATATAAGACTAAAACTGACTAAAGCTGACTAAAACACAGTAAACAATTAATATCATATAGAAAGCAAGCACTTAATACTGCATTCAGCGCTCTCGGACATGATACATTTTAATCAAACATTCAATATTTTATCTCAGTAGTGCTGAAAATGTGTTACACTGAGTGTGAGATCCAATAATACTGTGTACACATAAAGGACATTCAACACAAACAATGGATACGGTCAGTTTCACTAAGATTTATGCTGGACAAATACCATTCAAACCATTCCATGCTTGGTCTCTCACTCTCATCCCATCTATCTTTCTCGTGTGTGGAATTAAGCCTCAGTGACACATCTCTACTGGCAGATTTATTGGTTGTAGCAGCTGGCCTAATGGTGCTCTTGACAGCTTTCTCTGGCTCAGTGAGCAGGCCACATCCTGGAGAAGCCCTCTTTGGATCCTTCAAAGTGACTTACTGTGTTAACCTGACAGCCTGAATAGGCCTGTTTATCCTGTTTATCCTGTTCACTGATAATTACAAATATGGAGGCTGGAGTGTTCATTGGAGAACAAGAGAGGTGGAGTAGCCTCAAGAAGACCTGAGCCCGTTTCACACATGCACCGCAACGCTGAACATATTAAAATCAGGTGGATTGGACACTAAATGGTCTTTACCCTGTCAACCCCCTAGCACAAAGAGTAATGTATTGTGTGATTGAGCAGGTCATGCATGAGAAGAGGAAGAAAGGTGATTTATACAAAGACGCCAATGAACTTGAGATATGACTAGATTCTGAAACTTCTATTGGTAAGGGCCAGTGCAGAAAACTCAAATTCAAGACAAATTCAAGGAATGACCAGAGACTCTGTTCATTATGAATCGGCTGCATGCTCTACCCAGGCACCACCACTCATCTAAACCAAATGTAGTATTACCATGAAGTGAGAATGCATCTGAATGCGTGTACATGTGTGAAAGGGCAATGTCCGGATCTAATTCTCCAGACATTGCCTGGAGTTCACATGGAAACAGGGCTCTGGATAGATCCAGGCCGTAACAGTGAAATTGAGGTAAATGAGGCAGCTTGCTCTTGAGAATGGCTAGACCTTTTGGAACAGTGTGTTTCCACATGCCATTATTTTAAAGCTTGCAATTGCATCTTACAGTCTTCTTGAAAAAATTCCAATGACGTGGGACAACTCATCATCCCTCTCGTGAAGCACCTTGACCACGTTGTCACATATACACGGCGGATAAAAAGTGCACATCATAATTGCCCAGAAAACACGTCTCAACTCTTCCTTTAATTTCCAACTTGGAACAATATCTAATCAGCAGGGGTGGGAGTAAGTCACACATGCAAGTCGCAAGCAAGGCCCAAGTCTTAACCTTCAAGTCACAAGTCAAGACGTACACCATCTTGAAGATCTACCCAGTTTTCTCATTTAAATCATCCCTTTGATTTGGATGTACTTTTCTTATCTTGTGCCAGTAAACAGAAGTGATAGAATAAAGTACATTATGATCTTTATCGCATAGCAGAAGAAATCTAGTTTAGACTGTGACAGCAGTGGAGGTTGCCAGCTGTGAACACCAATTCATTTGAAACAGTTTAGACCAAGGGGAAGCTCGAAAGTGACCAATGTAATTACTCCCTCCGATCAACTTCATCACTCACTCACTCACTCACTCACTCACTCAGTGACAGACTTTCACATTTACTGTATAGGGCTGGCACTTGGCCCTGCCAGTCCAGCCAAAAAGTAATTAGACCAACAATGACCTACAACAAATATAATTAAACTGTATACAAGACTTCAGATGTGATATGCGTCTGAATGTGAGCAGTGGCCTTCTTTTTGAAATACCAACAAACCCGAAAAGACAGCTCATCATTGATTGTAGGCTATGGTATTTGGACTATAGATCAAATGCTAAATCAGCCGTTTCATTGAGTAGGTGAAACACAGACGTAATGTCAAATTTCAACTATATTTAACAGTTTCATCCAAGATATTTTCCTTAGTTCAAATTCACTGCTAATAATCACTGCCACAGCTGCAATGACGTCTTCAGTATAAGAACAACGAGGATAAAACATGAAAAACGTTAAAAGTATGGATGATGACTTAATTGTAAATAATGAAAGCTGTTAACGGAGACCTATTACGCTTTTCCTCATTTGTCTATTATACCTATAATTACAATGTTGGATGTTTACATAAAATGTAGCCACAGCTGCAAACAATGTGGTAAACATATGTAAAAGTAATCTTTTTGAGCCAAAACCTCAGTTTTTTGATATAACACTGGGCGTGTAACCTGTTTAAAACATAAAACTGAAACATAAAATAAAATGATTGAAATAAAAAAATAAAAATAAAAATAACAATAAACATTGGTTTCAGGCTGTCATGAACAGTTTTTTTCTACTCTCAGCTCAATGTGATATCAATCCTTGATGGATTTCTTTATGTGGTCATCTGCTCCAGGCACGGTACTGCAGTTTTACCATTAGGACTCCTGCACACTGCCTGCGTTGCGTGGCGTGTCCGTTTTTATTTCGGCTCCCATGTTAAAAGGTTAGAGCTTGCACACTGCCCGCGTGACACAGACGTATGCAAACATATGCATGCTAGAAATATAATCATATATAACGCCTATTTTTCATGTGACACGCAAGCGTGTTGGAAGCGTTTCCAGGCAAAATAGAATACAAAAATATGTTTATATGTAATTTTCACACAACTACATTTCTTAAATGACATTTAGATGTTTGAAAGTCTCTAGGTTTTGATATAAATGCAGATATAAATGTAATAACATTTTTTTTAATCAATTTTCAAATATTGCTGTCAAAACCAACAACCAGAACAACATATTCTGTGGCCTATTTTGCCGTTAATACTGCCGACGTTTTCTTTGCTGTTTTCAAAATCAGTATATATTTATTTAAATATACTACTGCTGTGAGTGCAGTACATTTACACAACTCTCTTGCCATATGTTGAACAAGAGTGATCCAACTCACGTGACTTTGTTCAGACTTTGTTCAGCAGTCGGACACGTTTCGCAACAGAAACACCACGCTCACGCCACGCAGGCAGTGTGCCTACATATACTGTTATATTTAGCTACATGCTAATGTCAGTGAAAAATGTAATATTGGCTGCAGATGTTAATTTTTCCCCAATTTCAGATCACATTGTGTAGATTTGGGTTAAGAAGCCTTAATAATGTTTTTTAAACATGAAAGCATGCAAACATGTTCTAGTAGAAAAACAAAATACATACGTATGAACCAGACAAAAAGCATAACAGTTCAAACAAACCTAGGCCTGTCCATTCAACAGGCTAGTCGTATAATTCATTTGTATTGATTTATTTAATCCTATAAAAGCAGGCCCATGTTCATTGTCTGCTCAGTGGACTGCTTGCTCATTTTTTATGTCCTGGCTATTATTCCACTTTCTTCACCGCCTTCTACATGGCCAAATCGCTGCTCCTACAAGTTAGAAAGGACTGTGCTCCCCCCTGATTGTGGGGTGGGGTGGGGGGGGGGGGACAACAGATGCAGCACACTGCCTGCTTGAAGCGCAGCCATTTATCACAGCAGTGCTGCTAATGAAAGGGACCTACTCAGCCATGCAAGGAATGGAAAAAAATACTTTTATTTAATTAAGAGGGAAAGCACAGTTTGACATTGATGGAAGCAGATTGCTCTATTCATTTGGAGCTTTACAAGGAAAAAGTTGGAAACGCAACATTGTTAGTGTTTAAATGGAGAACAGGTTGTGTACCTAGACAAAAGTATCTACTGACCACATCAGATGTTTCTACCCTCAGAAGGGAAAATAGAGTCACTAACTAAAACCTGCAGCAAGACAAGCTGAAAATGCACACCATTCATCACTTTAAAAAACATTCAAATTCAGGTTTATCTTTTCTCAGACTCAACATAAACACTGCCCTATAAAAGTGAAACTGATCCATGGATGTTTTGTTCACCATTAACCTGAGAAGTGTTGGCCATGTGTTGCAGGTCAGAGGCCACTGGGGGGAGAAGGGTGTTGGTACAGTATTAGTTTGCACATAGACTCCATAAAGAGCTCCTTGGTTAAGCAACAGATGCCCGGTGTCAAAAGTCACCGTGTGCCCCCCCCCCTCCTCAGACAGAAGGGAGATAGGGAAGGACAGACGGACTCTGGGCCCCTTTTAGAGCCTAAACAAAAACACGCTCTAGGCTTTTGTTTTCTCTGGAAACCTGCTGCCTGGATCCCCACTGAACTAGCCGAGGGTGCACTACAAGATAACGGTTGGTTGCAGGTAGTTGCATTTATATTAAAGTGGGAAAAGGATTCAAAATAAAAAGTAATAAATGATAGGGCTTCAAATGATTTGCTCATCTGTTATCGTAGTAGTAGTAGTAGTAATTCAATTTCAATTCAATTTTATTTATAGTATGAATTCATAACAAGAGTTATCTCAAGACACTTTACAGATAGAGCAGGTCTAGACCACACTCCAGAATTTACAAGGACCCAACAGTTCTAGTAGTTCCCTCCAGAGCAAGCAACAGTGCGACAGTGGCGAGGAAAAACTTCCTTTTAGGCAGAAACCTCGGTCAGACCCAGACCCAGACCCTGACCCAGACCCAGACCCAGGCCCAGACCCAGACCCAGACCCAGGCTCTTGATAGGCGATGTCTGACGGGCCGGTTGGGGTTAGAATGAAGAGTGGCAATAACAGTCCCAAAAAAAAAATAGTAGTTTGTATTAGTTCTTTGTATTAGTTTATGGCATAGCAGGGCACTTTGCGGCATTACAAGGCCCAGCAGGACGTAGCTGGGCACAGCAGATCATGGCAGGATGTAACGTGGCATTGCAGAAGGGAATGTGTAGCGACAGCTGCAACCATGATTTTGGAGCCTCCCTGATCCGAGGAAATAGTAGTATAGTATGTTGAAAAAAGTCACAGTATAGTATGTGAAAAAAGTGATAACAAGTCATAGTATAGTATGTTAAAAGAAATGTCATAAAAAGTCATATTATAGTATGTTAAAAACGTCTGAAAAGACATGCACATTGAACACAAAAAGGTCCAGCCTGGACTGGGATTGATGAAGAGTCATAGTCTGTGGTTCCTATTTGCAAGTGGTTGTTGGAGTAGTCTTTGACTGAGTCATAGTCATAGAAGAAGTCGTAGAAGAAGAACATGCACACAAAAGTCCCAGCCCAGACTCGGAATCAAATCAGTGGTAACACTCTGCAGTGCCTACATACTGATGCTAGTTGGAGGAGTTCTAACCATTGATGCCAACATTTGTTGAAAACAGTCATAGCATAATATGTCGAAAAAGCCACTAAAAACATATAGCATGTTGAAAAAAGTCAAAGCATAGTTAGTTGAAAAAAGTTGTTGTATAGTTTGTTGAAAAGTCATCAAAAGGGTCATAGTACAAATATAGTATAGTATAGTCACAAAAAGTCTAGAAGAACATGCAACAAAAAGTTACACACACTATACACCCATGAACGCAGAAAAAGCCTTAAAGAAGTGTTACAGGTCCCAGGCAAGGAGACCGGGTAACAGATTAAACTTTCCTGAAAGACAGGTGAAATAATGGGAGAGTTTGAAACAGCAGCTTTCTTGTCTTCTCCCGAATGCATCTGAGTTTATTCATTCAGAATAAATCATAAAATATGGCCATATTTCCATTTTTTACAAAATAACACAATATCACATCCTATAAATTCACATTCTAACTTACACTTATACAAGATGGCTGCGTAGTGCACTTCACACGACTACGCTGTTATAAAAGTTGTCGCTACACATAGCTGCCTACGAATACTGGTCATATTAACAGAATTCCCCCACAGACACAGAAATACAGGATCAAACATGTACCTATTCTTAAAAGCTATATACACAAAACCACAATTTATCAAATATATAGGTATAGTTTCATACCTTATTTACATTCAATATACAGTAGGAGAAAATCATTTACTCTTATCACTTATTTACTCCTTTAACATGACCAGCCGTTACATCAACACTTATGCCTACTTGTTAAGGTTGGCAAAATAATCATTTCTAAAACCCGTGTGTATTTACTAAATCATACTCATTAAACTTGTCAACCTACTAACAAGCAGTGTTGTAGCTCGCAATTCTATGTTATGAGTATCTTTGGGATGACAATGACCCAGTTCGCTGCGAGACGGCGACTAGCCGTCTGCAGTGACGTTATTCTAGTTTGCCGCCCCAGCTTGTTCGCGAGACAGTAGCTAACTGTTTACAGAAGCACTCAACTTAATTAACACTAACAAAACTGTAAGAAATAAACACGCTGAATCGGTTTCTAACAGCTGAAGGATTTATGAATAGTTTAAAGTTTGAATGATGTCTGCAGTAAGTGGGAAGAGTAGCAATCTGGAGTTGAAGAAGCCCGAAGAGGATTGGATTGATTGCTCCATTGACTTTCAATGTAAAAAGAAAAAGGCTTAATATTTCAAAGTGTATAAATGGTAAAAAGAATTTAAATACCAGCACAAATGGCCTTCAAGAGCTGAACATTTTGATATTTGAAACGTTTTTGTAGCTAAAAGTATGCAGAAGTAGTACGCGTCCGAAGATTGTACGAAAAAAATCAGACAATACTATGAATGCTGCTGAATCAGCATTCAAACAAATCTGTAGCATTTCCACATTAAAAGGATGACTATACCTATGTTATATTTGTTGAGTTGTGTACCCAAATCTTTCCAACAATGTTCAAAACCAGAGAAATCTGTCATGTTATTCAGCAACACAAACAATGTCAACATTGTTGAACTTGCTCAATATGTGCCTTCTGACATCCCCCTCACCCACAAGTACCTTAATTTCTGTCTGAAACATTCCTTTGCTGCATTTTAATTCCATTGTAGACGTGATTCCCCGTAAAAAAGCAGCAAATTTAAACAGAGTTTTAAGGCTCTGGGGCTTGGTAGCAAATACATACGCTTGTTCTAACAGTCCTGCTGGTCCTACCAAAGCCTTGGACTTCCAGCAGATGAGTTAGGTAGTGTAGCTAATTACAGTAAGAAGAAAATCAACAATGTGATGTCTCTAAAAATATCCTATAAAGCTTCCAACTCTCCAGCACTGTCATTACCAGTATAAATTCCAAACCAACTTTCATTTCCAGGCCTGAAGTGCAGTCAAATTATAGCTGTGCTTCTGTTCCAGTCACCACGGAACTCTCTGATTTGCATCAGCTGTAATGCACAAACACGTTTCCTGTCACCACAATGAGCAGCTTCTGTTCCTGGAAGCTAAGATTGACTCATTTTGTTGGGTAGAGGAAGTGTTGAGGGGAATCAAAAAAGAGGCTCAAAGAGAAACTGAAAATGACCCCCTCAGCTGGAACTTTGCCACCATACATGGAACTTATGCCTTTTTTTGATTTGCAAGGCATGATCGTTGTGTTTTCTAATGAAAGTCAAATAAAAAGCATTTAAAATGGTCAATAATTGCGATTTTGAGACTGTCCTCCCACGAATTATGAAAAGATTATAAAAGGTCTGCTAAAGCAAAATATCAGGCTTTAACACAAGAGCAGGGTCTAAAATTACATTTTTCACTGCCACTGTGACAAGGTTTTTTTTACTCCCACCTACATGCAAAAATATAAACTGCCTACTTTAACAGAATGAAAACGTTAGAGCTACAAGCTTTCTTTTTGGGACAATCCATTTCTCCTCAAGAAAATGTCAATTTGTGCTGTTTTCATGGGAGAACTGAGTGACTCAGTGGCTAAATAGATGGATAGATAGATAGACATTTATTGATCCTTTCGGAAACTCATCTTGCATCATACAGCTCAGATAGACAACAACAAAACACACTCAATCGCTGTTGGTGGCATAGCTTACATGAGCACCGCAACCAACCAATAAAGTCTGACGCTCATGTACTACTGCTGCCAAGTCTTTGAGCTACAAGCTTTACTTTTCAGGCCATTAAACTTCTCCTCAAGAAAATGTGAACTTGTGAACTTTTCCCTGGAACTTGTGTTGGCTCAGTCCTGAGCGCGGCTGTCTTATAATCACAAGTCCATTCCCTGTTATGAATGGTTATGGGCGGTCTCAAGCATGCCCCTGACAGCGCTGTTCTGATAATTAAATTTGGTTGTTTCTGCTTTTCAGATTCTCACTGTCCATGTTTGGGCTTTCCTTCTCATATTCACTGCTGTTGCATATGCTGTGCATATATCCACCTATCCACATTGTTGTCAACTTTGTATCTAACCAAAGAATTGTGTCCATGTTGTATGAGATCACTAACCCTAACCCATAATGATGTTTTGCAGAAATGTACAGCTGAAATAATCAACTAAAATATAATCTGAAACAAGCAAAAATTACTTACACTTACATTTACCAGACCTGACGCACAAGATGGTTTGTTAAACCATTCTTGTAGCAGCCAGTAGTTTCTCATAGCTCTGCACTGTTGAGCTCAGGCTCGTATGCACTATCTAACTAACTTTGTTGGTAGAATAACCTCAATGTAGTAAAAAAAAACACATTGAGAGGATCAAAGTTAAAGACAACATCACACAGGGGTGGCTGTGGCTCAGTGGTAGAGCAGTTGCTCTGCCAATCGGAAAGTACATTACATTTACACAGTGATTGTTGGCCGTTTTTATAGAATTAGAGCATTCACACTCCAACCGATGGACACTTAGACATGGGACTGCAGGGCAAGGGATTGAACCACCAACCTTCCGATTGGCAGGCAACCGCTCTACCACTGAGCCACAGCCACCCCATTGAAGGTAAAGTGTGTGGAAGATGAAAAGAATACAGCCCAAGAGGATGTTTTGTTGTCAAGTTCAGTGAAGAGGCCATGGAAGTCATGGATTGTAGGTGGCTGCTCCTTAAGGCTCTTTTTTTAGATGGGAAGCAACACACTTCGCCTGCAAACCAGCTTTATTATGCGGGGTCTTACTGCGCTCCTGTGAATAGACAGGCAGACGAGCACTCCAGTACACCAGGTGCTCTATGAGTGGTAACCATGGACTGTATTTAAAGATGGATGACGCATGTAGTGAAGCCAAAACATCCCGAATACGGGCGCTGCTATCTTGTAATTTTGGAACCAGAGTTTGCGCAGTGGTGTCCGTGCAGTACGCACATTCCCCCGCCCGACCAAGCTCGAGTCAATTACAGCTGTAAATCATGTCAACCCCAACTGTTTATCAAATCAAATAACTTATTCAATCCAAGCTTATCAGAAAAACACTTGAACAGACATCACTTTCAGTTTAGTCCATGTCCCATCCGCTTACATGGCGAGGGTGGGGTTTATGACGCAATGCAGATGTAAGGGATTCACTTATACAATCCAAACATCAAGCCCTGCAGGAAGCACTTCATCCCTGCTGGTACAACTGAATGACATAATTTGACAGTGGTATCATATATCTCTAATCACAGGTCGGCTTATGACAAAGAATAGCAACCACTGATACACATCTGATTACCTGATGATGTATCAGGTAATGTTAGTTTAAAACCCAATGCTCTGCCATGTGAAATCCCTTCTGTTTATGTCCTGATAACTGATTGGAAAACAGTTATATATTTCAGGGAACACACAAACAGCGTGGATTTGACTTTGCGTTGCGTCGCTTAGATAAAAGACAATTCAGCTCTGGCAGTGGGTGGCCGTGTGCGTGAGATGAGCATGTCCGCAAAGGTTTGACAGGATGCACATACTTGTAGCAACACCTGTCATTGCCCAAGCCTCTCTACTGGTCCGCTCACCTCTCATTAAAAATATGAATTGCTAGGCACGTCAATCGCTCCTAGTCTTAATAAAAAGAAGGGCTTAAAGCTACGCACAGAGCAGCTTCCTCGATAGCATTACAGCTGACAAAAGCATACTTTTAATTAATCTCTTCATTTCTGTTGCTGCAATAAATGCCAGAAGACTATGCATACAGGGATCCCCTTGTCTTTGATGTATGGAGACTGGCTGCTCCAACATGTACTCTACCCATCTGGCCTGAACTGACAATGGCAGTCCTACATCAAATCTCATTAGTAGTGACTAATATTCTTTTCATCTTCCACAAAAGGCTTCCATTGTGCCAGCACTAAAGTGCATTCCTCAGCTCCCACTTGTCTTCACTGTGTCTCAGAGGGAGGAGGGGGGGGCAGGGAGGGAGGTGCAGACAGTGTAAGAAGAAGAGATTACTGCCAGAGTTGACTAAGTTCAACTTCACCTTGCCATGCATAAAAAGATGACAGCAGTCCCATTGTACATTTGATTAATTTTGGTACATGAATATGCAGCACCGATGAGAAACGGTGCCAACTCTAGAACACCACTTCCATAGTTAACTGACACACTGAAAACACCTGAGATAAAATAGCAACTTTAGAACATTCTTTAAGAATCGGTGTGATTGTAGACCCGTGTAACAGATAAACTCTAAAGTTAATTACAGCACACAATATAAAACAGTTAGAAACACCAAACAAAAAGCTAACAATTCAAGACCAGAGTGGCCCGTGGAATTATGACAGTCCACAGCTGCCAACGACCCGGATTGAGCAAGCAGCACCCAGTGTGGTGACATCAGGTCAGGTTAATTGAGGTCAGTACAGTAGAGGAAATAGAAATTGTGAAGAGAAACCAAGGTGGCTTTACGCCTGTGAAACCAGAAAAAAGTCAGCACTGTCATTCAAGTGAAACAAAAGAAAAGGTTAGCAAGTTTTCCAGTGATCCAAATAAAACTGGAGTACTTGGATAAAATGGATTGTTCAAAATGAGAACAGAAAGTGATAGGAGGCCTAGCTACTGTGAAACTGGACCTGAGCCCTGGTAGAAAAAGTGGATGGTGGCAGACCACTTGCACAGAGACAGAGACAGGGCCCTACTTTATATCTGGCGCACAGCGGTGCAAAGCCCAACAAAAGTGTCTTTGCTAGTTTAAGACCGTCCTGCACCCGCAGGTTTAAATAGTAAATGCACTTGCGCCAATCTGTGCGCCCATGGGCAGGGAGGTGTGTTCAGGTGCATTATTGCTATCTTGCAATAAAAAGCGATCACTCCATTGACCAGCAAATACCTGGTCTTAAGTCAACAGCGCAGAATTTCATTGTTATTTTAACAGCGCATTAGTAAAATGCACCTGGGCTCGCACACTATGCTTGTTACACACACAGAGATGCCTAGCAGCACACACACATGCAAAAGATTAAAAATAAGAATATTATGGTGCAAATCCTCCATCATAATAGCAATGTGTCAAAGTACAAACGCGCCTGGCTTTTAAAAGGAATGGGAGAGGACCTCTGATTGGTTGACTGCATGTTACGCCCAGAACACGCCTATGATTAATGAAGACACTAATTACAACCCTTTTGAACCATGCACCTGGCGCACGGACCCTTTTTTTTTTTTGGGGGCGGCTGTGGCTCAGTGGTAGAGCGGTTGCCTGCCAATTGGAAGATTGGTGGTTCAATCCCTGGCCCTGCAGTCCCATGTCAAAGTGTCCTTGGGCAGGACACTGAAACCCCCGAGTTGCCCCCGATGCTGTGCATCGGAGTGTGAATGTGTGTGAGTGTGTATCTGATGAACAGGTGGCACCTTGTACGGCAGCCTCGCCCACAGTGTATGAATGTGTGTGAATGGTGAATGTTTCCTGTATGATGTAAAAGCGCTTTGAGTAGTTGTTAAGACTAGAAAAGCGCTATATAAATACAGCACATTTACATTTACATTTTTTCCACCGTCAAACTAGCAAAAGGGGATTTGGACGCGCCCTAAACAAACCTGCACCAGGCACTTCATACCATGTGCTTAGATCGATAGAATATGCCCTTGGTGATATGATGCGCTAAAGGGAAGGTCAACAAAATGATTGGCAAGAAACGACGACCATAAATATGCACAAGAAATTTTATGGAAATCCAGTGGTTCGTTTTTGAGACATTTTGGACCAATGTGTTGGATGGATATCCTGTTACGAACAAAACATCTCTCTCAGAATACCACACATTGTGGACAACCACTGGCACGGCAGACATGTTAGAAATGTCAGCCAGTTAGTCATTACAGTGTGTAGGCTGAGGCAGGATATACAGTCCAGCATTACAGACAAATGGAGCGTGCCGAACATTGTCAAAGTACACTTGTTTGTTTTGGAATCTTCTTTCAAAGTCAGCTGACGACTATCTGGCACTTTAGGAAACAAGCATTTAAATGAAGTTTGTTTATTTTCTGCCATTAAATTTATCTCTGAAAGCATGATTAATGCAGTTACATACTGCATTTCCTGTGCATGAGCCTGTAGTGTGCATGAGTTAAAAACCTAAAAGATGAAGTGTGCTTTGTTGGGTCCGTCTCCTTAATTGTCTCTGATGGGCCTGTTGTTCTGAATTACAATCTCTAAAAAAATGACCATTCATTCAACCATTGCGGTTTATAACCCCACTTCAAAAAATATTCTGAATTAGAGATTGATGTAGTTGATATGGACACCTACTCCGACACACATTCAGTCAATTACAGAGGCAAGGTATACTGGTTCTGTGTACATGTTTCCTAATGCGCTCTGATTGGCAGTGGTGAAATGTAAGTATATTTATTCAAGTACTGTACTGAAGTACACATTTGAGGTAGTTGTACTTTACTTGTCTTTTCTTTTCACGCCACTTTCTAATTCTACTCCGCTGCATTTCAGAGAAAAAAATTACTTTTTATTCAACTACATTCATCTGACAGCTTCCGTTACTAGTTACTTTAGAAATCAGGATTTTTGCACACAATTTTTTTTTTATTATGAATGAAACTAACCATCAATATAACGACCTACAAACCCAGCTGAAATGATTAGACCACTAATCACATAACTGTTTGGATTATTTACACTTTCTAAAGTGGGATGATAGTTTCGCATTGAGTACTTTTACTTTAAATTCTTAATTTACTTTTAAGTACATCTTCCTGATGATACTTACATACAGTAAGTTTCTGAAGTCTCTTTATATAGACCTTAGTGGTCCCCTAATACTGTATCTGAAGTCTCTTTATATAGACCTTAGTGGTCCCATAATACTGTATCTGAAGTCTCTTTTATATAGACCTTAGTGGTCCCCTAATACTGTATCTGAAGTCTCTTTTATATAGACCTTAGTGGTCCCCTAATACTGTATCTGAAGTCTCTTTTATATAGACCTTAGTGGTCCACTAATACTGTATCTGAAGTCTCTTTATATAGACCTTAGTGGTCCCCTAATACTGTATCTGAAGTCTCTTTTATATAGACCTTAGTGGTCCCATAATACTGTATCTGAAGTCTCTTTTATATAGACCTTAGTGGTCCCCTAATACTGTATCTGAAGTCTCTTTTATATAGACCTTAGTGGTCCCCTAATACTGTATCTGAAGTCTCTTTTATATAGACCTTAGTGGTCCCTAATACTGTATCTGAAGTCTCTTTTATATAGACCTTAGTGGTCCCCTAATACTGTATCTGAAGTCTCTTTTATATAGACCTTAGTGGTCCCTAATACTGTATCTGAAGTCTCTTTATATAGACCTTAGTGGTCCCCTAATACTGTATCTGAAGTCTCTCTTTTATATAGACCTTAGTGGTCCCCTAATACTGTATTTGAAGTCTCTTTTATATAGACCTTAGTGGTCCCTAATACTGTATCTGAAGTCTCTTTATATAGACCTTAGTGGTCCCCTAATACTGTATCTGAAGTCTCTTTTATATAGACCTTAGTGGTCCCTAATACTGTATCTGAAGTCTCTTTATATAGACCTTAGTGGTCCCCTAATACTGTATCTGAAGTCTCTTTTATATAGACCTTAGTGGTCCCCTAATACTGTATCTGAAGTCTCTTTTATATAGACCTTAGTGGTCCCCTAATACTGTATTTGAAGTCTCTTTTATATAGACCTTAGTGGTCCCTAATACTGTATCTGAAGTCTCTTTATATAGACCTTAGTGGTCCCCTAATACATGCCATTTCGGGGTCTGTAGTTGTAAATGCCAATGAGGAGGAGAGAAGGGGGGCAAGGTGGAGTGTGGGGGTGTGGCCTTGACCAACTTGCCATGGGCAAAGCAGAAAAAGGAGAGGTAACTGGAAAACGTAAAACGAAACTGGAATGTAAGCGTGTTATCTAAGGCTACATTTACATTGCTACATTTTCTTTTTTTAAGCGGGGTTTTGAGCCAAAGCGCTCTCCGTATACACACGTGTTTTTAGCTGCAGCAGAGGAACTAATCTCCATTTAAACAAAGACGCCCAAACCTCATATCTCATTCAACATTCATACTGTGCATGCTTGTGTCGGGTTAAACAGGACGCAGCATGTATACTCCACCCACTGTGGTTGTTACCATGGTAACGTTAGTAGCGTTAGTCTCAGAGAACGAGATGCCTTGATCAATAAGACCCAAACAGGAGAAGAAACATTGGCGTCAGTGTCGGTGTTGCCAATGGTCTCCACTTGTTGCCGTTTATACTGCAACACAACCCCTGGGGGAATGAGAGGGGAAACAAGAGCAGGGGGAACAAGAGGGGGAAACTCCAGAGCAGGGTGAACGAGAACCTGACGTCTGATGGCAGACTGTGTCCGTTTGAAGTATTCCCCTTCCAAGGCTGTGGCCAAAGTAAATAAAAGCAGGCCGCTTTCTCGACCTCCATCAAACATAACTCAGAAACAGCTGTTACCATTTAGCTGAAAAAACCCACCAACATTCCTCCCCTCTGAATGTATACGGGACACGTGAGATAGCAATAAACACACACATTCTTCGACTGCGGTTACACTTGCAATTTCTTCCCCTTCCAACTGTAAACAGACTGGGCCGCCGCACAGCCCAGGTTGGAGTTATGACCTCAGATATTCTTTTGTTGTTTCAAACATTTCTGCACTGTGATTATGTTGTCTGGTTTGTTTTGCTTCCATCTAAGAATCTGTGAAATTCCCTGACTGGCTGGGCGAAAACCAGTCAGTATCTGGTGTTATGGTTAGGGTTCATCTCTCTCTCTCTCTCTGACTGTATTGTCGTTGTGACCTACTTGAGTGGGCAAATGCTCACATTCTATGGCGTCTGGCACTCTCTTCATGTGTGATCAAACCCCAACCCTAACACCAGATACTGACTGGTTTTCAGACCCCCCCAAAACAGTAAAACTGCACATTTTAGAATGGCCTTTTATGTGGCCAGCCTAACGCACACCTGTGCAATAATCATGATGTCTAATCAGCATCTTGATATGCCACACCTGTGAGGTGGATGGATTATCTCGGCAAAGGAAAAGTGCTCACTATCACAGTTATATACAGATTTTGAAAAATATTTGAGAGAAATAACCCTTTTGTATAGATAAAGTATTTAATCTTTGAGTTTAGCTCATGAAAATGGGGGCAAAAAAGTGTTGTGTTTATAAATTTTGTTCAGTGTAGAATTTAAATATCTATTTAAATAAATATATTTTATATACAACATTTCTTAGAATATTGTTATTTATATATTACATTCCACTGAACTCCCTCCCACTATATTTCTATTCCATCCCTCTCTTCAATTGTTATCAAATATTTCTTGTAAAATTCGAAATTGTATTGTATTGTCACACTGTATATTTAACAGTATTTTTTATTTTTTACTATCCTTTGTGTTTTTTTATATGTCAAGAGTAAAATTCTTTTTTTTTAAGCAAACCGGGCCAATAAAGCTGTATGTGGTACATATAATACATATAATCATGTTGGAGATATTTGAGACTAGACTACAATGGCAAACCCAACAAACAGACCATTTGATTCATGATAAAATTCATGATTTGGCTCACATTTACCTACTAAAAATAACACATTTTGCACTGAGAGATGGTCTTTTCTTCAACTATTTGCTAATGCTGTCTTTGGGGTAAATGTTCGTCCTTATTTGACAGTTGACAATAAAGAGACTGGAAATCTGGGGAGGAAAGTAAGCTGACTACAAAGCTGAGGACCTTTGTAGTCAGCCTGCATTATTACAATTTACTTAAGTAATCTTTATTTACAGTCACAATATCAATCATTCAAGGAGTGTCAATACTGCAAGAACTCTTTACATAATCTACTTTTATGTCTGGTTGGGATTTATTTTCTTTGAATCAAAAGCGAAGGAGGAAGTGGCCCCTCCCAGAGTCCCCACTTCCCTTTCAACTTTACCTTCTGTGGCTATTCAAATGTCAAACTGATCTCAGCCAAGCATACGGGTCTTTCAGCATCTATTCTATGTGCATTTACAGAACATGGGGTTAGAAAAAAAATCCCTTCACTTGAGAGGTACAACTAAGCTGAATCCTCACTAATGCAACTTTAATGAGGAGCAAGAGAGGGAGGACATGTGACCCAGCCAGCTGACGGCTGGATAGACACGCTGCTCGTATTACTGCTGTGATGGTTGGTTAGAAATGCACCAAACTCTAAAACATTTAGAAAAAAGATTTAAGATCCAAAAATGTCAGATTTTTTCCGGGATTGTTGCAGGTGCCACCGGTAATTCCGCCGGATGACCCAAGTATTTAAGACGGTTGTCCCACTTTCCTCCTCAAGACAGTTATAAGGGACTTAGTCAGCTGGTGTGAGCTCAACCAGTTTCAGCTCAACACCAGCAAGACGAAGGAGATGATCGTCGACTTTAGGAGGAAAACATCCAACTTCACACCGGTGAGCATCCAGGGATCAGACATTGAGATAGTGGAGAGCTACAAATTCCTGGGTGTTGACCTAAACAATAAACTGAACTGGACTGACAACACTCATGCACTCTACAAGAAGGGCCAGAGTCGCCTCCATCTGCTGAGGAGATTCAGGTCCTTTGGAGTGTGCAGGTCTCCCTTCAGGACTTTGTATGACTCTGTGGTGGCCTCTGCCATCCTTTATGCTGTGGTCTGCTGGAGGAGTGGGGGGGGGGGGGGGGCAGCACGGACAGGGACAGGAGCAGACTCAATAGACTGAAGAGGAGAGCGAGCTCTGTCCTGGACTGTCCTGTAGCTAAGCTAACATCAATCATGGACAACACCTCTCACCCCTACATGACACCGCGGGGTCCCTGAGCAGCTCCTTCAGCAGCAGACTGAAACCCCCCCGGTGTAAGAAGGAGAGGTACCGCAGGTCCTTCATCCCGGGTCGCTGTCAGCCTCCACAACACCTGCACTACCTGATAATGTTGTTGTTTCAATTATTCACCACACACCATGGCTCTAAATATATTTTTATTATCTGTATTTATATTTTCACTATGAGTACATACTTTTTCAATATCATTTATGTTATGGTTACACTTCAATATCATCTATATTATGGTTACTTACTTTTGTGGACTAGCCAGACCTTCCTCCACAGCACTGTGAAGGAAGGTCTGCCAATGCAGGACTACCAACTGTAATATTCCTCAGCTCTACTGAGCTTAATGTTTTGGTTCACCCACACATCTCTTTGACCTAATTTCATCAGCAGGCAGTTTTTTATGGGGCAGTGTTTTAGGGTTAGGGTTATTTATACATGGGAAAAATATTGGAGGCACATTTGTGAATCTGCCCTTTTAAATGACTACCGCTCTTAAAAGCAGGCAGAACAATGAACATCCAGGCTCATACAGCTGTTCTCATAAGGAATGACTTGAATCACTGAGCTCTGCCGTGATCGAAGCTGCCTATAAAAAAACTGCCTAAGGTCTCTAAAGTTGTGTTCAAATAGAACGTGAAGCAAAGCTTAGATGCACAGTTTAGATTGAAAGTTTTGATGCAAATTAGCTAGGCAGTGGAGGCAAACATGGCTTTGCATTAGTTCAAACTGTCTACTTAATTTATATATAAAAATGAAAAGAAATAGCAGAGGAAAATAACAAAAAGAACTGGAAGTGCTTTATTAATTATCAATATAAAGATGCTAAAAGGTGTATTTGCAAACATCACCCATTCCCTTAAAATCACTGAAAGAGGTGAATAACTAGACCAACAGTCGTTTAAAAATGTAAATTAGAGTGCTATTGAAGTTGTTAGTACCCCATTGCATTGTGAGATACTTATGCCGGCGTAGTGTCCAGTACTACATACTGTAATATTTGACCAGAAATAGTATACAAATCACAAACAAACAAAATATCACATACTGTTTAAGCTAGCAAATAGCATGTTAGTATTGAATTTCAGATGCAGCCATAAGCTCTCTGCTGGATTCTTTTTTGGAGTTTGGTAGGGAACACAAACACTTCCAGAAAAGCCTGGGATTTTTGTTCTGCTCCCTAGTATATTAAATTAGGTTAAATGCACTAAATTGTCATCATTATTTGAGGTACAAAGTATTGACATTTGCATGTCAACAACTTTATGAGTATCTTGCAAAGGAAATTTGGTCTGACATAATTTGGGTGGAGCTAACAGCACTTACAATACCTGAATCCCATTGGGATGGACCCGAGACGACAGCTGAACAAACACTCTTTCATGTTGTAACTGATACCCCAAACTCATCAATCACAGCCATGGATAAAAGACTCTGGACTTTTGCCAGACACCAGACAGCAGAAAACTTGTTACAATATATGACACTCCAATTGTATTTTTGGCTCATTTGATCATGCCTTAGGGTGGACGGAGCACTGTGTGCAGCTTCAGATCAATATGCAGGTCCGGCAGAGGGCCAGGTTGTGGACACAGTTGACCGCTCCCTGGCTGGAGGGGAGGGGTGTGATGGCAGTACATGGTCTGAAACGGCTAAATGGCCTGTCTGTGACCCAGTGTCACATTCACTCCCATGGTCTACTGGGCAGGGCATTGGCGTTTTACTGGGCAGGCACAGAAACAGACTGACACGCCTGCACATTGCAGCCCAGACTCATTATGTGACTGACCAACAGGACAAACTGCAGGCTGGAGCTAAAGGCTAAACCCTTCTACCACAGGAATTGACTTACCGAACATGATACCCAGTAAGGATGGATTCTTTAGGAGTTGATCAATGAACATGTTTCTACACACACTATTTGGAAGATAGAAATGGTCTATAAATCAATAAACCACACAACAGACAGTCCACACAAAGTTTTTAGGCCAAGGACCCCATTGGGTCAGATGGGAAGAGTAAGGACCCCTACTCCATGTACTGCCTGGATGGATAAAAATGAATGGCAGTGAATCCTTAAGCTTAACTTTAATCCCCCCACCCCTCAAAATTTATCTTGCTATTAAAATGTTAGATCCCTTTTATTTAATCTTTTCAGACATATTTTAAGTTTTGAAAAAAGGAAACTTTCAAAACATTTTTTAAACATAATTTGATGGCCCACCTGGACTGACTTTGAGGACCCCTTAGGGGGTCAGGAGTGACATCATACCTCGTAGAAACACCTCTGAATTACATTTAAAGTATACTTTATCCAGTAGGGAGACGCCGTCTTCATAACGCCATGACGCCTATTATTAGAATCAGAATCATATAAGGATTTATTGCCAAATAAGTAGCAATTAAGATGAATTTGCCTTGTTGGTGCATACATAAACATTAATATGATTTATAAATATATATAAATAAACCTATAGAAAAGAGAGGCAATGTGGATTAGTGCAGTATGTGCAAATGTCAAGGGATGTGCAAAAGTACAGGGCATATAGAATGTGCATGCAGGATGTAGGAGTGAGACATAATGTTAGTGGGGGTCCGGGGCCTTGTTAATGAGGCTGATTGCAGAGGGGATGAAACTGTTTTCATAGCGTGAGGTTTAAGACACAGCCTGCATTACAAATTGGAGCTGTGAAGGTTAACAAAAACAACTACTCAAAGCTCTTTAACATTGTACGGGAACTATTGGCCACACTGTGGCCATGATCCAGTGTTTTTGGAGCATGATCGATACAAGCAACAAGGATCTTTTAGTTTTGTTTTTTAGTGTCTTTCGCAAGTCCCCCAACTTCATTGAAGCGCAGTACTAAATCACTGTTTGAGTCATTTATATTAAGCACTACGTCGACCCTTTGCCCTCATGTGCTGTTTTTGGTGGCATAGTAACGGGTGAACCAATTCTGTGTTTCACCCAATGTAGTGACTAAATTCCAAACATTATCTATAGAGCTTTGTTTTCAACAATCCTTAACAATTAATCAATATAATTAATCAATATTGAACTGTCACTCTAAATGCTACTCTCCCAATTAAGTTACTAAGTGACATGGGACTACAGTAGTAGTATTAGATGATGTCTTGGTGAAATATGGTGGGTAATTCTTATGGATTAAAGATCTCATCAAGTAGCCTACATCATTGAAATCCTGTTGCCCAAACAGAAAAACAAGATGACAGTTTCTTTGATAAAATACTCAAGAGTTCAGCTACAGCCCCATCAGGAAGAGTCAACGGCACGCCATGAATGAAAGTTGTTTTTTGCTCCAACCAGGGTTCATAGACAAGCAAGTTCAAATCCCTGGAGTGGCTGGATGATTTTATCGTGTTTTAAAGGTCCCATGACATGAAGCCATGATGCCAAATTCTTTGGGTGGGTAAAGCAGAGAAAGGGGAGGTACCTCGTTATGAGGTCATAAGGAGCAAGATTCCAGATCGGTCCATCTGAGCTTTCATTTTCTCAAAGGCAGAGCAGGATACCCAGGGCTCGGTTTACACCTATCACCATTTCAAGCCACTAGAGGACCATAGGCAGGCTGGAGGAACACATATTAATGTTAAGAAACCTCAGAGAAAAAGTGTTTATGCCATGGGACCTTTAAGGCTAACCCAGGGTGATGCAACCCTGGCACTGGGGCCTCAAGTAGGAATTTGGGGATCTGGACACAGCTAATATGAATCACCGATGCATTGCACAGGACTGCTGAAATCAGACAACTGAGATCAGACTGCACATCTCAAAAACTGACGAGGAATAATTCTGAGAGATGGGCATCTGAGAAATCCAAGCTCCTTTTATATCCAGCTTGCCCACGGTTGTCTTGCACGGTTGTGTTGGGAATATAGTATTTCCTCATGCTGCTGGGTTAAATTAACAGTGATTTCAGCCTCAGAGTGATTACAGCTCTGGGTCCACCACAAGCCTGCTGCATCTCTGGAAGATGGAGCAACTACGTAGGGCTTAGAGAGTGCTACCCTTACTCGGAAGAAATTACGTCACATGGGTAGGCACCGTTAATAACATTTTGAACATGCAGGCCATTTTTTTGTTTTCTGTTATTTTGAAAGTGTAAATGACAGAATTTAAATCTAACTTTTTGTGTCATATTATACAAATGTCTAATCTTTCATTTGATGCCTTTTGGAGATTTTTCCATCTTTTCTTGGCTTCTTTATGCACATTAATACTAATTTTTACCTGGGGTGCCCAAACTTTCGACCCCCACTGTAGTTGTGCACAATCAGAGCTTTAGCACTGTATTCCACAGATGAACTCACTGTGTAAACAAACATTGTGGCTTTCATTTTTTTCACACACCTGTTGCTCTAGGCTACGTCCAACAGCTGGTGGCAGTCATGCAACAAGTTGTTATGCTAAACGCCAATATAGCCCAGAAGAAGGTCCCTGATATTCTCAGCTGGCATGAAAACAGCAACAGATCTATTTATATGGCATGTGTGTCTGTGTGTGTGCGTGTGTGTTTGTGTGTGTGTGTGCGTGTGTGTATGTGTGTGTGTGCGTGTGTGTATGTGTGTGTCATTTTGGTGCAAAAAAACATTTTGGAAAGAGATGTAACAGTTTTGAATGCAGTTTTTGCTTTTGCAAGGGACTTGTAGAGTTTACCATTTTGTGTTTGTGGTTTTGTGTTTACAGTTTTGGGAAAATGAGCCAAGGATTCAGATAACGAGTGTAACCAATTGGGGAAAAAACTGTATTGAACATGCTTAATCAGACTGTGGTTTGGGATAGTGTGATAACACTGCCTGAGTTGGGAGTGTGCTTCCCCTTGTATTGTTGCCATCCTAACCTGATCTTAGTGTCAAAAAGAGACAATGCAGTGCATTTAGCTGAGCTAGTCTTTTCCATTTACTTTTAAGTGTACTACTACTACTGGGTTTTTCTCAAAAGATACTGAAGGTGTAATTCGGTTCTACTGTGTAATTTCGCTGAGTCTTATGTGAGCTTGTATGTGGAAGCTTGATGGGATGTGGTGGGAGGAGGCTATAGAGCAATGAATTAACTCTCAGCCACCAAGAAGGATCCTTTGTGCTGCTGTCTCCAAGGATACCTCACTTATATTTGGCGAACAAATAGCCATCCCACACAGTAATGGGAAATAAATGAAGTTCCCAGAGATAAGAGAAAATGATTTCCCTTTTGGGCACACAAGAATACAAAGTGTTAGAAAATGAATGGCAGTGTTGTGTTTTGTTGAGGACACGTTGAACCCCTTGGCGTTAAAGAGGAAGCCACTCTTAAAGAAAAGTGACAGAAAGTGCCTAATTGATTACCGTGCAGATTCAATTTGCATGTTTTCCACTAATTTTCTCGCCTCGACTCAGGTAACTGTTATAAACTGACAGACTGCAATTTTTTTTAATTGTTGTCGTAAAGGAAATCAGTAAAAAAAAGTGAAGGGAAAAGGATCAATTACAGAGGAGAGGATGTTTTCTCACAGACAACTTTCTTGATCATTTCCAAGTCCACTGATGTGCAAAAATGCATGGTGCACTTAAATGTTGGGGCAATACTTAACCAGCCTTTTCTGAGAAATATTTCCTAGCATTTTGTAACACTTACGTGACCTGAGTAATAATTAGGGGCAGAGTGAATTTTAAAGAGGACTCACAATCCAGCCAGCGCCACTGCTGTCACAGGGTCCTCAAGAAAAAGAGAACACATACTTTGTTGTTACAGCACTGTGTTATAAGTGTAATGTATATTTTTGTCCTTCTATGACAATACAAGCCTATCATAGCACTTAAGGTAAGTTTGTTTTCTACTCCAACTTACCCCGATATGAGCTGCTTCAGGGATGGATGAACATTCTTGCTTGGAGGTAATTTTCAAAAGTATAGGTCCTGTTTGAAAGTTCTCAGGACATTATTATTCCAAACAAAGTAAAGGACATATATATAGTACATTCCTGGAGTGTGGGGTGGAGCTTGCCTGCTGAACATTTAAGAATGTATTGTCACAATTGCCATGACAAGGCCAAAAGTAATTTTTTATTGTAATTCATCCATTAGTTTATTATGTTTTGGTAGTACATCACAGTTATGAAATACATTATACCATAATTACTTAAGAGGTGCCCTGTACCCAGTACCTACACTATACTGTAAGACCTTTTCTTTGTTGTAAAGTATTCTGTAAGTACCCAGTACTTACTAAAATACTTACTGTATAAATCATTTCTCCTTTCTTCTGAAAGTCCCAAATCTTACTCCCTTGTTCCACTGTACCTACTGTACATGTAAGTACAAGTAGGAACCAGTAATAATTATATGTACTGTTTTCTATACAATACAATATGACACCGTTAGTGTCCGGTATTTACCCAGTAAGTAGCCGGCTGTAACATAAAGCCACGATTTTAATATCACTCTTTAATGCTGAAACGTCTTTGAATGCACCACCAAAGAACAACTCCTCCTGCATTTACCATGAAACAGTATGGGAAGTTTGTCTAAAAGATGTTCACTGTGATTAGTTACCTACAATATTAAGTCTTTTCAAGTTCATGCTGAACTGACTTCCTGTCTGGAGGAAGGGGAAAACTAATGGTTTGCTTGGGAAAATGGTCACGAGTGACATTAAAGTTCACATGACTTTAAGTGAAATGGTTAAAATATGCTAAACCACTTCCTCTTCTCTGTATCATTAAGTATGACATGATCCCAGACCACCCAGGCTGCTAAATATGCTGCTGATGTGTGCTTATTGGTGTCAAAAAAATAAAAGGGGGAGCTGAAGAGAAAAGTGGGGGTTGGAGGGGGTACACACGCTGCTCTGGAGGACACGCTGCAGCTCAGCTGTCCAACACAAAACAACAAAGACAATGCAAATATTTGGCAAATATTTGGCTCCTGCAATAATGACGTTAAAGTAGGTATTCTAACAATGCAAACAATGGTAACAGCTGCCTGCGCACAATCTCATTATCTGTTCCCCCCCTCCAAACTCCGGACATACTGCACACACACACACACACACACACACACACACACACACACACACACACACACACACACACACACACACACACACACACAGATTCTTTCTACGATTTTCTTGATTTTCTTCTATGTACGCATTTTTTCTTATCTTATTATTGTTCTTGATGCTTGGCAATATTGTTTTCCTGGCATTATTGCCAATAAAGCAATTTGAATTTGAGAGAGAGACAGACAGGCACGCAGAGAAAGAGAGAGACAGAGAGAGAGACACATACTTCATATGTTCTCCATGTGTTTTTCTTTCTTACACTTGACACTTATTATTTTAACTATTTTAAATTACTATACTGTTGTTTGTTGACCTTAAATAAATTAACTCTCTCACACACACACACACACAAACAGTACATCTCACTATCTTTGTGGGGACCCGACATTGACATAATGCATTCCCTAGCCCCTTACTTAACTAGCTAAATGCCTAACCTTAACCCTTACCCTAACCATAATCTAATTAAAACCCTAAAACCAAGTCTTAACCCTCAAACAGCCCTTTAAAGTTGTGGAGAATATTTTTGCAGGCTTCATGCAGTGCGATGCTTGTTATAGACAATAAAAAAGTATCATGTGGAGAATTATCAATCATTTCAATCTAAAATCTGTAATTTTGCACATGCTCCCTCTGTGGTGGTGAAAGCTGATATTCTGTCGGACATACAGCACAGACAGTGGCGTAATTGTGGAAGGATGCCATGTGTTTAAATCAAGTAAACATTTGAAAAGAAATTGTGACGGCATTGGGCTTACGTTGCTGGTTTTAATGTGTAAATACAAACACGGTGGGAAGCTCTAGCGCTGTTTCGAAAAGACTTTATTAACTTTGTTACCATGAAGATGTGTGACTAGACATGCCTGTCAGTAACTGACAGTAACTGTAATCCTGCCCCAGCCCTATAGTTCATGACATCCTAACAAGGCTTCAAAATACAACTTCAACAAGGAATATTTTGTTTCTCTCTGTTGAACTACATGTCTCTAAACTTCAGCTCACAGTGCTGGGCTTCTGTATTTCCACCCTTAATGTCTCAGTAAGACTGAAAATATCAGATCAATACTTGCAAAATATTAGGGTGTTCAAATACTTATTTTCCTCACTGTATCTGGAGAACCATTCATCCGATCTACTTTACGCTTGCTGTGTGTATTCCTGGGGACCCAAGGATGTCGAATTTGGTGCAATGTAGTATGTTGCACAGTGACATGTTCAATGGTGATACAGAGTGAATAAACTTTATTTGTATAGCACTTTTCAAAAACACATTTACAAAGTGCTTTAAGTATAAAGCTGCCTACACATGATAAGCAAAGCGCAGGGAAGGTAAAATCCAAGCGGTGTGCGACGCCAGGGGTAGCGCAGCGCATAGTTGGGCACCACCGCCCTCCCCACATGAAATCAATGGAACGGCCGACACAAAGCGGTTTTTGCCGCCTATCATGTGTTTGTGGCTTAAGGGCCACTCTTTGCGGTGGCTTGACTCCAGGATTTCTTCACATGTCTGTCTTCTGCTGTTCTTAACTTTGCAGCGTGAAAGCGGGCGGTCAATAGTCTCCAGGCCCCATGATTTAGCTAGCGCTAACCAGGGAGATGGCGTCGACAACACTCATTTTAAATAAAAAACAGGAAAATAACAACCGGGATCTAAATACATACCACATTTACAGATATGTACAGATTAGATTCACCAGACAGGCTGGATTTAATTGGTATGGCTCTAAGAAAGGTGAGCATTACATTTTTAGGTCTGTCATGTTGTGGTGTGTAATGAAGTTTGCTGCCTCTTGGGGACACCAACAAGACATTTTGTCTTGCCTTAATATTTTTTGTTTGCACGTCTAGATTACACGTTTGTAGACTCAGTCACAGTAAAGATGAACGCCTTGATTATTTTAAATTAAATCAAAAGAGGGCTTAATATGAAGGGATAATGACACTGGATCAGGCACTCTGGGGGCTGTTTGTTTTTCCCCTGATTACTTCAAATAATTTAGCTGCAATTACAAATGGGTCACTTTTTTTTGGTCACAGCTGGAGATTTGCCTTTAAACGAGTCAGGACGTTATTGTGATGGTGCACAAAAGGACCTCCTGGTGAGAGCAGCCATTAGATGAACCATGAGAATCATTATTCAAGGCCTATTAAGCTGCTGGATGTTTCCAGAGTAAAACACTTCCATTGTGGTGAGGAGGGTTCTGATGGTCTGGCCAGCATTCCAGATCTTAAACTGTCTGAACTGTAATGGGGAGGAGCCCTGAGGGCCTGGCAGAAGCAGAGTTCAGTTCATGAGATTTCACCCTATTCCCAGCTCACAAACCTGGCCCCTGATATTTGGACAAAGAGATGGTTTGATGTTAGTTAGACAGAGACCTAGTGTGCCGAAAGACAAGTAAAACTTAGTCAGACTGAGCATTGTCATGTGGTGTTCAGGGTCCTTAAGAAGATTTTAAGAGATCCCAGGAGGTCAGAAAAAGTTCAATTAACAGAGTAAAAGCTATTGTGCATAGTTTCTGTCGATGCTTAGTCAGTGTTTCTCAGTGTCAGATACGACACGATAAGCACCCCATAGGGTGTGTATAAAACGTGCTGGGCAGAACAGCAGCTCTGCAGCGCGTGAAGATGACGTAGCTTTATGACAGATGACACAGGACTTTTACCCGGGAGACCAAGGATTTGTGTCCCGTGTGTCACACAAACGTTCATTTTAAATCCCAACCCAAATCCTTTCCTAAACCTAACTGTCCAGTTCTACTTTTCCTAAACCCAAATGTCCCATTGTGAGGACAATGGTCCCGGCCCAATGCCATTAGATAAAGTTCATTCATATATGATCCTAAAGGCACCTGACCATGTGTCTATATTTTACGCGATGGGAGTGAGATTGTGTTGGTTTCTGCGCACAAAAGTTGCCTGACGACACCATTTTAGAAACATAGCCGTACTGAGAAACACAGAGAGAGTTGTGTGGAGCTGAAAGTCTTAATTAACTTTGTATCAATTCATTTGGTGATGGCTTGAATGTAAAAGACGTTCATTAATATCAATAAGTTACACACTAAAGCTTTAAGTACTGTACAAGCGCTTCTGGTTGATACCATTTTAATCTACACAGGCTCCTCATAGGACCATACCATTAGGTCTGCCCATTTACTTTGTAATCATGTATTTTTAGTCAAAATTAGCCTTGAATCAGTACGCCGTTTTTGATGAGGCTAGACTAAATATTACAAACACCTCTTAGTGTAACGTGATACAATTCAACAGAATCAGTCTACATTATATCACGACCTCCATGAAGGTAGGTTCTGGAGCCCAACTTGAACCCAACAGGTCCTAAAAAGCATAAGGTTTAGGGTAATGTCGGTGTAGCGTGGGGAAATTTCTGCTAATCATCTGCATCCGTGTGTCATGTGTGCAAGTAGATAGACACTGCCCAGTGATAAGAGCAAAATCAACCATATGTAAGGAGCTAACTATCATGAAAGAATAGAATAAAGAGTTAGATTTAGGTCTCAGGTGTAGTCCAGGTCTTAAATTTAGGGTTAGGGTCTCAGTTTCAGGCCTGTGCAGAAGTCAAGCTCTATGTACCTGCTGTCTGGCATCTCCAGAAGCTGACTGCTTCCCTTCAGTGCCCATGTATATGTACAGTATATATTAGATTCACGAGAACCAGTACTTCAGTACCAAGTCAGTACCAAAATTTGGAAAACGTGACAGCACTTATTTATCTAAAGCACCGTAGGTACAGAGGGATTCATTTCTTTCGGACCTGACGATGGCAGTATACGCTTACAAGTGTTCTAGCCTGCTGCTAAATGCTGGATAATTCAAACAAAGTCAAACAGGACAGAATGACATAGCGCCTCATCTCAGTGCACATTGCTCACTGACGGCGTTGCCATAACATTACATCTAGAGCAACGGCTTTCACAACTTCAGCTGGAGCTCCCAACGAAAAAGTAAAAATGTTTCTCCCTGCTGTTGTCTGTCACAGCCTAAGGTTAGCGCCGATAGCTGACATTAGCTAACCGTAGTGCTTGTTTTAGCAGAACCGCTATAACGTCAGTTAACTTTAACCAGCCCGGTTCTATGTGAAAAAACGACAACAGAGAGAAACAGACATAGCGATACATGCTTGCTGTCTTGTTTTTTTCTTTTTACACACCGTGGTATCGACTTCGGTATCTGTACTGACAACTAGTATATATTACATTACTCTTCACAATTAACACTTGAAATGATAAGGTACCTGCAGATCACAAAGTAGTACAAAATGTAAACCACACCATAGTGTTTGTTCTTTGTTGTTTTTTTTGACAAAATAAACCCAAACACTGATGGACTGTGTATAGATAAGATGTTAACCAATTAGGCTGTTCAGACAAGAAGCTCCTATCTAATCTATTTTGGTCTCACAAGTAGGTCAGCTCAAAGTCAATTTTCTGGTCTTTTCTGTGAAACATGACTACCGCGGCAAGCCCAATTGGCAAGACTTTTCAGATTTAGTGTCCACTGTGATGGATTGCATTAATAACAGCTAACCAGCTAGTTGCTAACTTCCTCAGTCGGCCATGGCTGGCTGATCATTCATATGGTTTTGTAGCCATTTCATCCATTGATAATATCCAAATATTGATCAGAATCTGGTATGGTTAAATAATTAAAATATCTTACTGTAACATAGCATGCAAATAAAAATGGTCAACAAAGATGGAAGGTGCAATCAAGTAGTGTCGACATCCAAACATACTGGTATGCCCCTTTAACATGACATTTTCATATTTTATTTATTTTATACAGTATATTAATGCACATATGATGAGCTTTAATATTTGTAGGTAAGAGTATTGGGAAAAAATACTAAAGCTTACTCTTACAATATGCTTGCTGGCATGCAAATAATATAAATAGATCACTAGTTCAGATTCATGTTGAGACCACACTCAAGGCAATAAAAGTGGAAAATACTTAACAGTAAAATCGGCTGTAAAAATTCACTTCAGAAACAAAAATGTCACATTTGAAATGAACCTGTTGTCACCTTTGACTGAAACAGCCACTGAAATGTGAACATGCTGTGATATTTACCGTTCCTCACAAAGCATGATGATTCATGTAACCAGTCACCATGATCACTACAGGTTCTCAGTTCTGTTCGTGGAAAAGTTGCCATGGAGATGACACACTTGTTTTTTCAGCCTCATAATACGCGGTGAAAAACGACAGGCCTTTTTCTCCAGTAGAACTATACTAAACTAAAACATATAAACAACATCACTCACTTTCAGCCATTTACAGCCAGTTTTGCATCATTTCTCCAGGGCTTGATGCACTTCTGATGCAAAATGTGGCCTTGTTGACCCCTTTAATCTGGGACATACATGTAAGTTGGTGGAAATTGGTGGAGTAACTGAGAGGGCAGAGCGGCTAAAGAATGAGAGGCTAAAAGTTTGTTGATATCAGTCAAAGCCTGAAAAGCTGTCACTTTGATCTGCTCAAACTTATCCTGAGCAGCAGCGCTTAGCAGGATGGAAACACAGTTGGGGTGACAAGTTGTCCTAGCAGTAGGAGTGACTGTAACCTCACAAACAAGTCACAGGTTCAATCCCTGCTGCATCCAGATGCAAGGCGCTGATTCCCTGCCTGTCATCTCCTTGAAAGAATTGTAATATTCAAAAGGGAGTGACAAAATAGAATAAAATCTTTAGTAATATGTAGTGTAAACAGTAGTGCTTCCTCTTGGTGATGCCAGATTACTATGTTAAGAACAATGTTGGACAATGGCTTGGCACCAGATCATCTACACATGATCAGTGGTATGAGCTGTGCTGCAGTAGCAAAGTAGTGTTGCATTACCAATGTGCAAAGGTAGCAGGACGTTGCTGGGGGGGAATATAGGTCCCATGTCATGGGACCTTTTAAAATAGAAAACTGCTCTGTGCAACAGAGCTGACCATGAAGGTTCCTCCCTTATAGCGAGAATAGCGCGGACACGCGCCTCACACCGCGGGCGGGTGCGCGCGCCACAAGGAGAAAAAAGTGAGAGAAAAGAAAGAGATAGTTAGCTGTCCGGAGGACAGGGCTGCCAACTCTCACGCATTGGCCGTGAGACACACGCATTTGACTGGTTTCACACGCTCACACGCCACACCTTCTAACGCTGAAGTGTCAACCCGGTCGGTCAATTTCTGAAAGATGAGTTTATCTATAGATCTAGCTGTTGAGCCACTTATGATCGACTAGTTGTGCTTTCAGAGACTGTGAGGGGGTTCAAGAGCGCTCCCTGTCTGTGGAAGTTTCGAAATGTCGCAAACTGAGAATATTTTTTTCACGATCCATCCCAGGTGGATTTCCCCGGCTTCAGGTATGAGCTCTGAGTATCACAGACCCGTCCGTCGCTTGGTGACCACTCTCTCTGTAATAGAGGTGAGCAGCGCGGCTGGTAGTGTAGCAACTTCAGTTCATTTTAGTGGACCCGCTCTGGGGGGGACAGTGACGCGTTGGATCCGTGTAGAAGAGCAGCGTACAGCCTCCTCTAAACTTTGTCAGAGACCAGAGACCCAAATGGGCCTCTGTGTCTGTCAGACGGTCTGAATGAGATACTACCATATCAATGGAGCAATGCCATGCACAGCAGCCTATATTACAACTCTCCAAATCTCAGACAACAGAGATGGGAGGAGTTATATTTAGAATGTGCACCTGGTTTTAAACATGAGCAGAAATCTGATGAAACACATCTGAGCTATACTATACTATATATAGTATACTATATACTATACTGTACTATATATACTACACTATACTGTATATACGATACTGCAATGTTGGGCCACTATTGTGCTTCTCTAACCTCGGTGCATCTCTAAATGTAACTGTAAATAATTCATTCAATGTTTCATAAAATAAACAAATAGTCTTTATTTCCCAAAAAGGTACATCCAGTAAGTGGGGGGCAGAGCACAGAGAATGAGGGCCAAACATTACTGAGCCGTGGCACAAAGGTTAAAGGAATAGAATTTATGTAAATCAGTGGTTCTCATTCTTTAGAATTTCAGTGGTCTTAGCTGATCCCTCAACATTAATTTAGCTTTGGGTCACTGGTCCCTAAACCAGGGACCCCTGGACCTGTTCACCCCAGACCCAAATCTTCTCAGCTGTTGCTGACATATGCTACTGTCTCTTCATGTGGCTCATTATGTCCACTGTCTGGGTCAGTTCTTATATCATAAGTTAATAATGTAAATAATGTAAATGCTACATGCTAATACCTGTTGATACTACAACAATGCAAAGGTTCTTAACCCTACAGTTTTGCACATATCATGTAAGACTTGATTTCTCCATTTTTTGGCACAAAACTCTCCAGAAAGTACCATTTAATACCCCCAGACCCCCCCTAGGGAGAGCCCCCCATCCCCCCCACACATAATAAATCCCAATTTAAACCCTGAAGGATAATGATGCTGAAAGAGCCAAACAAATTGCTTTGTACACGGCAAAATTTGGGTTGACTCCCCCCAAATCTCACTCCAAAGTTTTTGGAAAAGTTGGCAGCTCTGGGAGGATAATCAGCTGAGATTGTGTGTGTGCCTCTTTGAGAACTGTAGCTAAGTTGTATAACTCATGTTGTCAGTTCACTTAAGCCTGTTATTGGTCTATAGTTTTTCACATTTAAAGTAAGTTAGCTAGGGGTTTTGGTGTGTTCTTCACCTGTTAGCTAGCACGTTGATCTTAATGAAGCATCAACAGTTTCACCAGCTTTTTTTTTACCGAACTTCAGATACTGTATTTCAATTGACAAGTGGATGGAAACTTAGCTAGAGAGAAGTTGTCTCCGTCCTGGTTTAACAGACACACCTGGGGCCAGGTTGGAAACCAGAATCAGCTTTAATCCAGTCCTAATCTAGTCCTCAACTTCCACATCATTTCACTGGAGTTATCGTTATTATTGTTTACGTCATCATACCATATTCAATCTAAATGGATGGGAATATATTTACTGTACTTTGCATTTGACGCACAACTAAGACAACTCAACAGATTCGGCATTCTGCATTAATTCACAGCAAATCATTGCTGCTTGATGGCGCTAACGTTAGCACATAGTAGCATGGAAGGCGTTAATGTTAGCACATAGTAGCATGGAAGGCGCTAACATTAGCACATGTGTTAACTATGTATAGTAGTATGGAGGGCGACACGATTGAAAATAAAGAAAATGGAGATCCAGCAGACAAGCAGCAAGACATTCCCATCATCCTCGGCCTTATCTGAGAGAGATGTTTCAGACAGTAGGCATCAAGAAGGACTCCTGGCCAATGTGCTGGGAAACTTCTTCATTAATGTCTGTTTAGTCATTCATTTATTTAACCCTTTATTTTCTTTCCAGAAGCCATATTTGAGCACACTCACATACATGTAGATTCATTTAAATGTTAAGGGGAAGATTAAAAATAGAAACTGGATCTGTGAATTCTCACAGAATCACAACTGAATTCATATCTTGCTGCTCAGTCAGAATCTTATTAACCTGGAGTCCCAGTTTCTGTCATAATAATCATATATGTGATGTTTTAGGCCTGTTGGCAGACATCCATTTAAAATGTAGCCATTGCCATATAAAGGCCGTGTTCTCCATGTCCACTGAAGTTCCTCAGCGTGTTCTCTAGTAACATTGGTGTGCTCCAGGTAGCTTTGCATAAAAAATGGTTGTCATTCACAAGGCTACTTTTACTTTTAAACTTTAAGTAAATTCCCAAGCCTGTACTTTGTTACTTTTACTTGAGTAAAGAAGTTTAATCTGTACTTCCACTTTTACCAGAATATTTTTTAACACAAGTATCTGTACTTCTACTTAAGTACGGAAAGTGAGTGCTTTTGCCATCTCTGGTTATATGTAACTAAAATGTAATGTCTGACTCCCGCCCCCCCGTGCGTAAAACCAAACTCCTTTCTTTACATACATTGCAAAACGCTTTGTTTTCATCACGTAAAACTGCAGTAATCCAGGGGGATTTCCCTACCCAGTCCTCCCGGGAACCTGCAGAGATGTTTTTACTTTTGAGCTACATGTTCATCGAGTCCCGAGACATCAGCCTGAGCCTTCATTTCAACAGTGAATGAATGAAAAATAGCAATGCGTGTTATCAAAATTCACGTCTAGCTGCCTATGTAGGGCCTAAGTACTGTTGCAATCCAATGAACAGCCGACTGGAGCTGGCTGCAGGACGACTCCATCACCATATCGGCCTTTGATACTACGCTCTATCGCTCTTAATACAACTTCATCTTACAGCGCCGCGGTCAAGCTGCTGCTCTGCCCAGTGCGTTTCATACAGACACTGAGAGCCACTGATGAAGCGTCATTATTTGAGGAATTGGTCGAGTGAGAACGATGTGGGATTGTCTCAGTTTATAAAATGGTATAGCTCAAGAAATGCGTTTTACGTTATAAAAATGGCAAGATAAGTACCTCTTCTTTTTTTACTAGCAACTGTGTTGAGGAGGGGTGGGGGTGGTGCGATCACCAAAAGGCCTGCGTCATGTAGAAGCAAAGACAGTGTTGTTCTCATTACTTAGAAGTCCTCATGGGGGAGACAGAAACTACGGACTATAGCTTTAAACTTTTGGGTGAACAGTTTTGAATGTGTTATCAGACTAGAACTACTCGAGAGTCTGCTCTTGAGGCTTTGCTCTAGTCTTCGGGACAATTAGGGCAGGATTCGGGATTCGGGACAACTGCTTGGATTTCGTGACTGTCCCGAATTTTTCAGGACATCTGGTTACCCTAAATTAGACAGATTAAGGTGTATGTATCAATCATAATAGTTTTAGCTTTTGCATTTGAGAAGCCAATTAACTTCTTAGTAAATATTAAATTAGATTGTATTGTCTTAGAGATGAGACAGTGGCATCGATCCATCTCTCATCAGGTACAACAATTCTAATTCACACCAGTTGAGGATGCTCATACTTTATTGTCCCGAAGGAAATATGTCTTGAGCAAAAAAAGTGCTGACAACAGCAAGCGTCTTCATACAAATGTCTGGGAGTCATGATGGATCACAATCTACCATGGACTTCTCACATAGATCACATTTGTAAAAGATATAGCAGAGCCTTTGCTTTTTCCGTAGGCTTAGATTCTTTGTTTTATAACTCAGTGATTTAGTGTCATGCTGTACTGCAGCATAGCACATCTGCTAAACTAAAAGCTAAATAAAAAAATAAGATCAACTCAAAGTCAACCTGTTGCACACTCCTTTCAAACAACAGAACCATAAGAGCATGCTTAGACTTGCTATACATTTTAGTGTAAGCTGACACTTGTACTTACACTTTGTAACAGTAGACAGTTCAATACAATACTGACAGTACATAACAAGACAACAATGTAATTAGGACATGAGAAATAAAATGGAAATCATCCACTTGGTTGAGATAGGCCTTGATATGGTAGAGTATTCCATGTGCACCATTTTAAAATAAGTTACGCGTAATAAAAGGAATTGCAACCGATGAAAGAATACAAATGGTAAAAGAATTTAAAAGGAAATTGCCCATGGCGACACGCGCCTCAGGGCTGACCAGCTGTGGGCTTACAGCTGCATCTCAGCTATGAAGGCATTCATTTAGTAAGAAACTACAGTTAATTGGTGTCTAATGGTCTGTAGGATCCAAGATAGAATCCACTGAGGGATAAATAGTGGAGACTAAGGTTGTAAACTAGTGAGTTATTGAGTCAAAGTAAATGAAGAAAACATTGCCTCTTGTTGAAAAGAAAATACCCTCCCTAGACCAAATTCCCGTCATGTTGATGTACAGTCTGAATCCTCTTTTGACCGGAGCGCATTTCACACTAAAATACAGCCTTGAATGTGGTTCAAGTGTTTCATAAAAGTGCGGGGTCCACCCACAAAACCTTTTTACTGTGAGTTTATTAGCTAAACTATGCCAGTCAGCTTAGCCGCTGGATATTGTTCATATAGTGAGTGCTGTTGGTATTATGAATACAATTAAGAAACCAGAGCACAACCAATAGCCTGGGTCTGTCTGAGGTTTCTTCCTAAAAGGAATTGCTTTGTATATTATGGTGTGGTCTAGACCTACTCTATCGAGATAACTGATGTTATTATTTGATACTATAAATAAAATTGAATTGAATTAAACATCTGGAAGTCTACGCAGTACAGCACCAACACCAAGCTGAGACTGTACCAGAGCTGTGTCCTGTCTACCCTGCTACACGGCTGGCTGCCAGCAAACAACTAAAAGCGATCTCCACAAATTGTTGCCCGTCCACACCAAAAGCCTACGTAAAATAAAGAGAATATTCTGGCCCAACACCATCTCCAACCAACGTCTACTCAGCCAGTGTAAACATAACAACATGGCTACTATCATGACAAGGCGATGAAAATGGATTGGACATGTGATACGTAGAGAGCAAGTAAAAAAATCACGCAAACTCCCCTTCACTGGACACCAGATGGCAAAACTAAATGAGGCAGAACCAAGAACATCTGGCGAAGTGGACGGTGGAGGGAGAGCTGAAGAACCTACATCACACCTGTGGCTCTATAAAGACACTGGCCCGAAACAGACAGGAGTGGAAATCCTTTGTTGTTGCCCTTCATGCCAACAGGCATATTGGGCAGTAAGTAAGTAAAACAACATCAAGATATATCCAAATGTTGCTCCAGAAAGTATGAACTTACACTACTCCAATCACGGTCATGTAAGAGAAACCTATAAAACATTCATGCAATCTTTCAGGCAGGTTGTGAGAGAATGCAGCTTTTTTTAAAGCAGTGAACACATCAATGAACCAACTGTGGCTGCGTCAGTCACATTACCACAAAAGAAACGTCATGGGAAATACGTCTTCAAAGCATTCTGTGTGTAATGTAAAGCCATCACAGTCCTGGAAGGCTTCTTGTGTCAAGAGTTTACAAATCTGCCTGTGTCATGGTTTTCAGCCGCCACGTCTACGAGTGAGCTGCCAAACTGGAAAACCAGCTAACAGCAGATGCCAAGCAGAGTCTCTGAGCACTGCAGTTTTGAGACGTTTTCGGAGAGGGAAATGAAGAGGGTGAACTTTGTTTTACCCTTTCCTTCATATGGTCACCTGAGGACATCTGAGATTACAACTGGCAGAAGTGTATGGAATACAATTTGAAAAACTTTTTACGCTTCATACTGAGCTACGCTTTATGGCCTCTGGAGAATGTCTCCAAATCATGGACTAACATTCCTGGTTACCGCATTATTATTTTGGCATCCATCCATTATAATTACAGAGAAGGGGGTGGGTTTGTAGCAGTCTGGCCAGATACACTACAAAGTTTTGGAAGCTGTATAGAAGTTCTTTGTAAAGATTAGTAAAGGCAGAGCAGTAAAAATCAGTAGTAAAAGCAGTAGATCTGGATTGGACTGAGAAGGACATATACAGAATATAAATTTCAAGATAGAAAGCTCCATACAGCACTAAAAATGACAGTCAGTTTGGTCAATCAGTTGTTGATGACTGCATCCCTTAGAATAAAGAACAGATTCAGGGGAAATGTGCTCTCACGGCTGCAGCGCCTGCTTGCGATTTTCTTTAGTTTTGTTTCCCTGAGTTCTGAAGTCACATTGGTCAGAGAACCGATCAAAGTCTAAGAAAAGTTCCAGGCTTATGGATGCTGCAGAATAATGTACATAACTCCAGATCTGCTTTCTCTCTTCAACATCTCAGAGACTGAAGAAACCACTGAGAACATGCACACGCAGGCACACACTATCTTCTGGAGGGCCAGCAGAGCAAGTGATTTTCCAGATTTGTTCAGAGTTTAACTCTTGGATAGCTGACGTCTACTTCCATACTGCTGTTCTCAGTGAAAACCACTCAAGCTGTCAGATATTCAGTATCTTCTCTCCAAA
Source organism: Etheostoma perlongum (assembly GCA_026937815.1). Taxonomy (NCBI): domain Eukaryota; kingdom Metazoa; phylum Chordata; class Actinopteri; order Perciformes; family Percidae; genus Etheostoma; species Etheostoma perlongum. The sequence goes on along the minus strand of CM049388.1, from coordinate 24,802,386 downwards.
GGTTTCTGGTTTTTAAAGCATCTTTAGCCTGTCCAAAGTAACATTTACTGCCTGCATGTGAAACTGTCACAATGCATTTCATACACTGTATTTGCTCCTACAGACTTACAGAAATACAGACTGTTCGATGTTTGGAGAATTCAAAGGCAAACTCTCAAGGGGGCTGATAACAATCAATCAATGCTGCTTTAAGGACCTTGATCAAAAACTCCATTTATCAAGGGAGGTAAGGGACATTGTTTTTCAGTCTGAGTGTCTCCGAATCCCAAGCTGGCTTTTTTAACCTATATGAAGGGCAACAACAAAGGATTTCCACTATGATACCTCCACCACAAATAAAAGCTAAACATACTGTATATCGGCATATAGATCAGTTTTAGTATTAGTTGATCTCAGTGCTGCATTTGACACGGTCAACCATGACATATTACTAGACCGATTGGAAAACTGGGTTGGCCTCTCTGGCTCAGTACTAAACTGGTTTGAATCCTACTTAAAGAATAGCGACTACTTTGTGTCAATAGGTACTTATGCATCTGGGCATACAAATATGACTTGCGGAGTTCCCCAAGGCTCCATTCTGGGGCCTCTTCTGTTTAACATCTACATGCTTCAACTGGCTCAGATTATGGAAAACAACAAAATAAGTTACCATGGTTATGCGGACGACACACCTCGCCAGGGGACTATAGTCCAATATAAAAACTGACTAAGTGCATTGAACAAATTAACGGCTGGATGTGCCAAAACTTTCTGAAATTAAATGAAAGAAAAAATGAGGTGGTTGTTTTTGGAGCAAAAGAGGAACAATTAAAAGTCTGCGTTCAGCTTCAAACAACAATGTTAAAAACAACAAAACCAGAAATCTTGGTGTAGTCATGGACTCTGACCTGAATTTTAACAGCCACATTAAGACACTTACAAAGTTAGTCTATTATCACCTTAAGAATATATCAAGGGTTAAAGGACTTATGTGTCAACAGGATTTGGATGAACTTGTCCATGCTTTCAACTTCAGTAGACTTGACTACTGTAACGGTGTCTTTACAGGTCTCCCTAAAAAATCTATCAGACAGCTGCAGCTGATTCAGAACGCTGCTGCTCGAGTCCTTAAACTGGCTTCCTGTGCCTCAAAGAATTGATTTCAAAGTACTTTTGCTAGTTTATAAATCATTAAACGGTTTAGGGCTAAAATACATTTCTGATCTCCTACTACACTATGAGCCACCCAGACCTCTCAGGTGGTCTGGGACAGGTATGCTTTCTGTCCCCAGAGTCAGAACTAAACAGGAGGAAGCAGTTCAGTTTCTATTCTACTCATATCTGTAACAAACTCCCTGAAAACTGTAGGTCCGCTGCTACTCTCAGTTCTTTTAAATCAAGGCTGATGTTGCCTTTCTTTAAATGGTTGTTCATTTTTTAACATTTAATTTCTTGTACTGCACTGTAACTTTTATTCTTGTGTTTTATCTGTTTTTATTTTTGAACTGTTTTTTAACTATTTTTGTGTAAAGCACTTTGATTTGCCCTGTTGCTGAAATGTGCTATACAAATAATGCTGCCTTGCCTTGCCTTGCCTTCCCTATCCCTGGATGGGTTCCGAGATTGTATTAAATCAAATACTGCAACTTATGTTCAAGTGTCCAGCGTCCAATAGTTATATAAGTGAAGTCCTAAAATGCATAATTTCTGTTTTTTGTTGCTGAGGCATTATACAGAGGGCTGCACCTCAGGCCATGTTAGGATGGCTGAGGTAAAGAGGGATGGATATCTAATGTCCTGAGTCCCCTGCCAGTGGAAGCTGCCCGAGATAGATAAGAGCTGCTGCACTGAAATCTACCTCGCCAGCACTGACAGCCATACAAGCCTGTGCACTGTGGGCCTTAAAAATGCTCTGATTATCCAAGCCGGCATTTGTTCCCCCGTCAGCAATGGAGAAAACAAGTCCAACCTGCATGAACATGATTACATACAGTGATGTGTGTGGACTCAAAGTGTACAGATTATCTTTGGACAACATGCAATATTCTGTATGTACAAGAGGTCAACAACCCACATTTTAAAAATCTTAAAGATTATAGTGCCATCACATAAATGGTTGGTTTTCTTGGGTCCAAATTGTGGTGAAACGATTACTTGTACATTTACTTTACTGCATTTATATGTTTATCTCTAACTCTTGTGTATGTTTGGTGCAGACTATTTTGACATCTGTGAGTAAAAAATAAATTGATGTTTAACCCTGGCAAAGCATGATGGAGCATCTTCACTTACACTGAATTGTTGCTTGTTTTAGTGTTTGTAGAGTACCAACATTATTAAATGCTGAATATGAGCTTGCACGTGTACCAACGATCCAATCTCCTCCTGACTCAGATTATGCTCGCAGTTTAATTTGTGTTTGATGTTGCTCAACAACACATATTTCCCTATGCCAATATAATTACATGTTTTAGAATTAGTGCATATTCTTGGTTTGTATGGCTTTTTTACTAACCAAATGTGCTGTGTTGTTGCTTGGGAGAAGTTAGAAAGACTTTGGTGTGGGCATTGTACCCGCCTGGTTATTGCATAATTGCGATTTTTGGAGGGACTGATAATAGCCCCAGTTGTACCTTTTGGGATGGAATCTGTGCGAGAGATGCAAATTGGCTACAGTATGTTTTAGCTATGTTTTCTCACACTCACCCTGTTTCATAGGACAGTTGGGACATCATTGCTCTCCTTTCTTTTTCCTCTTTAAATCTATTGGTGCATCATGATGCTGTTTTAATGATTTTCTTCTGTCCTACCCTGGTGTGATGGCAGTCTTGTTTGAATCACAACAGGAGATACTGAACTGCCTTTTAAATCTGCGCAAGTGATTAGATGGTGGGCTGTCACTCAAGTGAGGCAAACTGCCAACGCAGCCATTGGCAACTCACTTACCAACACTAAAGCATGCAGTACAATGCAGAATGCCTCTGCCAGCTCTCTGCGGATGTTGGACACTATCATGGAGCTCTAAGATTCTTTATTGGTTCAAAATCCCTCACAGATCATTTCCCTCTGTACTCTCTGCTCAATTGGTCATCATTACCCATACATAGACTTTTGTGCTGGTATGACTTCATCTACAAATCTGTATTTGGATTTCCCCCCACATATTTATCCAGTTACACTGCAGTCATAGCCTACGCTCCCAGGCCTTAATTACCTTCAACGTCCTATCAGTTTGTACAGAGCTTAGCAAAATGACTCTCTCTTTTTCTGCCCCCATCAACCTGGAATACACTGCCTTAGTGACTAAGTTACCTATTGACCAGTAACCAGTGGGGGATTTATATTTGCTAAATAATGTGTTGGTTTCACATTAAGACATTTTAACTTTTGAAAAAATGTTCATTAATTCATATGCCATAGGTGTCATAGACGGGACCTGTGTAGAGAGGGTCTCAGACTTCTTCTTCCTTGGAGTCAACATCATGGAGGACCTGACCTGGGGAGCCCACACCAATGAGGTAGTAAAGAAGGTCCAGCAGAGACTGTATTTCCTGAGAGTTTTCAGAAGGAACAACACAGAAGGACACCCCAAAAAACTGCTGGTGTGCTATCACTGCTCAATTAAGAGCATCATGTCATACTGTCTCTGTGTGTGGTTTTCAAGCTGCACTGTGGCACAGAGGAAAAAGCTCCAGGGGGTCACAAAGGCAGACCAGAAAACCATTGGCTTCCCGCTCCCCTCCCTGGAAGAACTTCACAGCTCCCGCTGCTTCAAAAAGGCCGAAACCATCCTACAGGACTCATCAAACCCCTGTCACACACTGATCGAACAACTGCCGTTAGGCAGAAGATACAGGTCCATGAAATCAAGAACAAACTGATTACAAAACAGCTTTGATCCAACTGCCATAAGTGCATTAAATAATGCTTCTAAAGTATAGATCTCCGACTGTATGTCAGTGGGGCTATGTGTAAATTTTTAATGCAGATGCATGTATGGGTGTGTCTCTCATGGGTTTTTAGCATTAAAATAATATGTATGCGGTAGCATTTTTTTATTTATGTATTTATTTAGGCATATATTACCTCATAGATGGCACTTAACAAGGACTGCACTTAATTTTGTTGTGTGAACTGAAAGACCCACATTCACATAAAAAAAACAGAAAAAAATCTTCAGTAGTTCTCTTTTTTGCCATAAGTGTCATAATAAATGCTTTGATATAATAATCAAAAGACAGTTCCAGGTCTTAACCCGTCTTGACAAGACTAACAAGTAAAAATGTGGTTGATTCAGAGACGAGACCAAGACCTTTAAAAAGTGGTCTTGAGACCGGTCTTGAGACCAAGTTTGATCTTGAGTACTACAACACTGCTCAGCATTCCCCACATACAACAGGATATCAGATCATAAATATTGAACAAAAAAAAACAACAACACTCGTAACAGACAAAACACGACAGGAATATCTGGCAACATCATCTCAGATCCATCAGAACCATCACTAAATTGTGGCTTTGCTACCCATTGGCGTAAGTGGGGGAATCAGGCCCAAAATTGGCTTGATTCTCATATGGTTTTAACCCTGATAGGCCATACTTAGAGCACAAAAAAGGACCAATGTCTGGTCAGTTAACTTTTTGGGAAAGAAATTAGTAAAGAACTCAAAATGTGGTAATATACATTAACACTATAGAAAGACAAGATGACCTGTGACAAAATGTAAAGAGAAATCTTCCAAAGGTTAATTTAAATACTTTTAAACTGTTAAAATACAGAAAAATCCACATCAATTCCAGGCTTTTCTTGGCATTGACAAATGTGAAATTCCTTCCAGTAGCTTTACGGCAAAAACTACTTCTGCAAATGTGCTTCCAGTTCTCTGTTACTTTGAATATCTCTAACACACGTTAAGGTCTGTTTTCCCTTGGCATGGCCTGCCAAAGCCTACATCAGTTGTTCTCATACAGTCCGGGTGACAAGGACCGCCAGGAGCTGTGGAATCCAAGACAACTGTTAGATGATTCCACCACCTCATCTCTGTACTAACGTAGTAATCGATACTGTATGGAAAACATTAAAGCTCTGATGGTGGAATTTGACTCAGAGCCACTGTCATATGCAATTAATTAAGAATGTATTTATTGCTTGGGGATACGCTCTCAACTCCAAGTGTTCCTGTGAGTTTGTGGCCGTTAAAGAGTTCATCTTGTGCTTGTTATATTCAGTTTCACTGAAGTTCATGCAAAGTTTATACGGCATGGAGTGAACTCAAATAAATGCATAATGTATTTTCAGGATCCCAGGGGGTGCTACTGAAACAACAAACTTCTCATTTAGATGGGATGGGATACAAACATTTGCAGAAATATAGGGAGAAACAAATATGTTTATATAATGTTTAATACCATGGGCGTGAATGTGCATGTGTGGTAAATAAAAAAAGTACAGTTTATTTTAACAACATTTTTTTTTTATACGCAGTTATTGTGTCGCTACAAATAGTTCTGTCAGCCAAAACATTAGCTGTCATGCAGGTTGTAAAACATGACGACTTATTTTGAGAGACAAAACAAATGTTGAGTCCTTGAGTCCTTACCCCAAGTGAAGGAGTTTAAATACCTTGGGATCTTGTTCGGAAGTGATGGGACAATGGAGCGGGAGATTGGTCGGACAATCAGAGCAGCTCAGTTGTCTGTGAGGAGCTCGGACTAGAGCCGCTGCTACTTTGCGTCGAAAGGAGCCAGTTGAGGTGGTTCGGGCATCTGGTGAGGATGCCTCCTTGGACGTCTCCCTAGGGAGGTGTTCCAGGCACGTCCAGCTGGGAGGAGGCCTCGGGGAAGACCCAGGACTACATAGGTGGAGGGATTATATCTCCAACCTGGCCTGGAAATGCCTCGGGATCCCCCAGTCGGAGCTGGTTGATGTGGCTCGGGAAAGAGAAGTTTGGGGTTCCCTGCTGGAGCTGCTGCCCCCACGACCCGATACTGGATAAGCAGATGAAGATGGATAGAAGGAACAAATGTGACCCTGAAGATGTCATTTGGTTTGAAACCACACACTTTTATCAGAGCACACCTACCTGTTAATGTGTTTGGAAGTTTAAATGGCATGGGAGTTTGACCCAGTACTCAGAATCAAAAGTCTGAAAAATATCTGCTCTTTAGCTGCTCACTTCTGTTCACCCGCTAGTCTCTAGCTGTGTCTGTCTGCTGATTGGTGCTGGGCTGGTAGTGTAAAGTGGGTTCATCAGACCTCTGTTGTCTGCCGTGGCTGGAAATTAGTTGGATAAGAGCAGTGAGATACAACCAAAACAATAAAGTTGCTGGTCATAACAAACAATGAGCTAAAAGATACTAAAATGCCCTGTAAAGATGCACTCTGTGCGACCCCTTTCACATCTCATAAGAAAATGGATCCATTGTTAATAACAAAAAATATTGATTGGTGTTGCTTTAATATCTCTCACAATGTATATTACATAGTCAGTGACTCTAATTAAAGTTGTTGGCTGTGATTACCTTTACTTTTATCTGGTTTTATTTAAACCATGTGTGATCTTGTGATTAGTGCTGTGCCCTGTTGGACCTGTTCACCGTAGCAACGTCACTCTGCAGATCACAGCATCACACTCATGCAAAATGCACTCAAGCGGATGTAATTCTGCACCAAGGCTGAATTTTGGGAAAGAGACTTCAGATACAGTATTAGGGGACCACTAAGGTCTATATAAAGAGACTTCAGATACAGTATTAGGGGACCACTAAGGTCTATATACAGAAACTTCAGATACAGTATTAGGGGATCATTAAGGTCTACATAAAAGAGACTTCAGATACAGTATTAGGGACCACTAAGGTCTATATAAAAGAGACTTCAGATACAGTATTAGGGACCACTAAGGTCTATATAAAAGAGACTTCAGATGCAGTATTAGGGGACCACTAAGGTCTATATAAAAGAGACTTCAGATACAGTATTAGGGACCACTAAGGTCTATATAAAAGAGACTTCAGATACAGTATTAGGGGACCACTAAGGTCTATATAAAAGAGACTTCAGATACAGTATTAGGGACCACTAAGGTCTATATAAAAGAGACTTCAGATACAGTATTAGGGGACCACTAAGGTCTATATAAAAAGAGACTTCAGATACAGTATTAGGGACCACTAAGGTCTATATAAAAGAGACTTCAGATACAGTATTAGGGGACCACTAAGGTCTATATAAAAGAGACTTCAGATACAGTATTAGGGACCACTAAGGTCTATATAAAAGAGACTTCAGATACAGTATTAGGGGACCACTAAGGTCTATATAAAAGAGACTTCAGATACAGTATTAGGGGACCACTAAGGTCTATATAAAAGAGACTTCAGATACAGTATTAGGGGACCACTAAGGTCTATATAAAAGAGACTTCAGATACAGTATTAGGGGACCACTAAGGTCTATATAAAAGAGACTTCAGATACAGTATTAGGGGACCACTAAGGTCTATATAAAAGAGACTTCAGATACAGTACTAGGGGATCATTAAGGTCTACATAAAAGCATCCGAAGAGCACCGTGTCATGGGACTTTTAAAGCATATGAAAGGGGTAGTGGAGGGACAATAACAACTTAACTCTGATTTGTAGAAAGGCAGTCAGCTAAAACCAAACCCCAGTCTGACACAGAGGAACTAACTAGAGGGCTGTCTTAGTACACAAAAGGTCAACATCTCATCTCAAATCAGAAAAGTTTAGCCAAAGTAACTCCTTTTCTTTCTTAAAAAAATCTCCCTTAAAGAAGTTCTTCACAAATCAGACTTTTCCTTCGAAAAACATTTGTAACCTTCTCTGGCCACAGAGGAAAATCCCCAGGGTCAGGGGTTTTTCTATAGTAGCTCTCGACTTTCATTTCTTTTTTCCTGACAGCTCCTGGGTCTGTTTTTAGTGGGCAGAACCTTGGCAAGCGGTTGACTTTCAATTGAAGAGCAGAAAACAGGAACCCAATTCAGCGCTGTCACACCATCCCCATTCAGTGGTGCATGAGAGAAAGCCCTGATCCACAGGAAGTGAGCAGGACTCAGCTGGGCCTGGGATATTGACATTCTGATGGGATGCAGTCATCGTGTCATCCTGAGTGCTGTCTCAGTCCCTGGTGTAAAGCGGCCTCAACGAGTCATGTCATCCGACTGGTTAATGACGATGTATACATGTTAGAAAAATAAAAAGGCCCTTTGCATATGTAATACAATGAGAGCTTGTGTGTGGAAAAAAAACACTAACTGTGACCTTTTGAGCAGGGGTCTTTAAAGGAACACTCCAATTTATTAAGACTTTGTCTTATTCACCGTATCCCCAGAGTTAGATAAATCCATATTTAACCTTCTCATCGCTGTCTGACGCACCCACCGGTAGCCTAGCTTATCACAGATGCTGGAGGTGACAAAATAACACCAACATGTTCCTAGTTACATGTTGTGATTTGTATAGTCACAGCATGTACAAATAACAAGGTCACATGAGCCACAGCCATCTTCTAACCATACACATACTGGGAACTATTCTCAGAAGGTGAAGCACTGCTACGTCTGCTACTTGGGCGGAGTGATTTGTTAGCAGCACCTGAGAAGCCCGTGGGGAGGAGCAGAGAGTAACAACGATGCTTTGCAGGTGCTGCGTTTATCACTCCACTAATGGTGCTTTTCCACTGCGTGGTATCTACTCGCCTCGACTCAACTCGCCTTTTTTGGTTTTCCATTACGGAAAAAAAGTCCCTGGGACCTGCTACTAGGTACCTTTTTTAGTACTACCTCAGTCGAGGTTCTAAGCGAGCTGATGCGATACTAAAAGGTGACGTGGAAACCTGCAGGCTGCTGGTTGGTCGGATCGCTGCGTTTTTAGCAGACAAGAGTGCGGAGTGTGTGTCCGGAACAAACGCAACATTAAAAAAAATCTAGCCAGACACCGACAGATTATCTACTTTCTGCACGATTTTTCACTTTAACTGTTCAATATTAAGGGCTATATATTAGGGGATTTATGTTGTTTCCAATATTGCACACTGTTACTTTAAAAAAACAAGACAATATATCAAAGAAAAGTTTTTATTTAGCTATTCAAGTAGCGCATCAAACCCTCCCATCCATCCCGGTCTTCTTCCCCTGCACCCTGTGACAGCGTCCCCCCCGGCTCTGCTGGCCCAGATGCATCCCAGTCGTTGCATATTAAACTGGGGCTACAATAACGTGTACAGTACAGTTCAGTTCAAGTTTGTCATATACACCTTAGTACAGAGTACCACAGCAATGAAAAACAATATGCCTTTTTGCACTCTCAGCACCAGTCAATAGTAACAGTTATAATAATAATAATAACATAAATAGCATTTAAAAATGCAAAATAACCAAGCCCAGTAGACATAGTGACTAAGTGACTAAGTTCAGACCACAGCCCTCCTTCCTGCTGGTCCATCATTCAGTAACCTTATAACCTAAACTATCCCTATAATGTGATGTGCGCGTTGGGATGCTCTGCAAACGTCTCCCTTATGGAAGGTGGGAGAAGAGGTTGTGTGCAGGATGACTAGAATCCCACATAATACCTCGTGCCTTCTTAGTACCGCGGTTCCAGTAAATATGTTGCAATGGTTCAAGTGGAACGCCGATGATTTTAGATGCAGTATTGACCACCTTTGTCAGAAGATGAAGGTCATGTGAAGTAGCTACAATGTTACCTGTCAATATACGTATATATACTGTACAACGGTAAAAGTTGTGTAGAATATTAAGTGACATACCATATTTCTTAAGACACCTCAATAAATATAGCCTTGGCCTTCTTAATGCCACACCTGATATGAACCGACCATGTGAGGGAGTCTGAAATATGGATGCCTACAAATTTAGGGCGACGTAAAGCCTTAGTGAATATAAAAACTAAGCTATTACAATGATAATTGGTGGAATGTTTTTATAAATCATGTTTTATGTTAAAGATAATGTGGCACAGTCCTTAGGATGAACTGGATATGTGGATGGCTACTTTAGTGACTACCTTACCTATAGGCCAGTCAGACTATCATTAATGTGTTTCTTTTCACGAATATGCCGATTTATATATGTTGGATTCATGTTAAGACATTTACATTGTTTTTTTTAAACTTTCAAAAAATCACCAATACTTTATTGGCCCCCCTTGCAGTAAATATGAGGACCCCTTAGGGGTCCCGGACTCCCTGTTGAAGATCTCTGCTTTAGAGGATACTCCACAGCTGATAAGTAGAGTAAAAAAATAAATAAACCCCGCTGAGACAGAATGGTGATTTGTCCACAGGAAAATCCAGCAGATGACTTTTGCACACTTCCTGCAGCAAGCCAAGACCCGAGCCAGCAGAAGTCTTCCCCCCCGACAGACCTCAGACACCGTCTATCAACAGCAGACAGCTTACAAAATGGTATTTCCAGTCTGACAGCCACCAAAGCTTCCTGTAACAATTATCAGAGACTACTTGTACAGCACCATAGTGCACAGCAGTTTTTTTTGTGGATTCCTTGGTTACATAATGGAATTGCTTGTTGTATTTATGTGGTTAAGGTATATTTGGATGCACATTATACGAGATATTTACATGGGTTTCTTATACATCCGTTCTATTATTAATTCTGTGTTCATGCCACAGAGTAGAATCTGAATCAAGGTTGAAGATGCTACCCATTTGGTTAAAATCAAAGTCCCAGCAACCCAGCCCCAGCCGTTGAAATGGGTCTTTAGATTTGGAATTGAATGTGCAGTGTTAAAATTAATTTAGAATAATAAATTAATAAGTTAGAATTAAAAGCTATTCTAAGGATTTTGAGCATTATTCACTGTTTTAAACACACTGCTATTATTCTGAACACAACTGTGTATAGTTCATACAAAAGATGGGAAATTGCCTTTGTGCCATTGAGGGACATATAAACAGGAACTGCAAAAACCCAAATCAAAAACAAATGTACTGGTCAAATTACACAAATATCACAATGTAAACATTCTGTTGCAAGGACTCCCTCTTTCCAGCTTCATGCCAAACAACATGAACATCATATTTATGATGTGCACGTAACTGTAGCCAGATTGAAATCTAATATGCTAGTGTAACCACCTTTTTACGTGGCCAGTGAACCTGGCCTCTGACAGGGCCTCTCCGGGGAACTCAAAGCAGGACATCCTGCCATTCAGAGCTGCTGTCACAGCTGGGAAGGTGGTACAGCTGCAGAGAGCTTCCTGAACTCCGGGGTCACATCTGAGAACAGGAAGAAGAGCATTTCTGACCCTGACCAGAAATGCGCGAGGCAGAAACCAGCTTCGTCTTTGTCTGACATGCATTTGTCTGTGAGAGAGAGAGAGAGAGAGAGAGAGAGAGAGAGAGAATTGGGGTGTTCCCATAGAAATAACATCAATGGAATGTGTACAGAAACAGATCATCTTTTCCTCACCGGAAACACTGTCAAACTGAAAGCAGATGGATGATTTCCTAAAACCTTCTACTAGGCTTGAGGTATTAGCTGACATACAGTAGTGCAGAAAAATATAGCTTATATAAGTCAATAATAAATTCATCTAGGGGCCTCCGAAGCTCAGCACATACAAAAGTGGATTTATTACTTCAGTTCCATTTTCTGAATTCAATGACCAGTATACTGTAAGTTCCTGAACAATCCCACACGTATTCAAGATCTCTAAAAACATAAATAATTACCACAAAATCTATTGTAAAACTCAGAGGATCCTTCTTCCACTGGCAAACAGGAAGAGATGTGATTTACTTTTCTGGCAGCAGAGATGGTGGTTTGTTTGGTTTGAAATAAGATCAGGCCATTAGGCATGGCGGAAACTGAAAGAGCACCACCTTACACAAACACAAAGACTTAATCAGCAGAAAGTCCAACATACCAGAAAATCACAGCGATTGCTGCACTGATTACGTAGTAAATGTGCTGCTAGTTGTGACTGAAAAAGATGACATTGCAAACAGAATGCAGTGAGGACCAAAAAATTAATTCCCATAAGTCTATAAAGCCCTGGCATAGGAGTCTGAAAAAAGAACTGAAACCCACGCTAGCTGCTTTTTGAGGCTAAGCACTGTTCTGATTACAAAGTTAACATGCTGATGTTCAAAGGCCGTTTTATGGTTGGACGTAAACTCCACACCGTTACTCCTATAGTGTCGTGACCCTTTTGGAGTTCTACGTCGGTGTTGAACGTGTTTCTTTGCATGGTGGTGCAACTCTTTGTTTACTTGTGCATTGGTGTGTGTCTCGAGTCGCGATGTGTGTGTGTGTGTGTGTGTGTGTGGAGTGGGTGATTGAGCGAAGGAGAAAGTGAGAGAGTGACAGCAATTGTTTTCAGAACAAGTTGTGACTTGAGTCACAGTGACAGACCATGTGTTCCCTGTTCTTTCTGACCATGGTGGGAAATCTGTAGCAGGAGAAGTTAACCCTCTCCTTGATTTCATGTTTTTTTATAGAAGAGAACCAGGAAATAAGTCGGGGGTGGGAATACAATGCTACAGAGCCACGCATGCGACGTGTAGTTACATTTTTAGAGAGGTGCCTGTCAGGCTACGGCGTACGGTCCGAAAAGGCGCAGAGGGGTCTGCGGGGGTACGCTGTCGATTCTACACAGAACCATAGAACGGCCTTGACAGTTGATGTCTACCATGTCCACCATCTTAGTTTCTTAGCATGTACACTGTGTACGGATGAGGCTGATAGGATCATCCAGGGTGTGATTTCCAGGGGGGGATGCATGGGTTTTTCCCCCTTTCTGGTCTATCTGTCCCAGCCTCTCCTGAATTATTTTTATCCCTGGTGGGGAGAAAATGTTCCCCCACTTGAAGTGATCATTGCGACCAATAGACCATTAAATACCTAAAATTGAAGTGTTTTAAGCTAAAGCGCCATAATGTCAACAGTCTATAGTGCGATAGAACGATAAAATCCGAACAGCAGATGCTGGCTACAGAGCTCTGGGACGGCAGCTACCAGCGGCAGCTGTTTAGCCACCAAAAGGTGACTGTGAGCCGGGTAAAGGCACCACCAGATGGCAGTCCTTTCAGAGGGTGTGGTAGTGGAGTTTGGCCAGAAAAAAATTAGCGTCATGCAGCGTTGAGCAACCAAGTTTAGGAAAAAGATATGTTTTTGTGGTGAAGTAAACTCTGCTTCCCATGCTCTGGTTTATTGGCATTTCTTTAAACCAATTACAATCGTCTTGGGCGGTGCTAAGCGTCGGACGGAGCCACAGTGCCACTGCAAAATAGCCTCGGGAATGTGGAACATGTGTACGCTGAAAAGTAGTTTTAGTCGTGCAGTTTCACTGATTGTAGTGAAAGTGCATTGTTGGAGCATCTGCTCCGCATATGCTAGTGTGCAATGTAGCCGGTTGCTAGAGCCGGTCTGTGACAGAAGATATCCTTCTTCAGGACGTTTGAGAGATGGATGTTGCCAGATTCAAAATGAGAATATTGTTGGTTGCCAGTGACAGCATGAACATAGACAATACATGAGTAGTGGAGCTCACTGCTGTTTACTAACTACAGGTATCCCAGTTCCTCTGTGTTCATCTTCCTAAGTGGAAGAAGAGAGATGAGCTCATGACAGCCTCCGATTGTGGAGCTGCACTCTATCAGGTTGTCATGGCGATGATGAGGCCAACAAGTGATCTGCCCCCATGAGTCCAGTGTGAGTCCATCACACTGTTTGATGAGATGAGCCACTATGACACGGTCCTCTACATTTGAGAGGGAGACTAAGTGGGTTTAAAATGACACACACACACACACACACACACACACGTAAATGTGTACACACAGAGGCTCACTATGCTATGCACACATACACACAGGCATAATGGAGTATAAGATCTGTTTGTACTGTGCCAAAAGCAACAAAATACAGAAATTATGAAGCTCACACACTTCTATTTAAAGCTTCTTTACAATAAAAGTCAATAAAGTGGCCCAAGAGTCAAAACAGTCAACTAAAACCACAAGCCAGCGGGGCGAGTCATAACCAGTTCAACAGTTTATATAATATAATTTACCAATGTCTGCATATATAAGGTTGCATTCCTTCTGGTGTGCTACCAATATGATATGTGCTAAATATTCAGTGTTTTCGTATTGGTGGAGCTTGACAGTGCTGCATTTTATTGGATTTGGAAATTGGAATCTTCCTACAAGGAAATATGCGAAGAAGTGGTACGGTAATCGGACAGGGCGCCTACATTTCATCAAAGCTGACACACAATGGTAGACCAACTGACAGAGAAAGAAACCCATGCAACTTCGAGTCCAAACAAAGTCAAAAACAAATAAAAAAACTAACATCTGGTCTGGCAAATGCTTGCTCTCAGGGGAATTATTGGAATTGTCGGATCTTTGTAAATTATAGAGTGTGGTCTAGATCTATAAAGTGTCTTGAGATAACTCTTGTTATGATTTGATACTATCAATCAAATTGAATTTTTTTGAAAATGTTCATTTCCACAGAGATAGAATTTAACACAACGCTTAGGTGAACTGTGATTTGTTTTTATTTTACTCCCTTGTTGTTTACTGCGGCATCTTTTCCTTTTGTTCCATGATGACATACTGTATGCAAATAAATCAAAGTGAGAAAGCTGATTTATGAGCACAGTATATTATCATAAACTCTAATAGACAGATTTTGAATTCAAGATGAAATGATAGCTTAAATCAAACCAATGTGTACCCACCATACATTCTGTAAACACAAATCTTGTTGTTGTCGTACAGTAAAATCTGGTAATGGTGTTTTTATACTACAGTGTTCATTTTCTCAATAGAGATGTTATTCTCTGTTTTCTGCCCAGCGACTACAGACAACTCTGGTACAAATAAACCAATAAAGAAATGCAGTGAGCTCTTTGTGCTTAGTCAAAAACCGCAATATATCAATAAATTCCGTATCTAAAACCATCTATACTAATCAATACTAATTGGTAATTCTTTCAGGAAGACCTAACTTTTAATCAATGCTGTCCTAAATCAAATCTGCTGTTATCCAAATAATCTACATTTTATCATGCTGTGTATAACTTTTGCATATCTGCAAACTAGTCTCTCCTGAAATGTAGCTCAGTGTAAATTCTTTCAAGAAGACCTCACTCTTAATCACTGCTCTCTTCCTAAATCAAATTAGCTGTTGGAGGCGTTCACCTTCCTGCTTAACCAATCAGAATCATACACAAATTCCAAGGGCCAATCACAGACTCACAACTCTGCTTTAAATCTGTTTCTCCCCTTGCTATCAGCTGTCGTTGCAGACAAAGAGTGCAACCCTCCACCCCCCCTTCCACCTCCAGTCATCTACTCCAGCTGACCGGAGCCTCCTTTGGTCTGGTCTTTGGGCTCCTTTGTCATAACCGCCGGTGTCTAGATTCCATCGGGGGGTTATGATGGTTCTCTACCCCTATGTATGAACTATTAGTAAGATTTTGTGATGTGAATCAATCAATTAAAGTGGTTAAATTTAAACAGACAACATTCAATTAAAATAATAATAATGTCTGTCATACAGTAGTGTGGACACAATGTATGACCCGGCCAAAGCCATAGAGACATTGGAAGGTGAGAGAACAATTTAAATTAAAATGTGACAAATGTAATTTGTGCTCTCATCTGCAACAATTAGCACACATTAGACATAAGAGTTCTTCCACTATCCAACACTACAACCCTACATGATTTGATTATGAGCTTCCTTCAACAACAACACACATATTTTTTGGAAGGGGGGAGAGGTAATAATAAGTGAAGCAAACGCGCCCAGTTTAATGATCTATCCCATGGCAACAATTTAACACATAAAAGTTCCCATTGCCGTGCTTTTGTTGGCCAGTTTGGCACGGAAGACTGAAGCAGTGTGACGCACACAAAGACCTGGGGTGCGTTGGATTGTTCACCACAGGTTGAATTTGATGTCCCGGGGCGGTGGCATATAGCTAAGGGGCTGTTATTATTCCAGCTTCCTGTTTGGCACTGCTCAGAGAGAGAGCTGTGGATACCTGCTGGCTGCACTGTCACATCTGGACGTGATATCAACCATAACAATAGGGCAGCTCAGCCTGGATCTACTGTATAACTAAGTCCATTAAGGCCAGATGTCTTCCTGTCATGTCACCGTGGTGAAACGATATTTAAATATCAGCTGTCATCGTGGGGGTTAAAGGCACTTTGTCAATTTGTACGTGTGCTTGTCTTGCATTGCAAACATTCCAGCTGTTTACTTTCAGCCTCCTGCGGCTCAGCTTCCCTTGAACATCTCTCCTGCTTCGTGGGGGAGTTCAAACCTGACCTGATTTTATTTTGGTTGCACAATGCAACACCTGCAGACTGAAAGAGACGATTCATATCTATATCTGGCACAGCCTAGATATCTGTGTCTGGGTGTGCAGTCGTTGTATTTTCATGTGTGCCATCATGCCCGATGGGTACGGAGCACATACATCTGCCCTGATCCTTAATGAAAGTCACAGAAAAATCCAACAAAGCCCAATGTCACTGCCTCCAAAGCCTCTTTCTGTTACTTGCCAGGAATCTGGATGGTACAAGTCTATACATCACAGCATAATGCTCTTTTATTGTACACAGCGTTGTTTGACTTGATGTGTGGCTCTTTTGTCAAGAACTGTCACAAAAGTACATTCACTGAGTGTGAACCCTCTGACTCTCAGGCAGACACCACTGCCTGTGTCCCATCTTAAAACCAGAGGACATAACTGTCATTGTCCTTTGGCTGTGGCTATCGAGGGACACTGGCTGTGAAAAAGGCATTTCATTAACTTTGTACCCTCTATTTTGTATCACAAATGGTTCTGTAATGACATGTCCAACCCAGAGGCAGCGCGTATGCACAAACAACAAAAGGCTCATAACTCAGAAGAAGGAAGGAACTGTGGAAAGGCCTCTTCTAAGAATTCCCATGCTGCATTTGATGACACGCACTGCTACTTCAGGCATTTCCTTTCATGTCAGTTAAAAAATGACAAGAATGCAATTGTTCATTCATTCTAAGCAAATAGAATCACAGCCACAACTTATAATAAGTCAAATTCTGCCATTTCCTGACAATTACATGGGCAGTGTAGCAGAAGCAGTAGGTTTAGTCCTCCCAGGCCAGATACATAATGCTTTCTGTGCATTCTGGGTCCTACCATTTGGACTTACCTATCCTTAATGGGGAGCTCCACTGACTTTATATATCAAAGTGTGTTTCTAGGTTTGGGGAGTACTAGTCTATGTTGTCGACATTCCACTTGCATTGTGGGTAATGCCAGCTTTTGACAAGGAAGAATGCCTGGAATAACAAAGACTATATATCTGGTGCTGCTGTATCAGTTTTGTTATAGGAGTGTAAGTAAGGCTAAATATGTCCAAAAGAAAAGTTATTCCAAACAGCTACACCTGAAGGCCGGGTAAAAGAAGCCTGCTGTTATACAGTGTGGAGAGAGGCAAGACACAAGCACTGCAGTCAAACCACTCGGGTTCATACAGTATGCTCAAACCACCTTTTGACATGAAATAGCAGTGGGTGTCATGCACTACAAACATTGTGGTAGCCAATCCTAAATTCATGGGGTCCAGTTAGACTCAGCCCTAGGAAGCAACCTTGACCCTCCATTGTGTGGGCCCACCAATGGCAGGGGCAGGAATATGGGCTCAGGTGCCCTGCCGATCAGGCAGCAGGTAAAGGGGCAGGCCTTCGCATTCTGAACCATGGCTGTGAAAACAAGTTCTAGGAACGTGATGTCTGGAGAATGTTTTCATGAAAAGAGTATGAAGGATGTACAGTATGTACTCCTTTTATAAAGCATTCGAGCACAAAAAAACAAAAGAAAAGATGAAAACATGACTCCCAGCTTTACTCTTTTTTTGTGTCAAGCATGTATGCCCTCCATTCATTTACTAATAATGGAGCTTCCATTACAAAGTTGTAAATGTCTCTTGAGATTTTTGTCTGCATCAGGCCCCCAGCAAAAGGAACAAGTCTTGCCCAAACATTGCCAAGAATGTAATACATTTAAAGTTAGAATAAAGGAATAATGGCAGGGCTATGGTTACTTTTGAAAAGCTGGACTAGAAGGCTTTGTGGTTAAAAGATTGATGCTGGCTTGAAGTAACTTTTATTCGTGGGAACCATGTGATTAGATACTCATGTGCCCCCCAGGCAGAGGAAACATATTAAAATATACATAACATTCATAAGTCTTTGGTTATTAAGTTTTTGAAGCCCTTCCAAGCTGCCATTAAGAAGCATTACACCAGTTTTTACCCGCAGGGCAGGAAGTGATAGAAGGCTGTTCCCCCTCCCCTCACTTGGTCAGGTTTCACCTTAACAATTGTCATTCATGTTGATGGGCCGTATCCTTAGAGGTAACTAACATTGACAGGGTTTCAAGAAGCAGACTGCAAATGGAGCTAAAGTGTATGGATAGAGAAAAACACAAAACAGTGACTTTTGAATTGGTCCTATACATCATAACAACTTTGCTGTTCTTTCTGTTGTTCATGCGATCTGTATCATACTAATACAGTACCTGTCGGCTATAATAACTCACTGCTTACAACTACAGTAAACGGTCCATGCTCTATGAGGTAGCCCAAACCATTAGGAGGAACACATGGAGTCCCATACGAACACAAACTCAATATATGTATCAGTTCAAAACCACAAAGTGGCAACAGCAAAATTCAGATGTGTGTCCTTCTTAAGTGGCAGTGAAAGCTTGGTGGCTGCTTGAGGCTGTAGAAATTGCGCAATAGTTTCAGTGTTTTAGTGTAGAGTGAGGGAAATAAGTTACGTGCAATATGCTTTTACCATGGGATGAGTGTAATATTATGTGTAATGTATTGTTATGAATGGTACAGTTGGTGCTGTATTGTTTGTCCATAGCTGTCAAGTAGGGCTGGGCGATATGGAGAAAATCAAATATGACAATTATGTTTGACCAAATACATCGATGTTGATATTCTGGCAACATAAAAAATATTAACACAATGAGAGTTTTGATAAATAATCACCAGTAATGTGAATACAATGACTAAGTGGGTAAAGGCTAATAATAAAACCGCTTGTAAGTTAAAATGACATCACTTTACTGTAATGCATTCGTTAAAACCAGAAAAGACTAAACGTGTCATGTCACAAAATAAAGATATCCAAATTTAAGACAACATCTAGCCTCATATCACTGTCAACATTATATTGATATATTATCTATATGTGTTCAGCTTTTGTGTCCAAAATATACTTTGTTGGCCCTAATGAGACAATAAAGTATATTGTATGGTGTCACGTGTACAGCTTATTGGAGATCCATGGGGCTGGGGAGCTAGCCGGGAACATGTTAGCATTTGCCAGACCCAATGGCTCATCCAGCAGGTTGGCGTGCTAACCAAAAGACATTCTGAAACGCTGCACTCGGATACTTGGGGGCTGTTTGATGGAGCCAACTCTGAGTCAGAGTCTCTGATGTAACTTCACATCGTTTGACCTTCACTGTCATACTGTATGTGCTGTTTAATTCTTTTCTTAAAGTGCTTTTTAACATTTGGCAAGGGACAACAAATTACAATTTTCCATCTTTGCTAAATCTCCCTACTTTTGCAAGTTTGTTAGGTTGATCAATGAAAATTTTCCTTCTCAAATAAACTAAGATAATCAAAACTGTGCACGCTCCACTCCTGCCTCACCACTGACAGCAAACTATGCCATCATTCTGGAGCAGTTTAAACTCTGGCAGGGTGAGACTAAATAACATTGAATGGAGCGATACAGCTAATATGATAGCTTCCCCCATTTTGGATTCATGAGCACTCTATTCCCTCTCAACTGTGTCAGGTAAGACAGTTACCAATGGACTAGTCTTGCATTTTCAGACCTTCCTCCACAGCGCAGCGGAGGTCCACACACTCTGGTTGCTCTGTTTTTTTTCTTTAAAACAATCATCATGGGCGGCACTAAGCGCCGGACGGACCCACAGTGCCTCTGCTAAATAGTCTCAGGAAGGAACTTGTTTTGGTGGACCATGTGTACATTCAAAAGTAGTTTTAGTCGTGCAACAGCAAACTCAGATTGGACAGATAGTCTAACTAGCTGTCTGGATTTACCCTGCAGGGATCTGAGGACCAGGTAACCATAGTCCTCAGATTGGACAGATAGTCTAGCTAGCTGTCTGGATTTACCCTGCAGAGATCTGAGGACCAGGTAACCATAGTCCTCAGATTGGACAGATAGTCTAGCTAGCTGTCTGGATTTACCCTGCAGAGATCTGAGGACCAGGTAACCATAGTCCTCAGATTGGACAGATAGTCTAGCTAGCTGTCTGGATTTACCCTGCAGAGATCTGAGGACCAGGTAACCATAGTCCTCAGATTGGACAGATAGTCTAGCTAGCTGTCTGGATTTACCCTGCAGAGATCTGAGGACCAGGTAACCATAGTCCTCAGATTGGACAGATAGTCTAGCTAGCTGTCTGGATTTACCCTGCAGGGATCTGAGGACCAGGTAACCATAGTCCTGTTAAGGGAGCTTCAGGGAATGTAGGACCCAAGTGCAGAAACCGCAGGCAAAATAGAAGTGGAATATTTAATAATGAAAAAACTCCAAGAAACAAAAGGTGTCCAGAAAAACAGCAGACAAAGAAATTCAAAATAAGCTAAGAGGAAAACAGGAACACCGAGACATAGAGACTCCGACACTCCGACACTCCGACACTCCGACACTCCGAACAGAAACACTACAATGATCTGACAACTAACAAACACCAAGACTAAATACAGAGGGTAACAAGAGAACAAGAGGTAGGTGACAAGGCCTTGGAAACAGATGGAAGACATCAGGTAATCACAAGAGCGGGAAAACACAGGAAGTGAAACTAAAGACAAGACAGCACAGAAAACCAAACTATCAAAATAAAACAGCAAACAGAACATACAGACACTCACAAGTGACCATAAGACAAAAACAACAACTAGACAAGACAAGGGAGCAACCCAGGACTAAAACATATACAGTACAAGACCAAAAACTGGAGAGACTGGTTCTGGAACAGCTGCGGCCCATGGTCAGACCTCTCCTGGACCCCCTCCAGTTTGCCTACCAGCCCCGACTGGGAGTTGAGGACGCCATCATCTTCCTGCTCAACCGCATCTACGCCCACCTGGACAAGCCGGCGAGCACGGTGAGGGTCATGTTTTTTGACTTCTCCAGTGCTTTCAACACCATCCGGCCGGCCCTGCTGGGGGAGAAGCCAATAGGCTCGTTCGAGATGAACTGCGCCTCGCCTGTAAAGTAGACGAGAGCAGGCGGCAGCAGCGGGGGCGGGGACAAAAAGCTGCGTTAAAGTATATAATAAAATAAAATTATTACATAAAATATAATCAGACCCACATATCAGCTTGTTCACAGTCTCCAGTTGTTTTAATTATGACAGAGTAGCTGTCAAAGTGCTCTACATGCGATCTGTTGCTGATGTTAATTAACAACAGACTGGAGATGATCTGTGATCTGAACGGATTTAGTCTCTCTGACTTCTAAACATCACTATCAGCCTCCCAACATGTGTTCTGTACAGAATAAGTCTTTAAATCAGACAAATAGCAATTAAAATCCCTCCGATTAAAAAATAATAAAAGGTTTATATAAAACGTCATCATGTTGAGTCGATTGTGAACCAATCAGCTGTTAAATCAGCTGAGAGGCCGGCGTTTCCCAGCATGCTCTGGGTCCGCCTGGCTCTTGCAGTCGGTGAAAACTAACTGCGCCGCCTGGGTCTCAGAACTGCGGCCGCCTTGCTCTCGTGAGATTATCGTTGACCACGTGTGCATGACGTCAGAGCAAGTCGGGATCAAGTCGGACACAAATCTAAACGCATGCAACGGGCGCCGATCGCCGGTGATCGATTCTGCGCAGACCTGGCTCACCTCCAACGAGCCTACTGTCTTGCACCCACTCCATGGCTTGCTGCTCATTCACAGGAGCACTTTCAGTGATAGACTCATTCTCCCAAAATGCACCACAGAGCGCCACAGGAAGTTATTCCTGCTTGTAGCCATCAAACTTTATAACTCCTCCCTCTAAGTGTCTGACACACACACACACTTAGAGGATAAAACTGAACAATATTATCTGTTTTGTGCAATGACACTGGCCTGAAATGTGTGCAATACTCAGCTGATATTATTATTATTATTATTACTTTTCGCCATTGCAACTCCTTAATTATGTTAATTATGTAAATACTGTATCATAATATTCCTTTAACTATGTAAATACCGTACATATCCACACTCCTTATATTTATTTATTTATATTTCTACTCTGATATTTATACTATTTGTGCAACTGCAACACAGAGTTTCCCTTCGGGGATCAATAAAGTATTTCTGATTCTGATTCTGATTCTGAAAAAACACAATCACAAGAACGAAACATATAACAAAATACCAAACCATAACAAGTCCTCAGAAATCCACCGGAGGTTAGAACGCCAACACAAAGACAGAGGAAGGGGACGGACATCTGGCCGCAAAGAAGGACATTCGGTGGAATTTCTGGTGGCACCGGAGCAATCCCAGAAATGGATTATCGTGGATATAGACTAGCAATGGACAAACGGTGCTAAAATCCAGTGTTGAATTACAAAAAAACTCAAGCACATTTAGTATAGTATAATTCAGTGCTTATTTCTATCATAAAGGATGAGAGAGAGAACTATGATTACTGTAGAGATGGAAGCTGAGGTGGGGAGAGACAGAGAATCTCAGAGCTGAGTGCAAATGTGTGGTCGGTGAAGATTTATTTATTGCTCTTGGGCTTTTTATTGTGGGTGTAACTGCAAAAGTTCATAGTGACCACATATTAAATAATGTCGAACCCTGCTTTGCTTACAGATACAATTAAGTCAACTCCCCAGAGTGTATTCTATCCCATAAAACTCTATCTGATGTGATTAAGAACACAAACATGTTAATATCAGTGGAATTACTCTTAGGCAATAGATACTGGATTCTGTGTTGTTTTGGCATCTTAACGCGATCATAAAAAAAACACATTTTGACTCAATTACAGTTATAACATTCCAGAAAAACAGCTTTCTCTCAGGATGTATGCAAAACATGAATATATACATATTGTATATGACAGGATTTTTCCCAGTTTTAAAGAATGTTAGCAGGTAACACCTCTTTTACAACACCAAATTACTGTCTGTTTCCATCCTCCCTTTACTTGTGCAAACAGGTATATAGTGACAAAATGTGTAAATTTAAAATATGACGTGCAGTGGTATTTAATTCCAGTCTGAAAAGCAAAGCAGCTCTATACTGTTATCCAAATAGTTCTTATGGCCAACATCTATTTCAAAGTCATAATATCTGATATTTTCATATGTTACTCTACCCTGACTTATAGATCAAACGTGATGTACCCATATAGCCAAACTGTGAATGACTGTGTTTGTTGTTTTATGAACTCTAGTCAGGCCAATCACATTGTGTATAGAGTCCGTGGGCGGGTTTAACATAAGGACGGCAGAGTCACGACTATTCTGTGTGAGTTCCCTGCTACTTGAAAACAAAGAAGATGGCTGCTTCTGGTGAACAGCGGCCTTTTGAATTGGCTTTGGCCGCGACTCTGGAAGACTTGGAGTTAGATCTGAAGCCATTCTTAATAAAGGAAGATGTGTTCGGAGTTTTGCCGACCGGATACGGTCTATACGATCTATCAACTAGCATTGCTATGGTTGGTTGTAGTGCTATCCTATTGTGTGCAGAGGGATTTTGAAAGAGAATCGTTTATCCCGCCCCTCAGATTGAGCGCTGCCAATGGGGAGTTCCCAGACCCAACATCTCAATGTGGGTCTGGCTTGTCAGACCAGCTGAGCAGGGCAATGGGAAGACACTACGCCAATAAACGTTTACTGCGTATAAAACTTTCAATGGCAAATTACAACTTCTACCAATTTACAGAAAGATAAAAGTATAGTATACAGTAGTATATAAAAGTTTTCTCCTTAAGTTTGGATTCTCCAACCAACTTTTGGGTATTTTTTAAAAAATTATATTTTTGCATATACAAGCCTTACAAAACAACTTCACTTACTGACTAAACTGCATGGAAAAATATGCATCAATCATATAAGCACTGTAGAAATCATACTCATATTTGATTTCAGCATGTGAAAAATGTCCATTGCGCTGCACTGAATAAAATGCATTGCTGCTGTACGTGTAGTGGGCAGGAACACAGTAGCTAAGGATTTTTCTTAGGGACAAATAAACCCATACAGTACAGCTGGCATCGCAGGGGAAACAACATGAATTATACAGAAGTCACTCGGCAGCTCCCCATTCTGTTATGAATGTCTTCATTTTTTCACAACAACGTACAGTAGCATGCACTGTACGTGCAGTAGACAAAGAATGTCTGTGTATGACACCCGTCACTGTATTTTACATGCATGTTCTTGTCTCCACTGACAGAAGCAACATTAACCTGCTGTAATGTTTTACTGCCAGCCTGGGGGCAGACAAACCAAGGCAATGTTGAAAGGGGTGCTATGCAGTTTTTAGGTTTCTTTGTAGAGCCCCTCTACAGGTTTCTCTATAGAGCTCCCCCTACAGGTTTCTCTATAGAGCTCCCCCTACAGGTTTCTCTATAGAGCTCCCCCTACTGGTTTCTCTATAGAGCTCCCCCTACTGGTTTCTCTATAGAGCTCCCCCTACCCTTGCTCTTTCTCCAACAATGCTTTCCTAGTTTTCCGCTTCTGTTTTTGCCGTTTTAGCCATGACGATAGTGTGAAAAACTCCATCTCTACCTTGTTAGCCAGTTCCTGAATGGGCGTATGTGTGCAGTGCCCTGAAGCAATTTGTTACATTGCGAGACCTGATATCACACGATACTTCATGACGAAGTTAATAGGGTGTAGCGAGAAGACCGCCATTCAACTCGAAAAAAGCCATATAACCATTCCAATAAGTCCGAAGCTATTCAGTTAAGGTAAGGTAAGGGGGGGGCACTGTGATTTGAGGCTTGCCATAGGTAAACATGTGTGCGCAGGGACTATCATTTGACAAACTGTAAACACAGTTTAACAAGGTGAGACAACCCTCTGCTCACGTTACCAACAGGGAGATTGACTACCGTACCGCAGGACACATTCTCATTAAGGGCTGAGCCCCCCCTAAAGGTCTGATCCTGTAAAAATCATTTTCCAAAATAACTAGGCCGGCCTGCCTACATTTTCAGAAAAACATTTTCAGTCTGTAACTTGTTAGCTGAAAGTCTGTTGTTGTTTCCCTCAAACAACAGAGGTTTGAGGGCGAGACATCCGGATTCTGTGAGTAAATGAACTGCTCCTCATCCAGACTAGGGAAAAAATGTAAAACACTTCCAAGTCAAAAGTCACTGAGTCACATTGCTGGAAGAGTTACAACAGACACACAACAAGCACAGGGTTAAAACAATTAAAAGACAAATGTACAGTAAATATGTGGGTTACTCAAAGAGCTGTGCAAATTGCAAATTACAAATTACCATTTTCTATACTAAATACGATAAAAAGCCATCCTTCCTACCTTCTTCTGTTCACCCATACATGCCTTACAACCACTCAATCCTACTTCCACACGCATCCATGCACTCAGTCTTAGTAAAAAAAAAATTAAAAACAATTTAATTTATCCATTCATAAATCACAGTCACAGATATATATTAAAGAATTCATAGTCATACGTTCATCGCTGCTCATCATTGAGCGTAACTGCGAGAGGAACAAATGAGTGCTTATACCTGTTATATTTCCACAGAGGAAGCCTGTACCTCTTTTTCTTTTCAACAGCTCAAACTGTGAAAACAAAACGTGAGCGTTATCAGACAGAAAGGCCTTAGCCTGCCTGATTGTTGCCTGATCAAAAAGCTCTGCGGGTTGAGAGGTGCAGGTGTTCCCATAATTTTGCCTGCCGTTTATACCAGATTGAAAATCTGAGTTTTAGATTTTACTGTCAAATTCCCAAACCAGCTGGTAATACCATACCAAAGAACTGACTCTATTGGTTGCTCTATAGGAGATTAACATGATATTTTTACCGACCTCAAACTAAGCCTGCGCAAAATATTATCCCAAGTGTGGCTAATTGGTAATTTTGGTGATAATAATAATAATAATTGGTGAGTTCATACAGTACACTCAATTACTGAAAGAACATGAGACACTGCACACACACTAATAGCAGAAGAACATCTTAACCTGCGCAGCAACACTACAGCTTGAGCTGCCCGTCCTCTGCTTCAACCTCCACTCCTCCAGCTCCTCGGCCTCGTTATCCATACAACCACTCAAGGTTGGACAGCTTAGAGTAAAACAATATGTACTGTATTCACTATAAGCTTCTGTTTTTTTTTTTTGAGAGGAGCATGAACTGTAATCTGAAATCTGGAAAGGAGAACGCTCCAGACAGAGCAGCCAGATGTCTCTGCAACAATAACCCGCTCCAGCAGATTCATTTTCCACAACATGAGGAGGAGAGGGAGAGTGAGAGGGAGAGGGAAGTGCCCTCCCTGGTGTGGAGGACGCCATCCTCTACATGCTAGACCAAGTCCAATCCCATCTGGATAAGGGTAACGGCACAGTGAGGATCTTCTTCTTGGACTATTTTATTTCCAAAGGCCAAGGGAACTTTATCAGGATGCATAGTATCCTGATCCATGAAATAACTGGCCTTTAAAAATAAATATCTGTCTGCCTCTATGGGAATTTAACATAGGGGTGTGTATACTTATGTCCCCTGTATTTTAAGGAAGAACATTTATTTATTTACAATACATTATTTATTCACAAAGAAAACTGGTGTCCTTAAAGGTTTTAATTTTTCCAATTTTTAATTAAGGCATTAAGATCAATTTCCAAAAGATTTTTTTTATTCCTCTTTTTAACCTAAGCAGGAGCTCCTATACTCATGAGCAGCACTGTATATAAATATTTTTTATTAATGCAACCGTATCACCAGTATTTGATAAGCAACTCCCTGCAAACATGATTATTTTGTCTTCCACAAAATAGCCTTTTGGAAAAGCAAAGAAGACACAATCCACAGACTATCGTTTCAAGTTTTAAATACAGAGCGGACGTCTTTCTACAACAATGGTTAGCGGAGTGTTCAGTCACTAGCTTGCAATGCTTGTTTTCTAAATAACAGCCAATGGGTTCATTTTGATGACTGGCTAACTCACACAATCAATGGGAATTGACTATAGCCGACATCTACAAATGAGAAGCTTGCTAACAGCTTTCATTCTGCCCTTGATTTTATGGGCGACAGCTGAGGGCTGGGAGGTCACAGCGTAAGTCAATGGAGGCCAAACGGTGTTGATAACCATGCTAAAATGCGAGTATGTGTCTTGATAGTGTAATGGGTAGAGAAGGTTAATTAAAAAAAAAAGTTAACCCCTCCTATTTTTTTATTATTTCATTACATGTAGGATATTCATTGCCATGTATTTTACTTCATGGTGTAAAGGGCGCCTTTGTTTATTTCTAATTGCATCTCCACTGCTACAATAGAGAATGAGGAAGGCTAGCCAGCAGCCTGCTAATCACTTCTTCACTACCCAAAAACCCCTGCTGGTCTCCCAGGGATACGCATGGCGTAATAGGAAAGATGAAGCCGTGGCAGATGGGCACGCTCCCTCTCCATGCCCACTTGCCTTATTTGTGTCGCGAGCTAGCGAGGAAAAGCGTCATTATCTGCTAAGTGGCTTCTTCTCCCAGGGTGTGCAGACAGGTAAAGAGATAAAGAGAGAGTGAAGGAAAACACGGGCAGAGTGAGAGATGGAAAGAGAGGGAAGCGAGAGAGCATGTCGTCTGCCTGTGGTTCAGGTAATCAGTTGGAGTGCAGCCCGGGGCCTGCTGTCTGCCCACCGCTGAGCATTGGGACGCTGTTGTTCACAAAGCTACCATGCATTTAAAGTGGCACTGAATTAAAGGCCCGTGATTTATTTGAAGGGGTCCAGTTTATGGCTTCACACTGTTATCCTAAAAGGTAGCCAATTATTTCCAGGAATCAATTATGTGGAATGGCTAATTAATAAATGTCTGAATTAATCAGAAGGGAAATGCGTCATCAGAGTATGCACAGAGTCACATTTGACCGCCATAATGGGCTTGGTTCATTATCAACTCCAACTGTGAGAGTCTGAGGAAATGGCCACCATTATCGCTGATGACAGCACAGCCCGCACTAATGGCCATGTCGCTTATCAGGACTGCAGGTGTGTAATTGTTCAGGTAGTAAACAGTGATAGGCAAAACACATTCTGGAAACAAAACCCTGCTGCAGGACAAATAAGATGAGACAATGTGCTACAGAGTGTGACACATGCTATCGTGAATTGCCTGGGCACCTTCAGCATGTAATGTCTGAGCATAAAACACACAGCAACTAAGTTAAGGATGCAGAAGACATAGCAACGTTGACTAAAAAAAAACATGCCATATTCTAAAGGAAGGTTAAGCCAGGCACCAACAAAGATATCATCAGAGGGCTATTTATCACTGTCCAATCTGACAACCTTACATCAACCTTGGTACAGTTACCCCATTAACTGGCCTCAAGACTCCATTAATTCTAGAGCCCGACCAATATATCCGCAGGACGATATTATCAGCCAATATTAAGTATTTCCTGATCTATCGATATTGCCATTTATAATGGTGGATAAAAAATAATAATCATGACAAATAAATGATTCTGATAAATTAATATTTGAAAAATAAAAACAGACGGTCAACCATGTCATGAGTGTTGGCGTTGCATAGTTTGTCCACCAGAGGGTGCTCTACAACGTCCCTGTTGGCAACACTGATTATTTGTGTTGTTATTGTGTTTTTGTACAAAGGACTTTAAGTTTCATATTTTAAGTTTTTAGTTTTATATATTTTATTTATCAGAACTTATATATATATATATATTTTGATGTTCCTCTGTTCTGGTAACTAATGTTAGAGAAATCTGTTTGTATTGTTACGTGTTTCTGGATTTATTTTTTATATATATATATTGGCCAATATATCGAAATATCAGATTTTTAAATAACCAAGTATTTCTATCGATATCCTTTATCGATCAGGCTCTAATTCTTATTGGATGAGTCATTATTATACTATATATACTATATATTATATTCAGTACATATCCAGCTGTAAATCTTGCTCACAATACTTGTTATCTATATTTTGTATTCATAGGACAAACCCATCTGTAAAATTCTGTTTATAATAGTATTCATTTCTATATTTATTCAGTACATATCCATGTCCTGCACTCATGGAACCAGTGTATATCCTGCACTTACTGCTATTGCATTTCTGGTTAGATCCAAACTGCATTTCGTTGCCTTGTACCTGTACCTGTGTAATGACAATAAAGTTGAATCTAATCTAATTTCACATGTTGTCCCTTGTTATCAGTAGGTATCCTGGCTTCTTCCTATAACGCAGCACTCCAGGCTGTGTGAAGCCACCCTGGGTCATATGGACCTATCAGACAACAGGCTGTCAGAGTTTCGAGTTTTTTTGCCTCTGAAAACATGAACGCTTTCTTAGTTCTGTGAATTAATTGTGTGGAATACAGTATGTTTCTGCATTGAAATAATAACATTTGCTTTTTTATGTCTCACAGGACTTGTTCTCTTTAACCTAAAGGAAGACATTAAAAAGCAATTTTCAGAGGATTGTGGCCAGAGAGAAAATTCTCTCACCGAGACAAGACAAGTCATACATAAACACAAGATTGCATGTGGCCTAGGTTAGATAAAGACACAGCGGAAACACTATGTGAAAATAGTAATGAAATCCTATTCATGTTATCCAACTCTCACAAATCAACCCCACTTAAAGTCCCCATAGTCCCCCAAGTCTGAATAACAAGGTCTTTTTAAATTCTTTCGAAACTAAACTTAAAGCAATATAAAAAGGAGTGTTTTGGGGTTTGACATGGCACGTTTAATTTGCAACAGTTACCTGCTGTTGAAACGTCATCTCTTTTTAAGTCCAGTCAACCCTTGCTAGAGATGTGAAAATCATGATAATAATAATAACTGCAAAGCATGTCATGCATTAATTTGAATAAAAGCCTATATAACTTTAATTGGCTGCTTCACTGAATCTGCCTTCAATGCTTTTACTACCGCCGCCAAGGAAGTCATGTTTTCGGCTCGGCTTGTTTGTCTGCCTGTCAGCAGGATGACACATTTTCATAAAAACATTGGCGGAAGTGTGTAGCATTGACCAAGGAGGATCCTATTATATTTTGGAGTGAATCTGAATCACAGAGGTTTCACTAATTTGGTTTTTGCCAAATCACGCAAATTCAACCAATCAATAAGCAGAGTTTCTCGCAACTTCAACCAATCCCATCGGTCCCACATGCCAGACTCTATATCAGTATGTGACTCTGAGAGCCAATGACCAAGCGGGAGTGACAACGGTTTGACGTCACACGTACGTCAGCAAATTAATTTCCTTATTTCTGCTATGAAGACGAGATGTGTGTTGTGACTTGACCATCTCACATTCACCAACAAAAACGTTGTATAGCGCCATGCAAAACATTTCGGACTACTGCAACTTTTTACAAAAGCTCCTGCAAAATCAGGCATTTTGGTCCACAACCATCTCACAAAAAGGCCACGGAACCTTGGAGGGACTGTACAATAAAGAGAATGTGATGTGTGCACTTCATTTGTCTGTAACGTATACTGTGAGGAGTGATGTCTTTGCAAGCTTCCAAACCAACACCTTGAGCCCACATGGAAATCTGTCCAGGACAGAGAAATGAAAGTTTCACTGGACCAAAACCGCTAAATGACCTGAGGGATGGAAGGAATTTTGGCACTTTTCTCACTTTCATACAGTGAACTTCAGCCCCTCTTTGTGATGTACAGTGTTTCTTTCCTTTCTCCCCGTCTGAAAGATTTATTCTCACTGATTCTCAGTCTATTCTATCATGCAAAAGTTCACTGAAGGTGGCGACGCTATCAGCTTGAGTTATTTCATCTGGAATTCGGTTTTGAAATTTTATTTTTCTTTGCACAAATCCCTGAAGCTTTACTTACTATACACTACTTAAACTTGGGTAAAACAATATACCTTGTTTCAAGAAGTCTATCAGGGGATTTAAATGATTTAGAAGATCAGTGGTGGAGACAGCTGTTTACATGCACACTAGTCTTGCTTTGGCAGAGCCTCCTCCAAAGCGCTCTGCAGGAGGGTCTGGCTACTCCACAGCATTCGGACATGGGAGGAAAACGTGCTCTGGTTTAATGGCATTTCTTTAAAATAATCAGAATTGCCATGAGCGGTACTAAACTCCGCACAGAACTGCGGCAAAATAGTTGTGCAAGAGAAAACTCAGATTGGACAGATAGTCTAGCTAGCTGTCTGGATTTACCCTGCAGAGATCTGAGGACCAGGTAACCATAGTCCTCAGATTGGACGGATAGTCTAGCTAGCTGTCTGGATTACCCATGAGATCATTAGAAAGTGTTTGGAGAAGGGCAGACACTTTAAAAGAATACTTGGCAGGTGATTGGATGAACCACCTGTCAGCCAACAGTTGGGATTGTCATACAAATTTGCATTTCCTTGGATGGTATAAAAATGTCCCGCCCTACTTTGCCTCTGATTGGCTAGTACTGTTTACCATTCATTGGTTGGATTGCTGAGGTTCAGGCATTAGCAGTGAGATTGGTTAGGGTTGGGCTAGGAATACCAGGCTAAGCTAATTGAAGCAGAGTAAGGCAGAGTAGGGCTGGACATTTCTTTGCCATTGCTAGGATATTTCTTCTCCATCGCTACGGAACCGAAATCTGTGGCCGTCACACAACTAAACAACACCCGGAGCTGCCAGTAGCTCCTCACCTGACGTTGATTGGTGCAGTAAGCTGGTATGTTGGACCCTGACATGTGACACATGATCCCTCGATTCTCGCGTGACATTGCGATAATCCAGCTGCCAATCACTTTGTGCCATCTAGAAAGAATTATGTGTTCAATGGCTTTTCATCCACTTGAGCGACTCACATTCAACCTCATTCAGGCTATGAGAAAAATAGATTAATGAATTTATAAGAATAGAAAACCTCATGACGAACTAGTTTAGAGTTTAAAGTGTGAAACATGTAAGTAGATTTAACTGTAGATATTCCTTTTTCTTAAAGCATTGATACTAATGATATCCCCATAGTGAATCACACACTGTTCTTACGTCATAACACTGAAACACACGTCTGTCGCCAGCAGAGGTATAAGTGGCTTAACCTCAGGACAGGCCAAGTTTAATTTGAGTTGAGAGGTTAAGTGGCTGAAATTGGAGCTCAGCAGATAATCTGTTCAAAACATATTCCTGTGAAGGGAAATGTAAGGCGGTGTTCTTCTCACACGGGTATATGACCTTTAAAGGAGGGGCCGTACTTTTTTCTGCTAAAACACCAACAAGCACACCTCTTGCTTCATCTCCTTTGTTTAATTTTCAGAAGATCCATTTCCAAAGAAAGAAATTTGCTGCACTTCTCACCTCTGCATTGGTTTATATGGCTGGCCGATAGGGTTGAGCGGTAACACAGTAATACGGTATACCACAGGGTCTTAAAAATAGCAAAGGTATCAGTTTTAATACTGTCATTAAAACAAATGTAATGCACAAAACTAAATAAACAGACAACTAAAAGACAAAAATAAATATAATATATTCAATGCTGAAAATGTTTTGTGTGGTTGTCATCACATGACAGTGTGTGTGTGTGTGGGGGGGGTGACCTAGTCTGGAAGAAGAACAGGACTTCTGCAGTTTGGCAGCATTTGGGGTTGCTCCCTAATGAGAAGGGGGGGGGTCAGTATTAATGTTTGGTTTTCACTTTCTGAACGGTGGAGGCACAAGCCAACCATTTGGTGATGCTGTCTGAGCCTTAGGTCATCATTCTTAATAAGTCACGGTAATACCATATACCGCGGTAAAATAGGGAGGAGGTTTGACGCTATCAAATTTTGGATCTGCCCAACTCTACTGGTCAACGTTTCGGTCACGAAACACATAGTAGTAAAGTGAGATGAGTGCATAGCGCCTAAACACAAATCATGGTTATATGATGATCCACAGCTGTTTTGGAGGCGTGTCCATTATCAAAGCTCCAAATACCAAATTAACCAAAACATGTTTTTTTAAATGTTACCACAAGGGATTTCAAATCTGATGAGAGAACTGAAAAAAAAACATGACTGGAAAGAAACTCTAGTGAGTTCTTATAAATCTGCATAATAGACTGTAGCTGGAGGCAGAGTCTGATTTAAAATAGTGTTGCCATTCCATCATTTTTAATGGCGTCTTCCTGTCTTTGGAACACAGACACAAGGAGACGACGGAAACAAGATAAAATAAAGCCCTTTCAGTTATGAGACAATGAAAAAGATGGAGGATCATTTCACAAAGTGAGACTTCTTCACATAAGTGTCAGCAAACAATGACACCACACCGTCACCAGGGAATTTCAACTAATCTAAAATTCCTCCTTAAATGCCTCCATTAGGCCCCGAGGTATTGGAGCTGTAATCCGGGCTTTATTGTGATTCCTTTATGGAGAAAGGTCAGCCGCCAGAGGCCAACAGTCCCGCTGCAATCTGGCTGCAAGGGCCACTTTCAAAGGCATGTTTCAGACGAGACGTGCACTTCAGAGTGACAGCAGCGGCACGCCCCGAGCATTCACCCGTGTAGTTCATTAGCTAAATATCAGTGGACATCTGTTTAATGGGCGGGCTGTTACTACATCTTACCTAATCAGAGTGTTCCTCTGGGAAATCATCCTGAGGAGTTAGAGACGCCATCAAACAGCAGCATACCTGCCATCCGCAGCGCCGCTCCATCATCGGCGTAATTAGGATCTCAGTGAAAAGGAGCCACATGCTGACAGCTTCTTTATTATTTTATTTTCTGAGCGTGAGGAAGATATACAGCTAATATAATGGTCTTGTTCATTTCATTTTGAGGCTTTGATGCTCTTAGGCAGGGGTCAGACAGCCTGCGTCGGCCGTCAGACGGTCCATCAAAAACAAATTTTGAAAGTTTCTCATATAAATAATTGCTTAAAGCATTTAAACAAAGTTTTGTGTTGGAGTTGCTAACATTCCAAAATCTTCAATCTGAGTCAATGGACAAATTATGATGTGAGATGGGGGGAGGTGATTCAGAAGTCTGCTACCTGGCTGAATTACTGCCAGGTTAGCATATAAGTCCAATTTGACCATTTATTTGCAGAACATTAACCCTTGTGTTGTCTTCCCGTCAACCATAAAAAAAAATGTTGTTGTTCTATCTCGATGCCCATCTGGGCACCCATGGGTGTGCTGGTCTTACAGGGAGCTGCGTTCAGCTGCATTCTGGGTGTTTTGCTTTCTTGTTGCAGCAAGAAGTGATCCCGCCATTGACCATCCAAAAACCTGGTCTAATACCTGGTCAATAGCGCATTAGTAAAATGCACCTGGGCTTATGCGCAGTGTGCGAACACTTGTTACACACACTGGGACGTGCAGCAGCACACACACATTCAAAAGATTACATATAAAAATGTAACGATGCAAATCCTCCATCATGACAGCAATGCACCAAGGTACAAATGCGCCTGGTTTTTAAAGGGAATGGGAGAGGACACTCTGATTGGTTGATTGCATGTTACACCCAAAACACACCTATGATTAATGAAGACATAAGGACAACCCTTTTGAACCATGCGCCCTAGTACAAGTGGATTTAGACATGCCCTAAACGCACCTGCGCCATGCGCTTCACGCTGTGCGCTTAGATCGTTAAAATAGGACCCGGAATGTTTCTGCTTGGTAACAACAAAGCAGAAATAAGTTATGTCTCTGCAACCGTGAACACTATGAGCAGAATATGAATATCCTGGCCACATCAGGACAGTGACACCCAAAGCACAGATATATATTGCTGCCTCCTGTGTGAACACCCTGCTCTGGCGTGTGACTGCTGTCAAACTACACACCAAAGAGTTCTATAACATTCAGGCAAAGGAAAGGAGCCGAGACAGTCTGAGAGTCTTTGGTGGACTGTAAAAGGAGGAATCATGATGAAAGTCCACTTCATGGCAATTCCAGGTGCCTTTAAATCTCCATAGACAGACTGCAATTGTTAAAACCATTAGCAGCCCAAAAGATATGTGCATCCAGCTTGGTTTTGGCTGTTGGCAGCTAGACAGGGCAGTCCAACGAGTAAAACATGTCAGCCACAAATTAGGAATGTGTGATCAAAGACGCTGCACTGCACAAACCTATTTGCTTTTCTCCCCATGTTCACGTCAACTTCCAATAAACAAAAACTGCAATGTAAGTCTTCATAGGACATGTGTTTTTTAAACATAAAGATGATTGAATCGAATGTTAAGTGGCTCCAACTATGTTCCCTACATGTGCTGGGATGGTTCCGTCATGTTATCCCACAGTACTCTGGAGCTCTGGAGGGGCTTTTACAAGCCTCGTTCAGATTATAAATCCTACAGAGCTTCTCATGGCCGCCGTCCAAGGCAAACGCTCCCAGTGCACATGGCGTGAAAACTGATCTCCTCCAGTTCATGTGAACACATTGTACAGCTCGCATGGTAAGATAGTCGAAGAACTATTGAGTCCAATCATTCCTGTCCTTGTGAGAAGTCAAAACACCAGGGTATGGAGCACCAAAACGACAGTCAAAGAGATTACACTTTGAATTTCTAAATGGCTGAAATAAAGCTCAGCGAAACCTCAATCAGGAAGACATCTATGCTTCACATTTATCTCTCTCTCCCAACCTCATCAGCTGCATTGTTATCCGCTGAATGTGAGAATTTAAAGCTTTCATGCTTCTTGCTTTTAGCGTGGACGGCGGGGGGGCGATATGACGCTAACGTTGCCTGTGCGACTGTGCGTGGAGGGTACCCAAGAAGACTGAATCAGCTTCTAGGTGTAACTAGAAGAGTAAAAGACACCAGTTAAAAAAAGAGTTAAAAAAACAATGCAACTGATCTGAGCTGGTATTCTGTATGTAATGGAGTGCAATGGAAATTTCTAAGTGACACCAAACTGTTGACCGGTAGTGTATGTAAGTCTTGAGTTCAGAGATTGAGCAAATGTAACAGTAAAAACCTAAATAACCATTCTACAACCAAAACCACTTGGAAAGCCATAACATTGGGGTAAATGTGCTGATCAATATTCACATTTCATTGATTGCCTTTGAGATCTCACATTAAAACATGACAGCAAAAGCACATATACTCATCTTTTTTATAAATTAGTCTCCCGGCTCTGAGCGCTTCTCACAGTGACACTTTGCAGTTTGGGGGCGATCCAAAGCCATCCCCAGAGGAAATGAGTGTTTTTGCAGGCGTTTTATTAGAATGTCAAAAGTAAGTGGATGATGGGAGTGAAATTGGAAAGTGCCATTTAACAGCTGTCCAATTAAAGCTTCTTGATGATCCATTCATCAATCATCAATTTCAAAAGTCTATATCTTCCACTGGTGCTAAAGAGGAGGCAACGGGTTTTTAGATTTCTGTTTTGAGTCTTTGCTTTTTTTTCTTCCGTGAGGCTCACCAAGGCAATACAGGAAGTGAGTGTTTTCTGTGGGGATACATGGAATGCCAGAAGAAAAGAACTAACCCCAACTTGAAAAGCCCTCACACCAAGACAACCCAAGGAAGAATTTAGAGCTCTACTTTTCCAAAGAGGAGGGTGAGAAGAGGGCTAATCTTTCAGGCAACACCACCCCCTGCTCAGCTGGAAAGGAATGCACCCTTTCACAAGCTGAATTGAGGGCATGCCTGGCATAGAAATAATAGGGGAAGAAGTCACTATTTCCCAGATTCTGGGGGTGGGGTGTGGGTAAGGGGAGCTTAAACTGGAGGAGTCTTTTTTAACCCTTTTTCCAATAAGAAGATGTGGTTCACTTCCATGGCACGTTAGAGATGTTGGTTCCTCCAGCCTGGTTCTTTGGAGATACACAGTTTGGGACCTGTTTTTGTAGCATATGAACACACAGTGAGGTTGTTGTTCTTGTAAGGGCTGTGCATTTTTTTAGGTGAACTCATAACCATAAAGTAAAAGAAATTAGGGACACGGACAATTGTATTAAATCAATCTCTGTTTAAACATCAACCTACAGTATACACAAGACGCAGATTCAGACCAGACCATATTTTTTAACCGAGGTCCACCTGTGGCTGTGTGAAGTTTATTTTGGAGAATTCCTAAATATACAGTATATTGAACATATCTATACATGTTTGTTGTAAATCTAAACAAACATTCCCTGGAAGAATCAAGCAGCCCTGCCTTATTGCACAATCCAAATCTTCTTAAAAACTTGCCATTTCAGTGCGCTTTCTAGCTCAAAGACTGTTGTTGTTTATCGTAGTGAAGAGATTTGGGGATTCAACAATCAAAGCTTGACATCCTGCGTGTTTTTGACCTAGGTATTTTTAAAAGCTAGTGTACGGCCATGTGTCAAACCATTCTAATTCCCGACTTGTCAAAAACTGACGCTTGGTCAGTGGTTCTCAGTGCCGGACACCAACGCAAAAATCAACCTTTACCGTCTGTTGGAACGCACCGGGCAGAGCAGCAGCTGTAAGATGACTGATATTTAACGGGGACAACGGTAGCGAGTAGTATGAAAAATCTAAACAGGTTGGGGTGGTGTGTCGCAAAATGACGCTAACCGTACGTTCACACCGCCACCGACTTGAGCGTCTAAAGATACCGGAAGTCATTCATTTTCAATGGAAGCCGGCTTCTCTCAGCTGCAAGGAGCGGCTAATCTGTCGGCGTCGCGTTTTGGCCGTTTTGAGCGTGTTGAGCGTCAATCTGAAAGTTGAAATTTTTCAACTTTAGCGGTAATGAGCTATGACGCGGTTAAGCGGCAAGCAGCGGCTAACGCCAGCCGCCAATCGGAATATAGAAGTCCTTCACGCTGACTGATTCCGGAGAAACATACGATGTAATCTTTTCGTTCTTACCAAAACATTTGTTCCGAGGGAAATGGAGGATCAGCTCATCCTCGCCGTTGCCGGGTTTCCTATCATTTATGATATGACGTTGTTTGCGTATAGCGACCAGTTAAAAAAAACAAGGCATGGGA
The DNA here is from genome assembly GCA_026937815.1 of Etheostoma perlongum. NCBI lineage: Eukaryota > Metazoa > Chordata > Actinopteri > Perciformes > Percidae > Etheostoma > Etheostoma perlongum. The sequence goes on along the minus strand of CM049388.1, from coordinate 24,764,165 downwards.
TAAAGTAGCCGAGATAGTCGGTGTGTCCGGTGAGTTGATGATTCCTAATCTTTTTTAACGAGGGAAATGAGCAGTGCGCTGTAGCATGGTCGTCTTCCTTGCTTGCTGTGAATGGTACAATCTGTTTTGCAGATCATTTTACCCTTATTAAATGCGCAAATGCGATGATCCATAATTATCCAATGATACACATAGAGGACAAGCGCGAAATATTTACGAAAGCGAGAAGGCAATTCAGTCGCTCACAACACCGATTTGACCAATAGCGCTATACGAACGCCGCCACGTCAGAGCGGCCAAAGCGTCTGAAAGCTTCCCCGTACTTTTTGACAAGCGTCTTTGGCGGGGCGGCCAGAGCTTTTTTGCAGCTCAAGTCGCTGGCGGTGTGTACGTACAGTAAAGGCCTACCCAGAGTGGTATGCTAAAGGAGACTTATTGTATTAGTAACTAACGCCAAAGGCACCTGAACAATAGGGGTGTGGGGGAAAATCGATACAACATAGTATTGTGATATTTTCAGTGGCAATACTGTATCAATACACCAAGTACGGATCTATTATTTTACAGTATATGTGTTGGTCAGTTTGTCTGCTTGACAATCCCATTTTGCAGCAATAAAATTGAAGTGATATAACAAACAGAGAATTTTTTCTTTTTAGATAAAACAGATGTTGACAAAGTTTCCTTTTGGGGACACCATTTGAAATTTGAAGGTGGAAAAAAGGTTATAAATTACAATATATCGCAGAATATTGCAATATGTTTTAAATTACAATAATATTGTATCGTGGTAAGTATCGTGATGATATTGTATCGGGAGGCGCCTGGTGATTCCCCCCCCCTTACTGAACAAGCATTGGTCTTTGACATGCTGGGTTATATAGTGACATGTTATATGTGTGCATTGAAAAATATAAAACTATCCTTTCAACTTTTCGAAATGCCCTGCTAGGTTCTGCATATTCTGTCTTTGCCATGTGCATGTGTAGTCTGGGAAATGAAACCCACATCTGCATTTCTGTGGTTTTGTAAGGAGTGAGCTGTGCCAGTCTGACTGTGCCACACATGGCCCTGTCCCTTCTGGAAACACTGTTGGTGCTCAGCATTCTTTGTGGTTGATTTCACACTAAATTTGCTTGTTTTTCCAACACATACAAAATGTGTAGAGCACATACATTGATACCAGAGCCAGATATTTACTCTTTGTAAAAAAACACGGAGCTTTACTAATAAGGCCATGTTGCCTATTCAAATTATCAACTCATCCAGTTCTATTCTCGTGCTTTCTTCAATCATAAAGCAACACGTGGGAGGAAACTTGAATCTTACAGCTGTAATTACCCAGGAAGTTTTTCCTCTGCAAATAGACAAAAAAGTAGGCATAATCATAGTATTATATCCTCTTTTCCAACCAGTGTTTGGCTGCTTATTGTGCCACATCGACAGTTGCCACAATGTTCCATTTGCAAGTCAGCAAACAATTACATCTTAGTTGGAAAGCTATTTCAGGTTTAAAAAAGATATGAAGTAAAGAAAGTAGAGAAATCAAGCAGAGTTGTTGTAGTAACTTCACTCACACACTTTAGAATCTGAAGTAAAGCAAATGCAGACAAAGTACAAACATTTCTACTTGTTCCACTTTATTTGTCCCTTCATTCTGGTGGCAAAGTGTACCATCTCTGTCTTAAAATGTAGCCTACATGTGGGTGATGGCAGCAGTGCACCAAGAGTTGCAGTGGCTATTTCCTGCACACTCAGCATGTTGGATGAAGAGCTGTTCCTCCTGCTCTTTGACGCCCTATTAAAAGCTCTTGGTGCATATCTGCTTCACATCAGGATGTGGGGATGTAATTACAGTTACCAAGTGAAGGATGCAGAGGAACACAACAGTTTTCTTTCCACTGACACCCCTCCCTCCAACCACTGGGTTGCCAGGTTTTGCACTACCACAACAAACTCCAGCTCATGTTCCTTCAGAGTTCAACAGTTTTTTTTATGAAACAGTGCTGAAACATGGATGGAGCATGAGGTCAGTGCAAATTCCTTCAGAAAGACTTCTATATAAACTTCAATCACCATCATCTTTCCCTAAAACTATTCAGCTGTTAAGAGGCATTCACTTTTCAGTAAACCAACCAGAATTGCTCACGAAATTCATGATCCAATCACAGCATGACATCCTGCTTTAAATGTCTCCTCTCCTTGCTGAGAGTTGTCTTTTCAGGCAAATGTGCAACCCTCCTCCAACCCTTCCACCTCCAGGCATTGTCAGCCACGGCAACCTGAGCTCTCGGCAGTCAGGTCCTACGTTCGGTCTCCGGGTTCCCCTCCTCACCATCCAGATTAGGGTTGTCACTTTTTCAACAAGTTTGAATGACTTCAATCTGGTCTATATCGACAACAATTTATTTACAGGATTGTTGGATTACGGGATCTTTCAGTATAGTCTTTACATTTTCCCGTATGGTGTCATACACCGTCGTGTGGGTCTTCCGTAGGCAGTCAGACGAGGTTGTACAGTTGATGTTGTTCCACATGTTTCTGTTGCCTCCTCTGCCTCACTCGGGTGGTAAGCTAGCAAATGAGGCCTCAGATTTGTTGTGGTTGTTGAGAAAGCCGCTGTTTCAGCCAAGTCTTTATTTGTCACCCGGAGGTCCACTTTTACCAGCCAGCAAAAACTCCACTGCATGACACGCGTCAAAAGGGTTGAAAATCTGTGACTTTTCTTCTATAGCATTTAGCTTAGGGCAGCGCCATGGAGCCAACATTGGCTTGTGTGTGTCATCCTCCCCAGCTCTGCCCTTTAATCCTAATATGGCCACTTCTGGCTCCAAAATGTCGAGATGGCGAAAATCCAAACTCCTGGCTTCAAAACTGCAGTCCACAAACCAATGGGTAATGTTACTGATGCTATGTCCTTTGTTTTACTCTCTATGGTTCAAACTAAGGTCATAATAGTTTTGAACGTTCAGTTACTAAATACTTCATTTTAGTGTTGACTTTTCAATTTTATTTTAGGTTAAGTTTAGTTTTCAAAAAGGTTTAGTTTTAGTTTTTATATATTTAGTTTTAGTTTTACAGTAGTTTGCAGTTTTTGTAAGGAACAGGTATAATGTCTCAGAAGTATGTAGCTCAAAGCTATAGTGCGTAGTTTCTGTTTAAGGAATTCTAAGTAATGACAACAAAGTGTGTCCACAGTTGCTAGTAGCCAAGGAGGACACAGACGATTAAAAAAACCTGATGACTCTTCAGAATAGCTCATTATCAGGTTTCTGCTCACAAAAGTTGCTGAACGCCCCAATCTTCTGAACACAGTCATACTGAGATATCCAGACAGATTTGTGTGGAGCTGATAGTCTTAATCAGCTTTGTAGCAACTCATTTGCGATGTCTTGAATGTAACGGACGTACATTAATATCAAAAAGTTACACACTAAAGCTTTCATATACATACAAAATACATGGTTAGAGAATGTCCTTAATGTTTAAAACACTTAAAGTTAGGTGGTTATGGTGTTGGTAAACAAGTATTAACGGTTACATTGTGATGTATTATGAGCCCATCCACCACCTCCACCTCTACACCCTTACTTTGTGCTTCTCTACATAAAGATTACAGTATTTCATACACTGGCACTGAATGACACTAGACATACATGAAGAGCTACAGGACTGTACAGGAGTTACTTCCTGTTGTTAATGGAGCTTCTCTTTGTGCATTGCATTGTGCAAGAAAAAGTGTACAGTCAATATCCCACTCATGCTGACCTTTTACAGTATACTTGATTTTCTTATGTGAACACTCAAAAGGATTCATCCTCAGGAAGCATGAATATACAGAGTACATTACATGAAAGTTAGACTTTTACTTTATGAGATTCTTCACCTCTATGCAGTGTGCAAGTGTTAGGAAATATCCTATACATATATAATAACTCATCAACATTGCAACATGAGTGGACTTGCATTCCTTTGTGCATGTATACGTACTTGTGTGCATGTGCATACCCTTGCAAACAATACCTCTTGTGTGATGAGCTGTACCGGCTAAAGGGAGACGGGATGGGGGGGTGGGGGGGTCACACATGCACAGTAGATGGTTATCTCATCCATGAGCTGAAGCTGTGACATGACACACAGATAGCTGAATCCACTGGGAGCCTCGTGGGTTCAAGACTACTACTACTATTCCCAAATAGTTTTATTGGATGGTTAAAAAACATTTAAATTGAGATTGTGTATATAGTGTATATTTCAATAAAAAAATAATACGTCCGTCCCTTTACAAATGGAAAGTTGAACCTAACAGCAATAAAATGCTCCATTGATCAATTCAATATACTTTATATATGTTACTGCCAAAAAATGCGGTGCATTACTATAATTGAAGCTGTTTTCAGACCAACTAGATCTCTGAGCCAAGAGGCAAAGACTTTTTTTTTTACTGTTCTTCCTTGGTTGGTGGGCCGTGCACGACACAAATGCATAAATGCTGATGATTGGCTGAGGTTGAGTGAAATTTCAGAGGTGGTACTTTTATATTTGGTAACTGAGTAAATAATGTAGTTACTTTTTGGAAGAAGTCACTATTAACTGTAACTGATAACTTTTTAAAAGTAACTTGCCCAACACTGCTCAGGGGCAGGGCTTCTTCGACTAGTAGCTTGTGGTGGCTAATGTTGGCAAACTAGAGATATGTTGCTGTGTATCATTACTGAGACATACAGTACCTTCAGTCCCAGCACCTACTGACGATGTCTTGGTGACTGACTCAAGAGAATCATGGGAAATTAAGGAATATTCAACATGCCATCATTCTGACTTTCATCAAGGTTTTGCTATCTTTGAATTTTCTCTCTACATGTTGTCTTCTTACAATTTAGTTAATATTCAGTAAATTGTGAACTGTACTTTCGCTTTTTTTGGGTACCAGTATTCTCAGAGTTGTAATGTAACAAAGTACAAATACTTCATTACTGTACTTAGGATTTTCAAATATCTATACTCAACTTTGTTATTTCCGGAAACGTTTAGTTTTAATCCACTGCATTTACTTAATAAATTGCATACTTTTACTCCACTACATTTTTACCCTGAGCATCTTAGTTACTCATTACTACAAAATAAACTCCCAAGAATTTTTTTACACTCATTGATCCTAGAGTTAATGTATGCTCCGTTCCAGTTGGTGACGTGATGCCTGTTGGTTGCCAAATGGCAAAAAAAACATGGACCAAAACTAAAGAAGAAGAGAAGGAAGCATAATAACTGATAGTGTCACGGAAGCACCTGGTGTAACAGACGATGACCAGTCCGACGACAGTGGTGATGAAGATATCGATATACCCCTTTGGTCATAAAGTTCATAAACAAAGTTTTTTTTACTTTTACTTCTAATAATTAACTACATCTAATATCAGAAAATTACTTTTGATACTTAAGTATGGTAAATATCAGATACTTTAAACCTTTACTCAAGTAACATTCTAAAAGGTGACTTTAACTTCTACCAAAGTCTTTTTCTGGTAAGATACTTGTATTTTTACTAAAGTATTGCTTTCAAATAATAATTATAGGAGTTGTTCTGTACCCTACCTTAACTATTGGGCCTCAAATTAAGCACTACCATTAAGTTTCACAATCCCTGTTTTGTACACATAAGGCTGGGTAGCGGAAACGATCAACAGTTTCTTTATTTTAGCTAAATAAAGACAAAATATGCACTTCACAAGAGTGATCTTTTACATTACATGTCATTTAGCTGATGCTTTTATCCAAAGCAACTTACAATTGCTATATATCAGCAGCCTCTGGAGCAACTACTACATTGGCTGATGTGTCACAGTGGGAATCAAACGCAGATCTCCCACACCAAAGGCATGTGTCCACTGCGCCATCACTAGCAGTTTGTGTTTTTATCTTTGTATTGGTTTTTATTAATTTATTTACTGCTGCTTCCACCAGCGTAATTTTGTTGTGCTCATACAATGACAATAAAGTATCTTGAATCTTTAATTTCTATTCTCTTCACAGAAAATGGCGTCAAAATGTTCACTATGTGACAAAATGTGAAAACACGCTGGACAGGCCTTCTCTCTCTCTTTGGAGGCAACATGTGCTGACCTGTGACATCATAGTGCAACTCTTGCCCTGACCTCCAAGAGGTCAACCTGCATTCACAACACAATGTGACTGTCAACCCTCATTCACCGGCCTGAGGAGAGAAGCGCCACATAGTCAGCGCCGCCGTCACTGAGCGATGTCATTAGGAACGGCTGGCTGAGTTTCTATGGTGGATCCGGCCCGGCTGCCGCTGCTGCGCTGTGACCTCTGTGTGTTAGTGTTTGACTGTAGGCCTGCACGATTAATCTGTCTAAAATCATGATCTCGATTCACCCTGTTTACAATTTAATTTTTTGATTTAAAATTATTATGATTTTTTTTTAATGACTTTGATTCTCATTTAATTTTTCGAGCTGACTGCATCACAAACACTACTACTTTCTTCTGTGAGTTTTAAACATAGACTGTATAAACTAGGTTTTAAAGCTATGCAGTGGTCTCCCTTCTCTTCATTGGAGCCTCTGTGTTTACAGGTTTGTGGTGATGAGCGATGTGCTATAGGCGCCAAAAAGATTCTATGCTTGGTACTGCAAATTTGTTTTATTTTGTCATAGTCAAAATTGGTGCGGAGAATCGTGACATCAATTCTAAGCAAAGAAATCGTGATTCATATTTTTCCCCAAATCGTGCAGGCCTACTCAACTGGACCAATTTATTCTGTAGAAGCGATGTTGGGGCCAGTAATCTTGCCGCAACTTTACATCACAGGCTGAGACAGAAAAATGAAGTCGGACACGTGAAGGGTCCACCATAAGGAATTCATGTCTTAAAGCTATAGCTGTCAGGCACCCCCCGCTCTGATTCTGTTTGCTGTCTGTATGTCTGTTTTCTCTGTCTGTTTTGTCACGGTTCCTGTTGCCTAGCAACCTGGGGAGGCGTGGTCTGCTTCATTCATCCACACTATCACCCGGCTCAGCCTAATTACCACCACCCACCTGTGTCTCATCATCATCACCACCAGCTCTTATACCGTGACCTGACATCCAGTCCCTGTCGGATTGTTAGTCTTCCTAGTATGTGTTTGGCGTCTCATCTGACTTTTGCTAGTTTGTCTTTTGCTTCGTGTCTGTATTCGTGTTTGGTAACGTCTCTCTCTCTGTCTATACATCATAGAAATTCTCCTACGGACCATCATCACTCATTCATTTTCAGCTTCACTCCCCTGCCGCCACAGCATTTCCCCCTGCTACACCTTGTTTGGTCATCTGGTTCACAGACTATATCCAATAACTCTTGTTGGTTCACTCCTTGTCTGTGTTTGGGTTGTTTCTGCCAGCCGGGTCTGACAATTGCGCTTAGTTTCTGCAGCCCCCATGAGGAATTCTAAGTAATGACAACAAAACTGTCAGCACTGTTGCCGCATTCACATAATTAGCTTTGTAGCAACTGAAGATGTTCCGATACCGATATCGGTAACGTCGTCAATACTGCCTTAAAGGGCATGCAAATTTCACTTTGAGATTTTTTAACAGTAATATGAGTTCCTCCCCCCAGCCTGCCTATGGTCCCCCAGTGGCTAGAAATGGTGATAGGTGTAAACCGAGCCCTGGGTATCCTGCTCTGCCTTTTGAGAGAATGAAAGCTCAGATGGGCCGATCTGGAATCTTGCCTCTTATGAGGTCATAAGGGGCAAGGTAACCTCCCCTTTCTCTGCTTTGCCTACCCAGAGAATTTGGCCCACCCATGAGAGAGAGACATTATGGCTTTCAAACAAGCAAAGTGGCAGTTGGTCAAGGCCACACCCCCAGACTCCACCTCGCCCCCTCCCCCCCACTAAGGTCTATGTAAAAGAAACTTCAGATACAGTATTAGGGGACCACTAAGGTCTATATAAAAGAGACTTTAGATATGGTATTAAGGGACCACTAAGGTCTACAGTCCCTGACAAAAGTCTTGTCGCTTGTGTACAAATTGACCTGAAGTGCCGCTGAAATATATTTCTAATCAAGATTTACAAGAAATGGCTCATTTTAATCCCAACAACTTTTGTAATAATGTTTCCGTGCAAAACGAAACTGTCAAAATGTATTCTAATATTCACAGCTTGGTAAAGCCCATTGAGTACATTTTTGCAAAGACATAAGTGTTGTCGCCTTGTCATATGAGCTTCACCTGTGACTAATGATGGATCAATTAGGTCTCAGGCGTGTATAAAAACAACCCCAGTACACTAGACCTAAACGTCAACTGCAACTAGACCTCTGCAAACATGCCTAAAGTTTTGATTATCAAGAGGCTGAAGACCAGATCCACTGCTGATGTGGCAGACACCTTCAATGTGTCTCAGCGTCAAGTACAGAGGATAAAAAAAACATTTGAAGACACTGGAGATGTTTTTGACAAGCCCAGGTCAGGCAGACCCCGCAAGACAACTGCTCGAGAGGACCGTTTGTTGGCTGGAAAATCCAAGGCCAGCCCATTTTCCACTGCAGCAGAGCTCCATGAGACCTGGTCACCTGAAGTCCCTGTATCAACCAGAACAGTTTGTCGGATTCTGTCTCAAAATGGCCTCCATGGTCGAATCAGTGTCCAGAAGCCAGCACTAAACAAAAGACAATTGAAAAACCGTGTGGCATTTGCCAAGGCCCACAGCCTGCTAAAAGGATGGACGCTGGAAAAATGGAAGAAAGTGGATTTTTCAGATGAATCTTCTGTTGAATTACACCACAGTCGCCTCAAATATTGCAGGAGACCTACTAGAGCCTGCATGAATCCAAGATTCAGCCAGAAAACAGTGAAGTTTGGAGGCAGAAAAATCATGGTCTGGGGTTACATCCATTATGGGGGTGTGCGAGAGATCTGCAGGGTGGAAGGCAACATCAATAGTCTCAAATACCAAGAGATCTTAGCTACCTTGTATATTCCCAACCATAAAAGAGGCCAAATTCTGCAGCAGGATGGTGCTCCATCGCATACTTCCATCTCCACTTCAAAGTTCCTTAAGGCGAAGAAGATCAAGATGCTCCAGGATTGGCCAGCCCAGTCACCAGACATGAACATCATTGAGCACATGTGGGGTAGGATGAAAGAGGAAGCATGGAAGACGACACCAAAGAACATTGATGAACTCTGGGAGGCATGCAAGACTGCTTTCCTAGCTATTCCTGATGACTTCAATAATACATTGTATGAATCCTTGCCAAATCGCATGGATGCAGTCCTTCAAGCTCATGGAAGTCATACAAGATATTAAATTTGGATCTCACAGCACCACTATATAATTTGCTGACATATTTAAGTATTTGCAGTAAATTTGTTTAATTTCTGTATAGGCGACAAAACTTTTGTCTTGCCAAAATTTGACCTGTCTTGTTTAAATGATAAATCTTTTTTCAATGAAACTAATTTATTTCAGTGCATTGAACATCATTTGGGAGGGTTTTAGCTTTTCATATGAGCTATTTCTTACAACAATTGATTAATTAAAAGTCAGGTGTATAGCAGGTGTTTCTACAAAATAGATAAGCGACAAGATTTTTGTCAGGGACTGTATATAAAAGAAATGAATGATGCCCCTCAAAGTGATTTATGTCCTTTTAAAACTACGTCAGTACTTTCAGCTACTTCTGCTTTTATTCTGAAACTTCACTCAAAACTTGAACAGCATCACACAAAATGACTAGTCTAGACGTACATGTAAAAGTTGAAAAAAACTCCTGTGTTTCACAATATGTACCTGTTAAAGCTGCCGGGCATACAGTATACTTCACATGATATTTCAAACTTCTCCAGCACATACACTTCACACTTCTATACTGATACTAAAAATATACTTCATACTTCATACTTCAGCTGACACGTCCACAGGCATATTTAAGTCTGTGGCAGTGTCACCCTCACTACTTTCAGGATGTCCACACACACTTCCAGTTTCTTTTGTCTCTGACACTTCTACAGACATTTCAACTGAAGCTCTTTTCAGCATTAACACATTAACTGAGACATGAGCTGCTTTCAGGACCTCTTTCTTTAGCAAAATAATCTCTAATTCAACTGTTTTGATTTTTTCGAGCTTTCCACTGCATCTCGCATCCGTCATCAAAATTTGGAATTGTTCATTTGTCATGGAAAATGTTGAAAACTAATGACATAAAAAGTAGTAGCAATATTGGGGCAAGATATCTGGCTGCACCTTTTACATCACAGAATGAGGCACAAAAATGTAGTCAGACATACAGTATGTGATGTGATTCCACCATTAGGGATCCATGTCTTTATGCTGCTAAAGCAACAGGATGAAGAAAGAGATATGAGCATGTCTGAGGTACAGGCATTGGTGCATCAACATCCTCTGATCTTACCTGTTAGTCAAAAGAATTCATAATTTTAGATTTTTTTGACAAAAGAATAAGCTATAATGTTACATAAATTAGGTTGATTAATCACAAATTAAAGTATTTTAGAAAAAAATGTCAAAAGCATTGAAAACCCCCCGCCAAAAACGTCTTTAAAAAAAACACACAAAAAAAGGATTTTTTTAAAATTTTAACCGAGAAGTACAACAAGGTTCACGGTCGACAGTTGGACAACACAAGGGTTAATAAAGTCACAATCGTCTTAGGTGGCCGGACGGAGCCACGGTGCCTCTGCTAAATAGGAAGGAACTTGTTTTGGTGGAACATGTGTATGTTCAAAGTATGTTCGTGCAACAGAAAACTCAGATTGGGCAGAAAGCCTAGCTTGTCTGGATTTACCCTGCAGAGATCTGAGGAGCAGTTAACCATAGTCCTCAAAATCCACCGGAGGTAAGAACGCCAACACAGAGAATGAAGAAGGGGACAGACATCCGGCCGAAAATTAGGGACATCCTGGGGATTTCTGGCGACCCCGGAAGAATCCATAAATAAAACGTCATCAACATAGACTAGATTATCACTAACTACTCAATGTCAAGTAGTTCAGTGAAATCCAATGCTGACAAAAAGAAAAGATAGTGGGCCCTACTTTAACGATCTAAGTGCACGGCGTTAAGTGCCTGGCACAGCAGCGTTTAGGGAGTGTACAAATCCACTTTTGATAGTTTGACAACAGAAAAAAAGGGTCTGTGTGCATGGTTCTAAAGGGGTGTACTTAATGTCTTCATTAATCATATGTGTGTTTTGGGTGTAACATGCAATCAACCAATCAGAGCGTCTTCTCCTATTCCCTTTAAAAGCCAGGCACGTTTAAACCTTGGTGCTTTGCTGTTATGGAGGATTTGCTGAACAGGAAGGAGATATGTTCAGGAGAAGAAACTGATTGGCTTGTGTGTAAAGTGAAAGCATGTGAGCAGGTCATATCATAATAGTATTTCACATAGTAATAGTTTTATTTTTAATCGTCTGCATGTGTGCGTGTGCTGCTGCGCGTCCCTGTGTGTGTAACAAGCATGGTGTGCGTGCGCTGTGCACGAGCCTAGGCGCATTTTACTAATAACAGTGAAATGCTGTGTTACTGAATTTAGACCTGGTTTTTGTTGGTCAATAGATTGCCAATTTACAACTTCCACACACAAACTACTGCTTGTGTTATATTTTGTATTCAATAAAATGCAGAAGTCAACATACTTAAGCCAAAAGCCACACATGCAATTAAATCTGGTAATCTCTGATTGGTTCTGCAAGTTCTCACCATGGAGCACGACAAAACAATACAAGTTTAAACCTTTTTTTTAAATGTTTATCTACTGTATTAAGCCTCAGGACTTAGACAATGGTTCCCCTCAATGAGATGCATTCAACCCCTTTTAGTGCTTACACTTCAACTGCCACTTTAGCTCCTTTCAGTCCTTAGACTCTTAACGACGGCTCCGCTTCAGCTTTTAGTGCTTACTCTTCCATTGATACTTGAAACTACCTCAGCACATCCACTCAGCTGAAACTTCAACTAACATTGTTCGGGTTTTACACTTCAACAGGCGCTAACTTGCTTCAGGCCTTCTGCTTCAACTGACACTTCCAGCTCCTTTCATCACTGCTACACTGACATTGACTCCTTTTAGACTTCCATTTTTCACTGCTATTTTAGCATGTTTTTAACCTGCTTTTTTCTTAGCAGCTAACACACAATTTCTTCAGGAAGTTCATCTTTTTCTTCTGTAGTTTCTGTACAGGTCACTCGTCAGTGGAAGCTATATGCATACTGCTTCTGACAATGCAGAGTAGGTGTCTAAAAATGGAAAACAGCATGGTTGAACCAAAGATACATGAACACAATTACATCTACATTTTTGATTGCAGCATAACACAAAAATACTAGTCCAAACCAAACAATTCCCAAATTCAAAAAGAAACAAATTGAAAAAAAGCAACTGGTTTACATTAAATGTAGCCTGGGAATCCAGAGTGCTCGCAAGAGCACAATTTTGAATTTACTCAGCATGTTACGCTGGCATCGAGTAGTGCTGCTCATTAACTATGTCCTTGTTGCCAATCACATCGGTGTATCTGATATAGGCGGGCCAGAGGCGAGCTGAACAGATGAAGACAGTTTAATCTACCAGTTAGCTCCACTGGTATCTAAGCGTATGGGGCCCTGGAGACGTCACCCCGTGTGTTGTTGTGATTGGTCCTAGTGTTATCCAATTGCGTGCAGTGAGATTTTCAAATGCACCTTGGTGCCGCCCCCTCGAGATGGGCGACTTTCAGCACTCGATTTCCAGGTTACAATAAAAAATAACCTTTAAACATTTTTTTTTCTTCTTCTGCTGTCATTCTTAAACTTCAGTCAACACTTCAACTGGTTCTGCTCGTTTTGCAGTGCAGCATCACAATAAATACTAGTCTATACGTACATTTAAACGGTTGAAGAAAACTCCTGTTTTTCACAATATGTACTGTACCAGTTACAGCCGCCGGGCATACAGTATGCTTCACGTGATTTTTTCAAGCTTCTTCAGCACATACACTTCACACTTCAAGCGATAATAAAAACAGCTTTCAGCGCTCATACTTCAGCTGACACGTCTGAACAATGTCAGATTCATCAGCTTGTTTCAGTTTAAAGTCAAGTGCCAGACACATATTAAAAACATGGATTCTCTTCAACAGACTAACATACACCTTTTCTAAAACGTCAAGACTGACCCCAAACCCCTTCAGTCTCCTCATTTAAGTCTCAGTCTCTGACTTGCTTTCTTACATATTAAATCAACATTGTCTGTAAAATGTAAAGGGCACATACCATTTTTTTCAACCTGGACCCTATGTTTCTATGTTTTTGTGTTCAAGCGACTGATGGGAACAACAATCTTTGACATTGGTCCAGTATTAAGATAGATCGCTGCAGTCTGCAGCAGAGAAACAAGCTACAATGTAATTTAACAGGGTCATTGTCCAGCTTGTATTTACCTTCACTAAAGTGCTTGTTTTGCCGCTGACAGGTTCAGATTATTATTTTAAGTGTCTGAAAACATTATGGAAAGGATCTCTAAAGGTCAACTTTTCTATTAAAGAGTAAGATCCTTTTTTTAAATATAAAAACATCCGCGAAATTGCGTTCACTAAACCCACCAGACTCCATGTCATTTTAACATCGTAAAATACACTTCATTCAAAGTCGACAAAAACAAAATAAAACTGTTAAGCCAGTTTAGGTCAACTTTCCACTTTTCCAACCATCACTACTCTAGTTTTGGTTTAAATAAACACAGTTTACCGATTTACATGTGAAAATATGTTGGCTCTATACACGCTAAGTATTGCTTTTTTAAATGGGGTCTGGTGTATTTAACGCTAACGACCTCAGCTGTTTCTGGTTAAACAGAAAGGTCTTAAAGAGGTTTTAAGGTCTATCTCTGTAGGGATCCTTTCCATTATGATATCAGACACTTAGAATATTAATCTGAGCCTATCAGACAGCACTTTTAGTGCATGCAAACTGACGATGCACATTTGCCCCATAGGTCACATTGCAGCCCGGTCTGTGGCTGCCAGTTACAGCGTTCACGCTTAATACTGGACCAATTTCAAAGATTGTTGTTCCCATCAGTCACTTAGATATAAACACATAGGAAAATAGGCTCTAGGTTGAAAAAAAAACAGTAGTTACACTTCAAACATACATTTTTTGTTACAATATTAAATTACCTCTTGAATATTGTACCTTTAGCTACTCCATACTTAAAAAACAACATCCATGAAATGTACATTAAATGTACAAAGAAACATACCTAAACAATTACTTTTAAGTTTCATGTTTAGCTGAATAGATTCTGAAAGTACAAAAATGAGCATTTAGAGGAAGTGCTTTCACTGCATTTAACTTCCTTTATTGTACAACATGATGAGTAGTCAAGACATTTATAGACAAGTTTTGTATGAAATAACTTTCTAGCTCCCAACTCCCCTTCCTTTAAAGCTTTATATACCCAGACATGCAATATGAACATAAGCACTTATTTCTGCTTCCCGTACATCAAGTTTTTTGTTTAACCATAACAGCTGTTGACTGAAGTTAACTGTTGGAGATGGAGTAGACATTGCTGGTTTGTAGCTTAGAGAACAGCAGTCAGACTGCTGTGGCCGGCCGGGCTGCTCTCCAGCTGTGTGCACTGTAATGAGCAGCAATTACTCTGAATGACAAGCTAACATTGAGTCCCCTGCCACCACTGCTGCACTGTGTCCGTTTAGTCTGAGAAAGCAGCATGTGAGTCAGACACTTCTTATCATAGCTCAGTTAATCAGTGAACCGATCCTAAACAGCTGTGTGGCTCAACTTTCTTGGCTCTTGGCCTTAAAACACACACTTTGGTTCAGGGATTTTATTTTTCACATGCACGCAGGTTGTTTTCCTATTGCAAATATTTGTAATTTTGAAGTGGTAATGTGTCTTTTCAGCAGTTGTGAAAAAAGTATTCAGAGCCATTACTTCAGTAAAAGTACTAGTACCAGACTGTAAAAAGGACTCTGTTACACGTAAAAGTCCTTCATGAAAAATGTTACTTAAGTAAAAGTATGTAAGTATCATCAGGAAAAAATACTTAATGTATTAAAAGTACAAGTACTCAATGCAGAAAAATCCTCACATTGTAGAAACTGGAAACGATATAAACTGTTCTGTCAGTCAACTAAGTGTTTATTGGTCTAGTCATCTCAGCCGGACTTGTAGGCCGTTATATTGTTGCTAGTTTATAATAAAATATCAGATTTTATAAACTACATGTGTTTTGTGTGCAGGAATCTTAATGTATATAGTAACTAAAGTTGTCTGATGAATGTAGTGGAGTAAAACGTACAATATTTCGCTCTGAAATGTAGGGGAGTAGAAGTAGAGAGTGGCATGAACATAACAGACTCACCCTAACCCTTAAATTTTTACTTGAAGGTCTAATGGCATGAAAATTTCACTTTATGAAGTTTTTTAACATTAATATGTGTACTGTAATCTTTCCCCTTATAAGAACAGAGACTTCAGATACAGTATTAGGGGACCACTAAGGTCTATATAAAGAGACTTCAGATACAGTATTAGGGACCACTAAGGCCTATATAAAAGAGACTTCAGATACAGTATTAGGGACCACTAAGGTCTATATAAAAGAGACTTCAGATATAGTATTAGGGGACCACTAAGGTCTATATAAAAGAGACTTCAGATACAGTATTAGGGGACCACTAAGGTCTATATAAAAGAGACTTCAGATACAGTATTAGGGACCACTAAGGTCTATATAAAAGAGACTTCAGATACAGTATTAGGGGACCACTAAGGTCTATATAAAAGAGACTTCAGATACAGTATTAGGGGACCACTAAGGTCTATATAAAAGAGACTTCAGATACAGTATTAGGGACCACTAAGTTCTATATAAAAGAGACTTCAGATACAGTATTAGGGGACCACTAAGGTCTATATAAAAGAGACTTCAGATACAGTATTAGGGGACCAATAAGGTCTATATAAAAGAGACTTCAGATACAGTATTAGGGGACCACTAAGGTCTATATAAAAGAGACTTCAGATACAGTATTAGGGGACCACTAAGGTCTATATAAAAGAGACTTCAGATACAGTATTAGGGACCACTAAGGTCTATATAAAAGAGACTTCAGATACAGTATTAGGGACCACTAAGGTCTATATAAAAGAGACTTCAGATACAGTATTAGGGGATTACTAAGGTCTATATAAATCATCCAAAAAGCACTGTCATAGGACCTTTTATATTTTTCACTGTAGGTTTGTTCATGGACACTGTCATGAACCAAAGTGATGATTTAAAACTTTCACAGAGATCACCAGATATACCCTGGGTCAGTGTTAATTTTAACTCAGAGGGTGCAACATTTGCGATACTAATATTGATGTGGAAATTCCACAGAAAGTCCCACTGGGTGCAAGAAGCAATTAGGAATGCCCCAGAACTAAAGTTATGAAATGACTGAAGTGAAGTAAGACTATGTGTTCCTCTGAATTTTAGTGAAGTGTAAATAAGCATCAAATGAAAATGGTCAAGTAAAGAACAACTACCTGACTGTAAATGTACTGTTTTTGCAAAAGTCCCAGTACTTTAGTGCTACTAACTGAATCGCTGTGGTTTGGAGTTTAGTTTCATTTCATTTTTGTGAAGCTTAGCAAAGAGTTACAACTGATGTGGAGTCTGTATTTTGTCCTGAAATAGGCATTGTTAATTAATTGGGTGTAGTGGCCAGACGTTTCATGGTCACAATACATGGTCCTTTGCTGTTAGCAAAGACATTTCCTCCATCTGGAAGACTATGGTGTGGAAACAGAGGGAAACGGTTCTGAAAGGCTTTGCAGAACCCTTCTGAGATGTAAAACACTTTCCTATCTTTCAAGTTAAGGCTTTTTCTAGTTTTGGGAAACTCTTCCAAACCCTGTTATTAGCTTTTATTTTAGAGTAATAAAACCCGGTCTTCCGATTAAGTTCAACCACCGTGTCCTCATTATTCAACCAACAAGCTAGTAAGCTATGCAGCGGAGCCGCGATTGCTACAATATAATATATTCAGAATATTGTTATCCTGAATGTCAATCACCTGAAACTAAGAATTGTTTTCCTTAGCTTAGAATGAGCCCTTCATCTTGACATAGTGAGCGGGTCCTCCTCCACGGAGACCGATATGTTGCACCGCCGTGTTTCTACAGCAGGCCAGAACGGACCAAGCAAGAGTGGGTGGGTATTTCACTGCTGGACTGGGCACCTTTCCAGTGGAGAGAATGCAACGTAGTGCTGTGTACTGGTGCGACTAAATTGTACACACTGGTCCTTCAAAGCCCTCGACAACCTTCAGGGTTTTTCCTGCATAGAGGCGTCCCCCATAGAGGTTTTAGCCTGCCCCGAAGGACCAGCAGTGCTTAAATGATAAGAATTGAGAAAAAAAATAGCACTTCAAATCTTCTTTTAGTGTGTTTATCAGCAGAACATGAACTTGAATAGGAGCACGTATCTCAGTTTTACCATCCAGAGTCTGGCTGTACCGGACTCTCGATGATTTTAACGCTAGTATCTAAATATCCATATCCTTTTTTAAGCAGTTTTGTTCATTGGGGTTTCATATACTAATACGCATTTTTGTTTATCAAATTGTCAGAAAAAAACTAATAAGAGTAATACATTACTGAAACCGATCAAACTTACCGTTGTGTGTTGTCCAAAAGGCCAATTGAGTCCTTTTTTAATTGAGTGTTGTCCCAACATTCAGACTCAGCGACATGGGTGCCGGAGCCTTCAGCTGCTCTGCCCCACGTCTCTGGAACTCTCTCTTACTACACATCCCTCAACTGGACTCTCTTCACCAATTCTGTTTAGATTAGCATACACAACGTAACTTCCACCATGTTCACCTTGGTTTCATTGACCTAAATGTTTTTAACTAGTCACCTAATATTATTAATGCTGAATTTGTTGTGCTTTCATTGTTTTTTATTAATGTTCCTACGATGTCCTTGGGTGTCTTAAAAGTAATAAAATAAAATTAAGGTTTCTAGTGTAATGCTAATTTTACCAAATCTTCAGCTTTTAGACTTAGGTATGTGATGAAGGTATTCTATTCCTTCTTAATTTAATAGCACTGAACCTTCAGTAATATTAACTACTTTGTGTGGTGGAGAATACGACCACTTTGTGCTGACATTTGCTGTTTGCTCAACCTGGAACAAATTTAAAATTGTGTTTCCAACCCCCAGGCCTCTTCCCCCCCTAACTTTGCCACCACACACAGCACTGTGTAATATTGTAATGCACATTCCCCAACATTCCTCTGCTGTTCAGTCTCTTCCACACCCCTAGACTTTGTGTGGACCAACACCGCTGGAGAATACGACCACTTTGTGCTGACATTTGCTGTTTGCTCAACCTGGAACAGCAGCCATGAGATGCCATAACTCATTTTAACTACCGTGTTAAGTTTAATGGAGACGCCACACAGCAAAGTGCTGTTGGCCGTATGATAATATCCAATGTTATCATTCAGTCAGCTGATTGCAACATTCCAATCCCAACATACAGCTGAGCCGCTCAGCTTTATGGGCTTCAGGGAGTCTTTATCTTTAGTAAAACATTTCTGTAAAAACATGACCCGCCTCAGTCTTGCAAGAACTATGGAGTAAACTCTTTCTTTCTCGCTTTCATGGGCGAGGAAGGAAAACATCTAAACTAAAAAGCTGAAGAGAAATGTAACACAGTGGTATGCTGAGTGAAGCAATACTAGACCCAACAAGAAGTGAAAGTAATATGGTCACAGTTTACAGTACATGAAACTGGAGTCTGTTTCAGTCACCCACAACTTATTCTGTGCCAATTGCAGCCTTTTACATTTGTAGCTATGCGCCAAGTATATTGAGCCAGCTTCTCTTAACCGGCTGCCAGTCAAATAGTTCTATTTTAATAATTAACTAAAACCATTTCTTGCCGCTCGGAAAGAGACTGATACCTAAAGCTGATGTCAGCCATAAAAATTCATCAATTTTGCATTAACTTCCTTTAATCCATCCATCCATTATCTGTAACATTGTATCTTTTACCGAGTTGCGGGGCCTTGGGCAAAACCCCGCTGATTTCGGGCACACAAGGGGGTACACCTGGGACAGGTCACTATTTTTGGAAACCAAAAGCCGGTTCCAATTAAGAACGGATTCCAAAATGCTAAGAACCGGCTAACCTTTAAAAAATAAAGTTTGTCTATTGGTTTCATTACAACTACACATGGTGCGCTTTCTGGACTGGACAACTCTACGGAAAGCATAACTCAATTAATCATTCAAACCATGTTTACAACTCGGATTTGAGTTTTTAAAGACAAAGTAATCAAAGTAAAAAGTAACAGTGGGCCTTAAAAATCTATATATATACGGTATTACACTCAAGTCAAGTCAATGTCAAATTCAAGTGTACAACCATCCCTGGTATACTGGTTTCCACCTACTTTCCTCTGTTGTTGTGAAGCCTCCTAATAGTTTTTTTTGAGTTGCCAGTTACTGTTGTTGACTTTGCAGTGAGGAGTTTCAAAAGGCAAAAACGTAATCCAAAATAAGTCCAAGACAAAAAGAAAAAAACAGGACCACTATGACAAGCAGGGGAGACTAACGCGCAGGAATACAAAACAGGAGACAAAACACAATGACCTGACACAGGACAAGGGGAACACAGAGACTAAATACAAAGAGTAACAAGGTAACAGGAGGCAGGTGACACAAGGGCTGGGAAACAGGTAGAAAACATCAGGCAATCACAAGAGCGGGAATAACCAAAAGACAGGAAGTAAAACAAGACAAGACAAGCTAGAAAACCAGACCGTCAAAATAAAACACGAAACGGAGCCAAATACAAAACTGAAAAACAGACTACCAAAATAAGACTAAACACCAAAACATAATGTTTTATTTACGGGATAGTTACGATGTTGCCAAAGGTTCTGTCGGATGTCTGTTATTTTCGGACGGATGTCCTTCACCTTCCACTTTCTTTGTGTTGTGTCCAACTTCTAATTTTTCCCAATTTCAAATAAAGTCCCCAAAAGGAATCTTTGTCAACATCTGTTTTATCTAAAAAGATACATTTCTGTTTGTTCATATCACTTCAATTGTATTGCTGCAAAATGGGATTGTCAAGCAGACAAACTGACAAACACATAAGATCCATACGTGGCGCCTGTGTATCGATAAGGTATTGCCACTGAAAATATTGCAATACTATGCTGTATCGATTTTTTCCCCCCCCCACCCCTATTAATAATCTCAGGTCAGCAGTATAAACACGGCCATATGCTCGTACTGTATAACCAGTTATGCATGAACTGGATATGATGAAAAACAGAAATGAAAAAACCTTATTTAACTTAAAAGACTGAGAATAATATATCTGGACTCTTAAAAGATATCCCTTTAATTAACAAGATGACAAATTATGATTTTAATTATTCTTATATAATGAAATGATCAGTGCTGTCAGTGTGTAATTAAAATGCCTGCGGAAAACAGCCACTTGATTAATACAAAGCCCCAACAAATGAATGTTGTGTGTAACATCAGTTAATTTTGTCACTAAAATAGTCAAACAATTACAACTGATGTAAGTTTGTTAGAATATGGGAACCTTTCACATAACAAACCTTTATTGTTAATATTGATAATATTGATGATCTGGCAAACTGCTAAGAATGAGACAACAGTACAAAGCAAAATTCCAAAGCTAAGGATACTTTTTTGTGCAGTACCAGCCTTTGCAGGTGTTACAAAGGTGCTATTGTCTTGTGTTAACCCTTTGCAAAAAGGTTTTGTCTGACTGTATTTGTTGGGTCTTTTGGGGGAACAACTGAAAATGGAGTGGACTCTCAGTGCACTGTGGGTTTCCATGGCATGTTGCTGGGTCAGGCTGTTTTCACAAAGGGGACCTCTACCTGTCAGGTATAAAAAGGAAGGCTTCAAACAGGTAGACAAGCAGTTCAGCTCCAAGTGCAGCACCAGCAGCAGCAACAACATCTGGCGAAGATAACCTCCGGCAACATGAACATGATGAACAAGATTGTCTTCTATGAGGAGAGGAACTTCCAGGGCCGCTCTTACGAGTGCATGAGCGACTGCCCCGACATGTCCTCCTACATGAGCCACTGCCACTCCTGCAGAGTGGAGAAGGGCTGCTTCATGGTCTATGACCGCACCAACTTCATGGGCAACCAGTACTTCCTGAGGAGGGGCGAGTATGCCGACTACATGAGCATGATGGGCATGAGCGACTGCATCAGGTCCTGCCGCATGATCCCCATGTACAGAGGCTCCTACAGGATGAGGATCTACGAGAGGGACAACTTCCAGGGTCAGATGCACGAGCTGATGGAGGACTGCGACAACATCATGGACCGCTACAGCATGTCCAACTTCATGTCCTGCAATGTGATGGAGGGCCACTGGCTGATGTACGAGCAGCCCAACTTCAGAGGAAGGATGTGGTACATGAGGCCCGGAGAGTACAGGAACTTCATGAGCATGGGCATGAGCGGCATGAGGTTCATGAGCATGAGGCGCATCATGGATTCCTGCTACTAAACAAAGACTTATGAAGGTGCAGCGATTGGTTTAAAAACAAATATGTAAAACTGAGTGACTAAGCAACTCATCTGTAAGAATATGACAACCAGTAAACTGCACATACATATGTCTTTGACTGTGGGCCAACTGATGAAGAGAATATAAACATAAGATAACCTTAATAAAGTCTGCTTTATTAATACAAATTCAATGTTAATTCCATTCTTTGTTCTTCTAATTAGTTTCTTCTTTCTTCCTGCATTTTATGAAAGGTACTGTACCTCAAAAACATTTACTATTTACTTTCCAATACCCTTTGCCTTGCTGATGTAGGTAAATTGAAATAAGGTTATCATAAACAATTGTTTATCCAGAGCTGGGTAAAAATTAATATAGTTCAGCATGATTAAGTATTGAAAAATGGACTTTCATTAGATATTCCACACATCGATTCTTATGTAGGTTATCTTGTCAGTGTGCTTCTGAATGTGGAGTGACTTTACATTTGAGAAAACCTGTATTTTAAGTTCAGTTCTGAGAACACCAGGGAGAGATAATAACAAAAAAAACATGGTTGTAAGCAGAGTTTGTTGACGACGTGTGTCACACATGAACAGTCTTACAATCAGACAAACAGATCTTCGGCCTGTGAAACTGGCTGATGGTTTCTGATGGGCTGATGGAGATTCTTGCCCGGTTGGAAATGTTTACATATTCCCAGATTCCTGCAAATATGTTGGTGAGTGCATGGTCATGGCAATGATCATGATCATTAGGTGTTATTTTTTTGCATTTTTAGACCTCATTCCTAAATTGTAACAAAATCTTCTTCTAGAGGTTCTAATAAATAGGTAGCTGTTTTCTTTATACCTGCCTATCTTCCTTCACAAAACAGCTCTTTAAATGGCGGATAGTGCTAAATAATCAGAAATAAAGGATATAAAATACAGACTGACTGTAAATGACTCAGATGAACCACAAATACATTTTTAAGTGGATAAATTCCTCATACAGTGAGGAAAATAAGTATTTGAACACCCTGCTATTTTGCGAGTTCTCCCACTTAGAAATCATGGAGGGGTCTGAAATTCATCATAGGTGCATGTCCACTGTGACAGACATAATCTAAAAATAAAAATCCAGAAATCACAATGTATGATTTTTTAACTATTTATTTGTATAATATAGCTGCAAATAAGTATTTGAACACGTGTCTATCAGCTAGAATTCTGACCCTCAAACACCTGTTAGTCTGCCTTCAAAATGTCCACCTCCACTCCATTTATTATCCTAAATTAGATGCACCTGTTTGAGGTTGTTAGCTGCATAAAGACACCTGTCCACCCCATACAATCAGTAAGAATCCAACTACTAACATGGCCAAGACCAAAGAGCTGTCCAAAGACCCTAGAGACAAAATTGTACACCTCCACAAGGCTGGAAAGGGCTACGGGGAAATTGCCAAGCAGCTTGCTGTTTTTTCACCACTGTTGGAGCAATCATTAGAAAATGGAAGAAGCTAAACATGACTGTCAATCTCCCTCGGACTGGGGCTCCGTGCAAGATTTCACCTCGTGGGGTCTCAATGATCCTAAGAAAGGTGAGAAATCAGCCCAAAACTACACGAGAGGAGCTGGTCAATGACCTGAAAAGAGCTGGGACCACCGTTTCCATGTGGTCAGATGAGACCAAAATAGAACTTTTTGGTTATAATTCCACTAACCGTGTTTGGAGGAAGAAGAAGAACACCATCCTTACTGTGAAGCATGGGGGTGGTAGCATCATGCTTTGGGGGTGTTTTTCTGCACATATGACTGCACTGTATTAAGGAGAGGATGACTCAGTTAGAGCATTGAAGATGGGTCGAGGCTGGGTCTTCCAACATGACAATGACCCGAAGCACACAGCCAGGAGAACCAAGGAGGGGCTCTGTAAGAAGCATATCAAGGTTCTGGTGTGGCCTAGCCAGTGTCCAGACCTAAACCCAATAGAGAATCTTTGGAGGGAGCTCAAACTCCGTGTTTCTCAGCGACAGCCCAGAAACCTGACTGATCTAGAGAAGATCTGTGTGGAGGAGTGGGCCAAAATCCCTTCTGCAGTGTGTCAAACCTGGTGAAAAACTACAGGAAACGTTTGACCTCTGGAACTGCAAACAAAGGCTACTGGACCAAATATTAATATTGATTTTCTCAGGTGTTCAAATACTTATTTGCAGCGGTATCATACAAATAAATTAATTAATTATTATATTAATATAATAATATAATATAATTAATTAGTTAAAAAATCATACATTGTGATTTCTGTATTTATTTTTAAATTATGTCTCTCACAGTGGACATGCACCTACGATAACAATTTTAGACCCCTCCATGATTTCTAAGTGGGAGAACTTGTAAAATAGCAGCGTGTTCAAATACTTATTTTCTTCACTGTAATATCAAAGGGATATTCACCAATTATATCCAATTCAACATAACCCATTGAAAAGTTCACTTGCTATGCAACGTCCTCAGCATTAATCCTAAAGTTAAGTCCCTGTATGTGGGAAATTTAGGCTGCCATGTTGCAGGTCAAGGTGTGTCTGTTTTTTGCCCTTGTCTGCTATTTTTCCCACATTAGCAGGTGAAACAGCTCTCATTCCTCCCTGTCAGGCCTAATTAGAGTAGACCCAAACAAAAAAAAGTAATTAGTTAGGCAGCTCATACAGGCAGGCAGCTAGGATACAATAAAGCCAATGGCTCCACTGGGGCACTGCTGCCTAGGTTTTCATAGCATTACTATATTAATAAACTTAATTTTAGTAGCCATGACTAAGTAATTTGTAACTTTAATAGCCCAATCAATTATTAGTCTGACTGTGAGATATGATGTCGTTAAATAATAGCTTAATATTTAAGCTTAACTTAAAACTTAAAGTTAAACTCAAGGTTGTAAAACAAGAAGCCCTGCTAGAAGCAGCCACTAGGAATGGTGGTAGATGAGATAAAAGTTAACCATAATAGCATTGGGAGATATTTTGCAGACACCTGCCATCATCATCCTTTTAACTCAATTCAATTGTATTCAATTCTATTTTACGTATAGTGTCAATACATAACAGAAGTTATCTTAGGACACTTTACAGATTTACAGAGTAGGTGTAGACCACACTATGATTTACAAAGACCCAACAATATTCCCTAAGAGCATGCATTTGGTGTGACAGCAACAAGGAAAAACTTCCTTTTAACATCCAGATATCTCGGACAGAACTTGGCTCTTAGTTGGCCATCTGACGAGAGTGGTTGGGGGAATCCTTTGTGACCTGATACACCCCAACAGCCAGTCGGTTGGACGGCACTGTTGGGCCATGTTTTTCCAGCTGTAACCAACCTTTTTTTGCAGTTTGGCACTGTACTAGTCAGCATGTATCAGCAGTTGAGTCAGTATGTTGAATGGCATTAGAAGCAGTCATTGACAGCCTCTTTTTCCAACACCAGTGCAAAGAAATGTGAAACTAAAAGCTGCATCAATCAACATGTTTGTATTAACACCTGATCAAGTATAATTGTATAGAGGTCACCCAGAAGCATGTTGACCAATATTGAACTTGTATTCATCAGGTGGCCAAAAAACACAACTCCAAATTAAAGCTGCAAGCAGCGTTGGACGGGCCCTTGCATCTTGGGGTTACCGACGGACCCTGCTCCTTGCGGCTGTGCATTCACACTCAGACACTGCAAAAAGTCACCAATGAAAAAGGAACTCTCTGCTGAGTTCAATCATATCTCACACAAGACTCTACGTAATACAGTGCATTAGCTATGAAAGGGGGCGTAGCTAAAGCATAGGGGGCGGGTCAAACCATCACCAATGAAGAAGGAACTCTCTGCCGAGTTCGATCGCACCTCACACAAGACTCTATCTTAAACGGTTCAAATGTTATAAAAGGGGGCGTGGCCTGAGAACATGGATGTGGTTAAAGTATAGGGGGGCTGAGTATCCCATGTTGACCAGACATTATAAGTTTCATGTAAATCGGATGATGTTTGTCATGTAAGGCAGATTTCCTGTTGCCAGCGGGGGGTCCTATGACCAAAAGTCAATTTTGGCCAACGACCTCAGGGAGGGAGGGAGGAAGCCCGGCTCGATAAAAAACAGGACGCGTTTAACAAAGTTGCATTCAACAAAAATCATTCAGCAAGTGTATTTTGTCAGGTAATTATTACATTTTACCAATGTTCGAGATGTGTGAAACACTATTTGACTGAAATGTTTATCAGAAATACTTTTTAAAAAAAGACTAAAATGTTTTGACTAAAACTTGACTAAGATACCCCGAGTTCTCTTTTGACTAAAACTAGACTAAAATAATAAGAATTTCAGTCGACTAAAACTTGACTAACAAAAAAACGTGAATGACTAAATATGACTAAAACTAACAAGGACATTTGGCACAAGAATTAGACAAAATTAAAAATAGATGACAAAATTAACACTAGCTTGATGCAACCACAAATTTTGGTGAACATTTGAGTATGTTAAGCCCCTAAAAAGGCGATTCATTTGCAGGAAGAAAGAAAGAAGGAATAATAATAATCCCTTCAGCTTCAATAGGGCCTTTGCAGCTGGCACAACTCTGGCCCTAATAAATGCTAATCTTAGGTTTATCTTCTGCTTTCTGCTTCAAAGTGATTTAACATCTCACAGCAACTTAATACAACATACTGAAGTCTCTGGCTTTTGTTTGATATCTAATGTCTGCATGTCTAATGTCGTAAGCTTTATCGCTGTATTATTGAGTTGCCTCTTAGTGAAACGCTCTGAGTGAAAATATGTCAGACTTTTATGTGAAGGGTAAAAACAGAAGCAGTAGCATTATGCATTGTTATTGTCAAAAAGGTAGTTAATCAAAGTGTGTCTTGGTTCACACTGGTTTGGATTATGAAGCCTGAGCAGTGACCCTCGGCATATAGTAATTAGCACACATTAGCTCAGAGCAGCTAACGTGGTTTGTTTACTTTATTACGTGGACGTCACTGAATGTCACGCCGAACCCTCTTCACAAAAAGTAGAGTAATTAGGCAAAAGTCTGCTAATAAGTCAAACTTTAAAACCATAATATGGTCAAACACTTGTGATGTGTGGCTTGTTCTTGTGGTTTGACCCTAAGCGGCCAAAAAAATTAAGCTTAGCAAAATTTCAGTCAGGAAGAAACTTTTTACACTCTTTCACTTTACTCATTTATAATAACTGTACCCTGTTCTCTGTCTTTTTCAACCAGATTATGCCACAATCTGCCTAAGCCTATCATATCAACTCTATCAATCTGCTCTCCTCTCGGCTGCTGTCTATCATTTCAGTACGAATCGATGCAACCTTCTTCCCCCATTCACCTCCAGTGTCCAGCCATTTCATTTTCATTCTATTGAAGTCTCTCCTGATTGAAATTATTAAAGCAGTGTAAACAGAATTAACATTAAACAAGAAACAAGTTGTAATTTTCGCTCACTCAAGCACAGAATAGGGCTGCACAATATGAGGAAATTCTTTAATTGAGATTATTTTGACTGATATTGCGATAAGATTCATGATATTGGAGGGAATGGTGATTTTTGTATCATTATCTTCATTGAAAATGATTAACATTAAAAGAAATTGAAATGATAAGATTTGTAGGCTGAGACATCTCTACAGCACCACAATACTTAATTCAGAATGGTTTGACACATACAGCATTTGTATACATGCCATTAAGAAATATTGCGCCCCCCTGCAATTTGGATATTGCACTAGTCCGTATTGCGATTTCAATACAATTGCGATTAATTGTGCAGCCCTAGCACAGAATGTACATTTACATTGGTGGTCAGATGGCTCTGGTGTTAGTGTCGCTGTGATGCATTATAATATAACTTTTAAAACGTAACAGTAATAATAAAGCAACATTGGGTGGTGCATCCGTAAAGAACTGAAATGCTGAATTGGAGCTGCAGGGCGCACAGATCCAATAGTTGGGTCTTCTTTTCATTACGCTGCACAATATCAGGCTTTGTAAAGCTGAGACACTTGTCAGTAGCTACTCCCAAACAGGGAAGACCAAATCCTGTTCACAGCCCACAGCAGGGGTGAAGGGACAAAAGGAGTTTACCCACAAAAACAGCTGTTTAGAGGACTTTCTAATGCCAAATGCCTGTCTCTGTCTCTTGTTTGTCCCCTGCTTTCTTCTGTGCCTCTGGTGCCTTGCGGAGAGATTACCAGAAGAGAAAAGAAAGGGGCAAAATATCCCTATTCACATTCTTGCATGAAGTGAAGGCTGCCATCTGCCAAATGCCTCCTCACATTAACTTTGCACCATTGAAGGCTGTGATGGCGCAGGACAAAACAATACCATTCTTGAGTCACCACTGCTGGCACATCAAGTTCTTCAATTGCTTTATTTCCCCTTCTCACTTTTATACATACTTCTCTCAACATAGTCTGACATATCTGCCTGGTAGGAAGAGTTTAGGGGTTAGCTACTAGGAGACAACAGCAAATGTGTTGTCTGATTTGAAAAGAAATTGTCAGACAGCTGCAGAAATAATTCATGGATTGCGCTGAAAATGACTCCCTTCAAGGTTTTGACACAATGTCTTCTGTGATATTGGGTGGTGATCGAATGTGACAAGCTCCTGTTTGGTCATAATCATCCATCTGGAAAAAGATGTGAGCAGGGTAATCCTAAACCAAACAATGAGCTCATAAATATGGATCCAGTGTCTATCTATCTAATTTGAACAGTGTCACAGGTTGACAACTACATGAGAGTTACTGAGTAGGTTTAAGGACTCTGCGGGCCACATTTTAGACGTCTGGGCACTGCCAATAGTGGCATTAATGTTGGTGAAAAAACTGTTTAAAAGAAAACAGGAGAGGACGGCCATCCAAACTGCTTTAGTGAAACGGCACAGGGTGAAGGAAGCCAACTTTTTCTTTGGCACACAACAGCAAACAACCAGAGTGTTCAACAAAACTCAGCTACAGAAATAGTAACGTAAAATTACAATCACATGAATTACTGTTGTCATTGGTAGTGATAGGAATATGTGGAAAATGGTGGGAAAGGATTAGACGTTTGAGGGGCTTCTGGGTGGTTCATTGTGATTGTGTTCGGCCCCCAGCCTGTGCTCACATCAACTCACACATCAGTCTGTGATCATGGCACAACTGGTGTCCAACAGCTGGGCTACAATTGGCAAGTCTGGATTTATTGTAAGGCTTAGAGATGCTGGGAACTGGGGCTGGGGGGCGGGGGGTCTACCACTGAAAGTATGCAAAAGAGAGAATTGGAAGAGGAAAGAGGTGATGACTGCTTCAAAGTAAAAGCTTGTTGGACTGTTACAAAAGTGGAAGCCCCATTCCCATGTACTTAAAAGTTTTGGCAATCATGTCTATTGGTAATAATAACATGATATTGACCAAATTATTTTTCGTTATCTCGGAATGCAGTGACGACAGACACATGATGACTTTTGCTACACTGACACCGTGCTCTGGCATTTCCAAGACCCTAAAAAAAGACATTTAAATACAATGCTGACCCCATTTATGAAAGGGAACGTGGGTTAAGCATAGGGTGCGGGCCAAACTATGACAAATGGCAAAAGAATCTCGGCTGAGCTCAATGATACCTTACACAATAGTCTACATCAAACAATGGATCATGAGTTATGAAAGGGGTGTGGCTAACTATCACCAATCAAAAAGGAACTCTGCAGATTTCAATGACACCTCACACAAGACTCTACCTTAAATGTTTCAAAAGCCAGAAGGGGGCGTGGCCTGATTACATGGGCGTGGCTAGCGTACAGGGTGCTGCTCAGTATCACATGTAGACCACACATAAGTTTCATGTAAATCAAGCAAGTTAAATAAATCAAAATAAGTCAGATTTCATGGGCACTATGACCAAAAGTAAATTTTGGCCTATAGGTGTCCTTAGGTCTGCACCCTTGTCAATCGTGAGAAAATTTGGGCAGATATGACAATGTACACTCAAGTTACAGCAACTTATTTGTTGCTGTTTCAATAAATGCTCAAAATGGCCGCCACATCACAGCCACAACGTTGGACAAAAACTCAAGCTTTTAATAACTTTTCCTCTTTAAGGAATTGAGATGGCACAGAACAAATTGAAAGTTGATCGGATGAAATCTCTAGGAGCAGATCGTTAAAGTATAGCACCTTGACTTTACTTCCTGTTGCCACTAGGGGTACGGCTCTATGATTTCCGTGATGCAGAAAACGCGGACAGAATCAAACTCTAAAAATGGAATTCTCTTATACACGCATGCATGGAATTTGCATATATATTTTGTTGACATTAAGTAAACTTTTTTTTTACTTCTTTCTCTTTTTTCAGTTTCAAACAATAAGCATAGAAAGGTCTCTACCCTAAACCATGGCCAAATGGCATTGTTAAACATGTTGCCTAGTAACCATACGTCCTCACGTTCACGTTACGTTTGTTGCGTGGGAAAATAAATGTCGAGTGGCTCAGCCAACGGTGGCATTTTTCTTTCTTTTTTTTAACTCTAAATTGACTGCTAAATAACGGGCTGAACAATACCGACTACTATGAGTCTGGACAACTGTTTTGTAAGTTTAGTCAACATACTGTTGGCTGGACCCGCAAAAACACACGTAACGACCATTTGAAATCAAAAGTTCATCTCAAACAACAAAGCTAAATGCACAGCGGGCAAATCCCTCTAGGTTACCATTGAGTCAACAACAAAATCAATAGATTTTGTGGAATATTTTGTTGCAATGTGTGCTGAAGCTGACATAGCTGACTTTCGTTAAAGTACGACTTGTAGAAAGGGGCAAAAACACACTAATGTACGTCTTGACATGCTACATATATGTGTACCACTTTTTGTTAGTCTACATTAAACTTACTGCAGGGGCTCAATTTTTAATTTTTGCAAGGGTTTGCAAGCCAATTTTGTGCGCCTATTCCCCAAACTCTTAAAATATTTACATTTTCACCAGGCTTGATGCGACCACCAATTTTAGTGAGCTTTTGAGTATTTTAAGCCCCTCAAAAAAGGAGATTACTTTGCCGGAAGAAAGAATTCCTTCAGGCATTCGCAGCTGTCAGCGCTCAGGCCCTAATAAATTATCTCTGACGCTGATGAGATTTACTCATCATTACTTTACTTGGGTACCGAATGATTTTTTGATACTCTATACTTTATAGGCAATTCAGTCTGTTCCTAAAAAGTACTACTGGACCCAGCCCTAGTGTCCAGATAGCCTTATTGATCGTGTTTACATCGGCATACCCATGCCCGGTCTGCGTTTTCAGGCGTGTTACTATGAACGAAGACTAGTTCTGAAACGGTGCAAAGACGCTTGTGAGAGCAGAGATCTTTTTTTTTAAATGCCATTTTAAAACAAAAACAGAGTATTGTGGATATATCTTTAGACAAGACGGTCAACCTGTGTGCCAACTCTTTGATGGTTTGACTGCTTGCGTTTTTACCACGTCGCACTTTGTTCTGGAAATGTTGCCATATCCCTATACTTCTGTGAATACTTTTAGCCATCATGCCTAAATTGTAAGAAACTGGAATTATCTTACTAGTTCATTCTTTTGTAGTAGATGACACAAATCTTAAAAGACCTTGCTTAGGGCCTTGGGCTGAAATTGAGTCTTCAGGATCAGTTCTAGAGGTCGCACTGAAAATGGAGTAGAAACCACTCAACTAAAAGCATTTAGTGGATTCACTGGGGGGAGATTTGTACCCAACACATGATGTTTTCTAAAGTCTTTGTTTTGCAGACCTTTATTTCAGTGGTTGCCATGGAGTAAGGCTTGACAGACTGGAAAAGCTTGTTTAGGGCAGATAAAGGTGGCTCAGATGGAATATCAGACCATTGACCCTAAGGCCAAGGAAAGGGTGTTTGTGTGTGTGTGTGTGTGTGTGTGTGTGTGTGTGTGTGTGTGTGTGTGTGTGTGTGTGTGTCTTTCATATTGACTCATTGTGATTTCCCTAGTAAATGTTCATGGGAAAAAAACAGGTGTGAACTGTTAAAGGGATAACAGAATTCCGTATTACAAGAGTGAGAAGAATCTTATTTCACACACTAACTGATTGTCAGCTGGCACAAGCAGACTGTATCACAATAATATCACATTAACAGCTCTTTATTGCTGCAATTTGTGGGTAAATATTTTGACCATTAAGACACTTCATTTCTTTCAAAAACAAAATATGGAATCAATTTGATCATAAAAATGATGTTCTTGGATGGAAAACTATTATTAAGTTGGGACGTTACCCAAACTTGTCTTGTTCATCTATGAGAGTCCTCCATGTGTTTGTGTTAATGGATCGTTTTCAGATATCTAGCCAAACTGTAATTAGCACGAGTTAGTGAGCCAATTTACATGAAATTGATTATTATGTGAATGTAGAATACACACAGAGATCATATTTGACACTGCAGCTCTGACCTCCTCTTACCCACAATAATATGATAAACTCAGCACAGCAACAACATTGTTTCCTTTACACCGCCATAATGAAAAGAGTGCATTTCCTTATTCCTTATATCCTAGTCATAAGAGTATGCCATGTGAGATCAGCAGTGGCCGCAAGTTGACTGCTCTAACTATGTTGCAGGATTTGCTTCATTGATTCTTTTTCCTTTATTACTAAGAAGCTTGAGATGCATTACCCCACCCTCTGTATCGAGTAGGGTTGACCCTGATTGGCATGAAGTGCAGAACAGAGACATACAGTACATGGCTGCAATCACAATAAAAGTAGACCTGCGTAAATAAACCAAGCTTTCTCATTCATTTGAATGGGGCCAGTCCAGACTTCATCATATTCCATTGTCTCAAATGTACCTTAAAACGACATGCCCTACTTGTGTAAACAAAAGTCAAACAGCATCCAGGTAATATCTGGACTATAGAAGATATAATAAATCCTAAATAAGTCATCCTACAGTTATTGGTGGAAATTATGTTTATGTTAACAGCATGATAAGCCATTTAGGGTGATGTATTTTAAATTAATTTGCGAATAATTCCCGTCAGGATGAAGTCATTTTTGAACTGTGTTGCCACCCTCATACATGCTTAGTTTAACTTGTACCAATAACTGCTAATGCAAAATGTAGATGGATTATTAGATGTCTGCAGTCTATTTTATTGAATTTCAAAAGTGTTATCACCTCAGAATAGCTTAGACGTTCTCTTTGAAACACTGTTCTTTCTTTCATTTTAGCAAAAGTGTTTGAAACTATATTGAGTGGACTATAGTGTGTGTTTATTGCTGCAGGAGTGTTAGAGGAGTTTCTAAAGATTTCAACCCAATTCAAATAGATCCACCATGAAATCAAAAGACAGAGGAGTCAGTTTCATCTGCGGGCAGTACAATCAAGTGCGTGTGTTCAAATATTGAAGCCCTATGTTCATGCACTGTACTGGAAAGAGTCGGAAGATGCAGACAGTGAAGTCTGATAGGAAACATGAATTCATCTACCATACTGTTTAAGTTTTCAAGTAGTCTTGAATTGCCGGCTAGTCCACACAGCATTCCCGGATGGGAGAAAAACGTGCTCTGGTTAATTGGTATTTTTTTAAACCAATCACAATCGTCCTTGGTGGTGCTAAGCAAACGGCCTTGGGAAAGAACTTGTTTTGGTGGAACGTGTGCACGTAGCGAGACGACCTCTGAAATTAAAATAGCAGTTGAGTGAGATGAGAATTTTCTCCAACAAAAACAAAAATATAATTTTATTGTCAGATGTAGCTTGGAGGATGTTTCAAGAATTGACCGAAGTTTAGAACGCAAAGAATGTAGGGTTTAACATCACAAATCTAGAGTTTTCAATCCTGGACTTGTAGCATGTAGATTTGACTGTCAATGCTTGTATTTGTCCAGTAAGCACAACAGTTTAGTTACAGTTAGTAAAACAAAGCTAACAGTTTCTATGGTTTACTGAATAAGAGGGTGAACATTAGGCCGGGTGGGACCTGCCTGTCTGGGAGTCTGCCTGGCAGCCACTGTGTGGCCATTAGCCATGTTACAAACTGCACCAGCAGGTACCCAGAGACCGACAAACAGAGTGCTGATTGTCGCTGGTGTTATCTGAGCTGAGTGGTGGCAGTTTGCAGGGTAGGTTTCAGCCAGCGTAAATGTGAAGTGACAGTGTGTTATTGTGATAAAATTGAGCAGAGTCAGTCTTATTCCAGGCAGTTCTGTTGGCAAGAGCCGAGGACATGGATACAGGTCAACTTTGTAATGTGAGCTAAACCCAAACTGCCCACTTCCCTTTGTGTCGAAGTAAGCAGCGAAACCGGTTTCTGTCGCTGTTCATTTTCAATTCCTACCTTTGAATAAAGATCTGAATCAATTCTAGTGTAAATATCTAACAAAACAATTTGATCTGTTTTAATAAGTAATGTTCCGGAGTGTGGTTTGGCTTGAACATCAACAAAAGAAATGACCAAGATAGAGAAAGGGCAGAGCACACTTGACAGTGCACCTCAACACGTGGGGGTGTAGCAGTGAATTATGGGAGCATATGGCACAGGATGGGAGGAGCAACGGGAGTCACCAGTGTTGCTTCAAAGAGACACAGACAAGAAACATCTATCGCTTCTATCACTGGCGACTACAAGACAAAAAGTCTACCTCAAACCTGGGGAAATAAAACACCATGGAGACATGACATCTTCATGTGTGTATTAATGCACTGAATAGGGAGTGAGAGGGAAGGGGTGAGGGGAGTTAAGGGGGTACAGCCCCAACATTCGCTGCTCTGCAAGTCTGGAGCCCTACACTCCTTTTCCTTTCGCCAGCCGCCGCTGCTGCATTGGCGGGGGCATTGTGGAGCTGTTGCCATGGTAATGTGGGTCAGAGCGCTGATGTGCAAAGCGCAGCGTGGATTTGGCGTTAGCAGCGGCCTGCAAACAGCCCGGGCTGGAGCCGGCAGTAAACTCCGGCTGAATCTAGGTCACTAGGATCCTCCAGAGCAAACGCAGGCTGAGGCACAAGTCCCTGCAGAGGGGGCACGAGGGTGGTGGGAGGGAAGTGTGTGTATGTGTGTGTGTGTGTGTGTGTGTGTGTGTGTGTGGGGGGGTCACTAGGGTTAGGGAATACCGGCTCATACGTAACTAGATGGCTGTAACAAATATGCAATAATATTGAATGTGATTAACAAAATAACTTGATGAACAGATGTTAAAGAGTACTCAGTTCGGACTTTCTGCTGCTTTCAGTATTCTAACACATAACTTGTTGAATTTAAAACTACTGAAAGGAAATAATTTTCTAACATTATTTTACTGAAAAGAATTGAACATTGAATTGAACAGAAAAGGTCTGGGACGGTGCCTAAGGAGTGGCAGACCGGGGTGGTGGTTTGACTCTTCAGAAAGGGGTACCAGAGGGTGTGTGCCAATTACAGGGGTATCACACTTCTCAGCCTCCCTGGTAAAGTCTACTCCAAGGTGCTGGAAAGGAGGGTTCGGCCGATAGTCGAACCTCGGGTAAAAGAGGAAAAATGCGGAGCCCGTCATCAGATCTTCTCTCTCGCAAGGGTCCTGGAGGGACCCTGGGAGTATGCCCAACCAGTCTACATATGTTTTGTGTATCTGGAGAAGGTGCATGACCGGGTCCTCCGGGAGATATTGTGGGAGGTGCTGCGGGAGTATGGGGTGAGGGGATCAATTCTCAGGGCCATCAAATCTCTGTATGACCAAAGCGAGAGCTGTGTCCGGGTTCTCTCATTTCAGGTGAGTCTTTGTCACCAATCCTGTTTGTAGTATTTACGGAAAGGATATCGAGGCATGGTCGGGGTGGTAGTCCGAGTTGCAGTTCGGTGGGCTGGTGATCTCATCATGTGGTCCTGATGGCATAATCGGCCTGTGACTTTCAGCAGTCACTGGATCGGTTCGCAGCCGAGTGTAAAGAGGCTGGGATGAGGATCAGCATTAAATCAGCACTAAATCTGAGGCCATGGTTCTCAGCAGGAAACTGAGTGCCTTCTTCAGGTAGGGAATGAGTCCTTAACCCAAGTGAAGGAGTTGAAATACCTTGGGGAGTGTCCGCGAGTGAGGGGACAATGGAGCGGGAGATTGGTCAGAGAATTGGTGCAGCGGGTGCGGTATTACATTAAATTTATCGCACCGTTGTGACGAAAAGAGAGCTGAGCCAGAAGGCAAAGCTCTTGATCTACCAGTCAGTTTTCATTCCTACTCTTACCTATGGTCATAAAGGCTGGGTCATGAGCAAAAGAACGAGATCCAGGGGACAAGCGGCTGAAATAACAGCTTAAAAGAGCTCCTAGAAGCACAGTTTGTCTCCATACTGAAGCTATATTGAGTGGACTATAGTGTACTATGTATCTTGTTTATTTGAATTCAAGACAAGGATTTCAAAGAATTTATCCAAAGACAATTAAAACATATCCTCCATAAAATCAAAAGCCTGAGAAATCCCTGTCGTTGTCTGAAGAGGCAGACAGTGAAGTCTCCCGTGTGAGCAAAACCTTGCAAATCCCTGGTGAATCTTTGACAATGAAGGAAACAATCCCTCGCATCCTCTCTGCAGCACCACAGACAGACAAAAGCCCCCGAGGAGAGATGGATTGCCATCCCTTCATTTTGAGCATCACCCGGTCAAAGGGAAATGCTAATGAGGTGCGCAAATGAAATGGGGAAGCAGTGGAACTGCCATGGTGAAGCAATTGTCATTCTGATTCACAACCTTGACAGGAGAAATAATTGACTAACTTAAGCAGTTTTAATAGAAGTGCATTAATGCTGCCACTCAAACCTCACATCTCTTTTGTTTTCCTAAAACAAAAACAAAATATACAAGTGGAGTTAAACTTACTGTTATGGTTGGGGTCCGGCTGGCCGTGAGTATTTGTTTTGTTTTCTGTCAACCTGCCATGTTTTGTCCCTGCTGTTTCTTTTTCTCCTCCCTGTCCCGCCTGCTGAAGCCAGCTGACAATGCACACCTAAATCACATTCACAATCACCTGTTCCCACCGCTTACACCTGCCTGCCATCTTCAATGAACCACAGTATATCAACCTTGGCTCTTCAACCCATCTTCGCGTGATCATTGCTCCACTAACCCTGGTGAAATGCTTACAAGCTATCTTGTGCTCGCAAGTGTCCTAGCCCATGTGTTCAGCCTTTCTCCGCTTCCAGCTCCAGTGTCTCCCTCTCGGCTCCTGGCTCTCCCATGCTATCCCCAAGTACCCTCACCCTCAAGACTCCCCAAGCCTTTCACGACATTGTTGTCACTTTTGCCAAAGTTTTTGTCACTTTTTCCGAAGTTTTTTGGCGCTTTCTTTCTGTGATGGCTGAGAAACTTTTTCCAGACTTTTTTAGGACTGTCGACCAAACTGTAAGTGAGAAGACTATATGACACATGCATTAATAGAGTCAAAGATATTTGACTTTTTCAATTAAATAAAAGCATACTAATAGCCTAAACATGTATGGCCCTTAGTGAAGTTAAGTTTGACACCCCTGGTTTAGAGACTTGCTTTGTTTTTGGTCAGAAGCGGAGAGATGCGCTGTTTCAACAAAGTTTCTGTGTGATCGTAGGCCTTCCAGAAGCTTTGTAATCTAGCAATACTACAATCCATGATCGTGAATCCATAAATCAAGTTATGTCATGTTCAATAGTATCTGCATCGCTTCAAGCTTTGCGTCGTACTTATTGCTTAGTGTGATGTCTAACATCTGGGCCTTTCCAAAAAGAGCTTCTGTGTGATCCTAGGCCGGTCTTTGTAATCCAGCATGGATCTGTACTTTCTCTTAAAGCGTTAGTGTGTAACTTCATGGTATTAACGAACGTCCGTTACATTTAAGCCATCGCCAAATGAGTTGCTACAAAGCTAATTAAGACAGCTTTACACAACTCTCGAGTCGACTTGAGTTGTTCGGTGAATTGAGTAAACATAATGAGCTCTTCTGAAGAGTCCATCATGTTTTGTAATCCTACGTGTCCTCCTTGGCTACTAAGGCTTGTATCATGTGGCTGTGCCGACAGTGTTGTTGTCATTACTTAGAAGTTAAGTTACTTAAGTTTAATAATAATAATAATAATACAGACAGCATGTCCAAAGTATTCTGTACAAGATCTGGAAATTTTTAGATGCTGGAACAAATAAATTGATTAGTTTATTCATAGTAACAAGCTTTATGTATTATTCTAATCACTCTCTTCTGAAGGTTAACAGCCTGTGATAAATTATTGCTGGAAATACAGTCACTATACACTTACAGTATCCCAGTAACACAGACACCATTGAAAGCAGACATGACGGATTGAGTGTGTGTCAAGTAGGTTTAAATTATCCGCAGTGACATTCAAACCATAAAAAAAATAAAAGACTAAAAACCAATAGCAACATTTAGCAAAAGCTTATCCATTCTACATGTGCTTTGAAAAATTGCTATCATGATGTAAAGTGCATGTGATTTGCAGTAAATAAGATAAACATGCAAAACCACTGGTATGTCATCGCTCACTACAGCAGCGTGATTTGCTTAACTTTGTACATAGCAACAGGTGATGAAGTTCAATATTTGAATATGTCAAGCCCATGGAAAAAAAGACTGACTACTGTTGCCATGGTTACAGCAAACCAATCTACTAAACCAAACAGCGTTGAATATTGCTACACAACAGCATTTTACACAATAGCATAGTTAGACAGCATGTTCCACGAATAAAGTACATCAAAACCAAAATAAGAGAATACGAGATGGGTGTTGCTTTTAATGGGGATGGATGAGCAGCTGTCAGAGCCTCAGGCAGATTCTCCTGTTCTAAATTACATTGTCTCTTCCAAAGACGCTGCTGACGCAAACACCAAATACTCTCGGCCAACACTGTTGTCATTTGTAACTGAATCCCCCCAGGTTTCCCCCGGTTATCACTAGGGAAACCTGGAAACCTTTTATTCTCAACGAGAAAAGAGCAGAACAACACAATTTGTTGAAATAATTCTCCTCACACACTGCCTTGCATCAAAATGTCTTTGAGATACAGATCCATTGGATATACTCATTTTTCTATTTACAGGCAATTGACTGTGAGAGCAGTCATAAAAATAGAAAGGGAGATGTGCAAAAATGAGTAGTACGTCATAATGAGATTTTATAAAGGCTTCGTCCATCACGATTCCCTCAAAAGCATCTAGAAGCTCAATAACTCAACGAAAGCTGCATCAGAGATTTCAGAAGATGATTACATGTCTTTTATAGATGTTTTAAAAAATGGGCCAAGAAAAGAAAATTAGGAATTAGGGCTGTCACGATACCAAAAATCTAGTAGTTGGTACATATACCACCAAAAGTAAACCATACTCAATACCTAAGTTGATCCCATGCTGTATAAATAAAGACCATAAATAATTCCTTTACTTGTACATTTGAATAGTATAACAAGCACAACTGTGGTGACTATGGATGAAATGATACCAGAAATGTAGTTATCCTTACCAATTCCAGTGAAATGTTATGATTCTTGACGCCCAATACAATACCACTGTAAAAAATTAAAACAAAACAATGAAACACATGGCCTCCTTTTATAACAAAGATAACCCTTGGGGGGTTTGGGACAGTATAATGTCACTCTTATTTTCAGGGTCAGTGTTTTTCTTAGTTTCAACTTTTTATCATCTATATTGATGAGGTTTCACTTCGGGGATTGTTCAGGTGCCGCCTGAAATTTGGCCGGATGTCCCTCGCCTTCTGCTTTCTTTGTGTTGGTGTTTTAAACTCTGGTGGATTAACTGGTTAACTGCTCCTCAGATCTCTGCAGGGTAAATCCAGACAGCTAGCAACCTTTAAACAAAGACATGTTCCACTATTTGCAGAGGCACCGTCAGCCCCCTAGCACAGCCTAAGGTGATTGTGATTGGTTTAAATAAATGGCAATAAACCAGAGCATGTTTTTCATCTGTCACATCACTGCATGGGCTAGCCCGACCCTCCACCACAATGCTGTTGAGGAAAGTCTGACAAGGAGGGCTCAATTTACATGTAATATGGATAAAATGTCAGCCTTTGGACCCATGGCCCGCTGCTTTAAAGCCTGGCATCACCACACAGCCAGGGCACGGTATCGTCTTCCATGCATACTAAAACATCCATGCATACTGGAACATCATTCAGACTAGAACTTTGCTGCATCTCTGCTCTCCTGTTCCCTTCTATCATATTTTAATAAAGCCAATATAAAACTCCAGTTAGTCTAAATCCACACTTCCTCAAAACAGGAGCTGCTATAAGCTTGATGACACAGTTTTTCCTCCCAACGCTAACTGGTGAGCAAACCACTGACATGCTAGGTCATTGCTTGGCCCAACTCCGTCAAGTCGCTTTTAAACAACTCCAAATCCATTGCGTTTACATGTCGCATGTTTGTGTTTCATTTAAAAAAAGGCTACAATTTGGTTGAAGCAGCCAGCATACCATTTAGAAGGATATACTGATCATCTACAGCTAGCACAATGATGCTGAAAACTAGCTGATATCTGAATGTAGGCTATTTAGCAAGAGCAACGTAGGACAAAATAAATGTTTACGTGCAAATCAATGGTTTTTTTCGATTACATTGTTTTTGTGATTGTTAGGGGTGGAAAATGTAATCGCGATTCAAATATAATTAATTGCATAACCCTAGTCTCGCAGTAATGTTGCTACAGGCAGTTCCTTTTAATAAGGAAGTGAATCGGTTTTTCCTTTTATCTAAAGCTTTTCCATCCATGGTGTCGAATCCAAGAAGCTTCTAAAGATTAACTCTCTGATGGTTAGTTGCCATGTTTGTCCTGGGTGAAAATGACCACATTGCTGCCATTTTTGGCTAGTAAAATAAAAATGCAAACACAGTTATTCATCTTGTTATACAGTTATACATCTTGCTGCCCTTTCGAGACACCAACAGGTGCCATTGCCCAGCTTTAATCAACAAGTTACTGCATTACCTTGTCCAATATAAGACATTAAGACGTTTGATTTTGTGATATTTGCTCTTGTGAGTGGCCCAGTAAAATTGCAAAAGTATAACCACAAAGTTGATAACTGATACAGTCAGGTCAACAACTTTTACATTTCTTTCTGTGTGAGTGACTGGGAGAGCTTTCTTGAACAAACTGAATGACTCTCAGCTCAGCAGCCATGGTAATTAGCAATGGTCCCTAATGCATAGTTGCTCCTTTTGTATCCCTCTCCAACATTGCTCACGTGCCCACTGATGCTTTTATTCCTCCAGACAAATCCCAAGCAACTGTGACCACATCCTTGCCATTCTTTCCATGAAAACTCAAACTACAGCAATTAGTGGACTAGTTACACTATGCAGAGGGCTTGGGAACATAACTTTCATAGACCTCGAAAGACCTTTCAGAAGAGGACAACAATGACTTTCCTGCATTCCACCGAGAATATGTACATATGCCCCAGAGCAAGAAGGGGGGAAATCTCACATTCCCATTCTACAGGGGTTACAATTAGCCCCTGATGGAGTACAACAGAAAGAAGTCTATGAGGTTGTGGCAAGGATGTAAAAGCCCAATTGAGATTAACTGTTAATTCCAATTCAATTCACTGAGTGCTGATGATCTGTAGCACACAGGGCACATGTTCAACCCGTTTCCCATAAACCAGACGCAGAAAAAAATATCTTCAGACGTGGGATTAAACCCAGGCATGAGTAGCAGTGCATGTGTTGCATAAAGAAGAATTTCCTTTCCATCTGTCAAAGGGAAT
Source organism: Etheostoma perlongum (assembly GCA_026937815.1). Taxonomy (NCBI): domain Eukaryota; kingdom Metazoa; phylum Chordata; class Actinopteri; order Perciformes; family Percidae; genus Etheostoma; species Etheostoma perlongum. The sequence goes on along the minus strand of CM049388.1, from coordinate 24,722,785 downwards.
TACAAGCGTGACGGGACATAATGTGCTCATTGTGCTCTCCACCATCAGTTCTTATCTATAGCAAGGGGGGTGCCATAGTGGACTTTACAAAAGCTACCACAGGTTTGCAGTTGCTTGAGCTAAACACACCAAATATTGGTACAACGCACTGATGTTTGTCCCCAGTGTGAGGTCATCTGGGGAGAATTTGATTGAGGGTACATAAACAGAATCCATCAAACAGAATGTCTCAAGGGGAGAAAGGAACACATTTTTACACTGTGTTCAGGTGACTGACACCAACCTTCTCAATCCAGATACACATTAAAATAAATCGATTGACCCAACATAAGAATATTAATGAAAATGTAATTTACATTAACATTTCTCACACATGAAGCGTGTAGTTGGTTTCCGTTTTACGTTATTGTAAATTACTGTAAATATCTTTCGGTTGTAGACTTTTTCATATTTCACTATTTTCTGTCTATATAAAAAAGAAATCCATAGATTTATTGACAACAAAAAACACTTGTAATTGCAGATCTGGCAATATCATTTTTTGGCCTTCAAAGCAGCAATGCAGAGGAGCATATTGATTTCTGTCTGTGGAAGAAAATTGTTTCCTCTGGTGCATGTACTATTGTGCTTACTCTTGGCTTTGCATTCATTATTTATGAAATTGACAGGCGCTCTGCTGGTGAGCCCTGGACATCCCTACATTACATGCAGGCTTGTCAAAATGTGTGTATGACTATATTAACCTATTATTCGATTCTATTTGGTCACTATGTATTTCTACATAGAAATGTTTTTTTTTTTTTTTTTTACACAAATCAAGAAAACACTGTGGATGACTAACCAGGCATCCTTATTTGTTTTAAAGAAATTGGCATTTCTTAGCACTGAGATGTTGAAAGTAACTGTTTATGTTCCTACTGACTTGCAACATGAAGCTGCTGCCAATTTACACTATTCTTTGATCTTGGTGTGCATATATGAGGGACAGGAGCAGCGTTGTCCTGTTGTTTATGTGAAGAATAAAGCAAAAGTTGGGGTTGGGTGTTGAATACGGATTCAAGCATCCACTGGATGGAACAGATGGGGGAGGCATTAAACATAACATTTCTTAAGAGCTACTTTTGAAGGCGAAACAAATAATACATTAATAAATTGTACTTGTATATAGTAGGATATGTGTTGTTGTGGAACTTCAGTGAGTAGGCTGGCAAAGCTGTTTTATTATTAACTTTAAAAATTGGATGTAGTGATTCTATTCTCTACTACAGAAAATGATGAATGGAGAACTGAGCCGCCTAGCTAGCACGCTAACTAACCAACTAACTAACTAGCCAGCCAGCCGGCCACTAAATTAGTAAAATGCATTAGCTTAATGTTTCATTCACACACTCTTGTCACAGCGTAGAAAAGCAGATGAGCAACACTTTGTTTGGTGTCAGCCCAGTGGTCCCACAGCCCAATGGTCCCACAGCCCAGTGGTCCCACAGCCCAATGGTCCCACAGCCCAGTGGTCCCACAGCCCAATGGTCCCACAGCCCAGTGGTCCCACAGCCCAATGGTCCCACAGCCCAGTGGTCCCACAGCCCAATGGTCCCACAGTCCAATGGTCCAGTGGTCCCACACCCAGTGGTCCCCAGCCCAGTGGCCCAGTGGTCCCACAGCCCAATGGTCCCACAGCCCAGTGGTCCCACAGCCCAGTGGTCCCACAGCCCAATGGTCCCACAGCCCAGTGGTCCCACAAAATTCTAATTGTGTCTGGTGGAAATAATTCCCTCTGCACAGTTTAAAATGTGTTAAAATACAGTGGTTTTCAAATTGTTTATTTCATTAAAACAATGAATAATCATATTTTTTTTCATTTCAAAATGACTTTAGACCAAGGAGGAAATTTGATGTGACAAGTCTCACACTTAAGCTATTTTGTAATTAATAAATTAATTTTAATTCATTTTATTGATTGGATGTGATATGCCATGTTTGTAGTCCAGCTGTGATATGCTAACTGTTGCTTGCAAACTTTGCATTCAACTTTTTTCCGTTATCTATTTTTGTAAAATGCTGCCACACTGCCGATGTCTTCGACATGGTAGAGGAGGACTGACTGTAAATTAAACACTCACAATTAAATAAATATCCAGCAAACCATCAGACGAAGGCTTTCTAGTTCTATCTTCAATCTGTCTCCGGTGGGTCGGGCTAATACAAAAAAGTGAAAACAAGGGGGGTGTTCTGAAGACAGCCTGTTACCTGTGAAACAGGGGTGCTCTGTTAACACCCCCATTAGCAATTAGTGCTTTCCACCCATAGACCGTAACGGTCCATGCTTCCACCTGATGGAATAACACGGCAAAAAATTGAAAAAATCGGAATTTTGGTCGAGCCAGAACATATTGACCAATAAATCGACTAGTTGACTGGGAGATTACAGCCCTAATCCAGATGCTATATGATGACAGCTCTCCGCGGTTACAGAGGCTTGACTTTCTTAACAGCCTGCAAGGTACTTATTGGAATTACAGTAAAATCTATCCAGAGTTGGTCAAGGTAGTCTCCAGTGTGCCAGCAGAGAGAGGCTTCTCCCTGCAGATCCACATCAAAACAGCGCAGCACAACAACACTTGATAATTTTATGAGCTGTCCTTTGTACAGTTTTATTTCCACAGTCTAGCAAATGGAAAATAGCCCTATTTTAATTAAGATCGGCACATTTATGTGCATTGATTTAATTATTTTGCCCTCTCTGCCTGTAGCAAGTAGCCTACATTTCAATAAAAATAGCTTGAATCTACATCCCTTGATCATATTATTCTTCATAGCCTGGCTATCAATTGTTTTTAAAGTGCTCATATTTAGCTTTTTGGCTTTTTCCCTTTTCTTTATTGTGTCCTTACCTAGGTACTGTCAGGGCCCTCATACTCTGCTTCTGACTGGCTAGTAGTCCTTACCTAGGTACTGTCAGGGTCCTCATACTCTGCTTCTGACTGGCTAGTAGTCCTTACCTAGGTACTGTAAAAAACGTCTGCTAAGGAGCCATAACGTGAGCTATAAGGTAATGAAGCCTTTTATACATTGTCATGTTTCTTTAGAAATGAACAAAGGACAAATAGAGTCTTTAAATGCTTCAGATGTAAAGTTATTCACTGTCAAAGTGGCGCCAAAATGAATGGCAGTCAATGGAATGCTAACGGCGGGTGATGGCTTGGTGGCATCAAAATGGCGCCATAAGGAGCTTCGTTTAGAGAGGACAGGCTTACCCCCTTAGTCCCACCGGACTTCTGTGCACCGTTAACGTAAGGGGAAAAAAAACAAGCAGTGGACCAAACCACTGTTAGGCAAGGGAAAGGGAAATGCATTTCTTGCATTTGTATTGTTTTACTACTTAAACAATGATTTGAAATATATTTTATTTACAATACACAGTGGGGTTTTAATGATATTTTTAAGGGAGGGACAACCCTCAGATGGGGGTGGGTCCTGACCCCACCGACCCCCGTGATTTACTCCTATGCCGACAGCTACACAGACTGAAAGCAGATTCCAGAGCACGATCAGCAGGCAGCATTTCTGATGAAGAGGCGCTGCAGCAGCCAAAAAGGAACAGATGTTAAATGAGCAAATGAGACACTCTCCAAGCTCTTTACCATTGACTTTCTGATGAAGAATAAGTTGGCTACTCTCAGCGTGGCTGCTCTGAGTTCAAAGGCTCACTATGCTTCAAACAAACCCTGTCTTATCAAGTCAAAACATGTACGAAGTTCGTGGATTTGTGATTATGAAATGTACCCCCTTTGTTGAATTTCAGAAAAGCTCTGTACACAAGGACAATTTATATAAAATGTATATAACAATTTATGTTAGTAGGAAACAATTGCACAGTGTGGTTTTTTTGTATGGATGTACCACTCTGATTTTTCCCGGTGAATTCCATACATCCCTACCCTGCCCTACGTTCAATATTGATTCCAGTGCCCTTTTCTTCCCCCATTTGAAATCACACAACACTACGTAAATTTCATTTAAAAAATGTACTTATCCACCATGGGATACATACCTTTGAAACTGACAATCAATGCCTCCTCTCACTTGTTGTCTGCAGACACCGTGACAATCAGTGGATGGTTATTGCCTCTTTGATGTCTTTGGCCTTTCAGGCAGAGGCAACCATAAAAAAAAATTGTTTTGTAATTATTCTTTGAGCTACACATACAAAAAAGTGTTGCTTTGTGGCTTTCACCACACTATTTAGACACGTGTGCCTCCTCTCTTATATCTATGGTGACAAAAAGAGAATCTGCCCTTATTTGCTTTGACCTTTAACATTGACTATATACTGTATGTCACTATTTCCACTTTCTTATTGTAATCTGCTTCATCCCACTCGGCACATTAGCCATGGACAGTCTTTGTTCATGGCTAATGGACAATTTTGTTCTCCTCGAACATCTGCGGTAGTATAAGAGGTGTAAATATTACAAGAAAAGCCCACTAATATACCAATATTATTCAAAATATGACAATATTCTGAATTTCATACGGGTCATGTAAACAGCATATTGTTTGGATATTTCAAATCCAAACAATATTTTCTCATTAAGACGTATGATATAAGGGTATTATTCAGGGTTTAGGAGCATTCTTTGGACATGCATACAGCCCATTCGGAACATGCGTCTCAATCTGGGATTTTTATCACAGCTTGCAACATTTTATTTCTATTTATGGCTTATGGTCAGCTTTGTGTGTTCAGATGGCTGTTGTACACAAACCAACTAGCAAACCATTCAAAAGAGATGCATTCTCAAAGAAAAGAAACACAGCTACTTTAAACATTATGAAAGACTTGGATATCAACAGCTTTTTGGATGTGAGCAAACCTCACAACGCCGACCTTTTCTAGGAAGGTGGGAGAAGAAATGAAAGAGAGGCGCTTTGTTCGCACGGTCCAACATGGTCCAAGTCCACCACCGGGGGGAAAACGTTGAAAAAATCCTGTTTTGCATGGCTGCATGTAAAAGGAAATATAAGAGGAATATTCATTTTTCATTAGCCATGTAAACAGCTTAGTTGGAATATTTTCCTTTTTGGAATGAGGGCAAAAAGCGAAATATTATGTGCAAGTAAACATAGTATATTGTATACTATATATTGTGCTGTGAATGTGTTGGTGGCTGAGCAGAATTACTGCAACAATCACTGTTGGTGTAAAAATACCAGGTGCAGCAGGGCAGAGCTGTGGCCTGGAGCACAAATCCAGGAACTGCTGCCCCAACACCCAAAACAACCCCTCCAAGGTTACCACGCTGCCAGCTGGCAAGCAGCCACAGAGTCTTTCCTTCCATCTCAGATCTCCCAGCATCTCTCTGTGATTGTCAGCAACCGATGAAGAAACCAGTACATGGACCTGGACGGGAGCTCTGACACCTCCTGCTCTGACCTACCTAGATCAGATCAATCCAATGGGATGAAGGACAGCCCTTCATCCCCGCCCAGGTCACTGTATTTACCCCAAAAATCTCAGACAGGCTCAGACAGCCTGAGCTGTCTGCCTCTAACACTGTTAAGACACTGTTAACCATGTCCATGAGGCTGTTTTTTTTAGCTTTGACAAAGCGATCTCATGTTTCACCAAACTCTCCAGCAAAATGTTTATTTTTTCCCGGTGCAGTGTCTCTCTCTGACCACATATTTAAGGCCATTTGACTCTCTGTGGTCTGTGCATGAAGAATTGAACAGATGTTTGTACAGGCAAACTGAACTGAAAGCGCAGGGCATGCTGCGTTCCAAACATTCATTAGTATATGACCATGCGTCACAAGAACTTACAGAGCCTTTTTGCTACATCAGACATCAAGCCTCACTGATATTTTAGACCTGGATGCAAACCAACTTTTTGAAATTCAATTGCAATAATTCTGACTTGATCATCATCGGCCCAAAATCCCTCACAAAGAAGAGCAATCTTCGACAGCAACCTCACTTTTGAAAATCACAACAAGCAAATAACCATAACTGCTGCCTTCTACCTCAAAAACATTGCCCGTCTCCACCCATCCCTCACCTTCTCTGCTACCGAAATTTTGATTCACGCTTTCATCACTTCCAGAATCAACTGCTACAACAGCATCCTCTATGGTTCATCTGCAAAAGCCTGTGACCACATCACTACCGTCCTTCAGAACCTGAACCTGAACCCTGACTTCTTTTTCCCCAAAGCACCCAAAGTCCTCCATAACCAGGCTCCTTCCTACCTCACAGACCTGCTCCACCGCCACAACCCCCCAACCCAGCGTAACCTCCTCTCCCCACTGCTTAGGACCAAGCACCGTACCTGGAGGGACAGAGCTTTCCCCATTGCGGTCCCCTCCCTTTAGAGCTCCCTACTCACACACATCTGTCATTGTACGTCCCTGGGCACATCCAAACCACTCATCAAAATACACCTCTTCAGATTAACCTTCCACATACAATAGTATTACATAATATTATGATACAGCCTTTCGTGACTGTGCACCACCCCCACCCATCTTACACTCAGTTGCTAGTAGCCAAGGAGGACACGGAGGATAAAAAAAACCATGATGGACTCTTCAGAAGAGGTCATTATTTTCTCTCTAGGATCTGGATGCAAAAGTCACAATCTTCTGAACATAGCCATACTGAGAAATACAGAGAGAGTAGTGTGGAGCTGATAGTGTTAATTAGCTTTGTCACAACTCATTTGGCAATGGTTGGAATGTAACGGACATAGATTAATATATAAAAGGTATGCACTAAAGCTTTAAGTGTGAAGGCGTTGAACACCAACTGCAACTTCTCTGGATGTTTAACTTGAATCATATATTCATACTGGCGTAGATTTCCCCCCCCATCTGACTCGGATGTGATTACAGTATACCAACTTATGGGAACCAGGACAAGCTTAAAGCACTCAGTATTTTACTGTAACACATCATGTCATCCAAAGCTAATAGTGGGTCCCCTTGGATCCATTTGGGTCTCACACATATTGGCAGATTGACCCAAGAGCTGCAGCAGTTACAAGAGGCCCCTGCCTAACTAGATACAACCAAATACAATTTGGACCTGGCCTGTCTTTGGATACTAGGAATCGCATGGATTGATGTGGTTTGTTCATCTTATTACGATGACCCCGGGACACCGCCTTCTGGCAGGCGTATCCAACTTAAAGGAGACCCTGGGGAGGACCTCAGACCCACTGATTAAATAACCCATCTAGCCTGGGAATGGGTTGGTGTACTGCTGGAGGATATCTAGGATATAACAAGGCATTCTGCTAACACAAACCAGACCGGGTGAGCAGCTCAAAATGAATGGATAGATTTTGGTTCAAAGTGGAAAGAACTAAAGGTGAAAACCCGAAAACACAATTCTCTATGTTGAATTATTGTTATATGATATCCCTACACAGGCAGCTGTGGTCCAAATCATCCCCAGACAAATGCAACACATTAGTAAGTGTAATGATAATCGTTAACAGTGATGTAAAGTATAGATATCAATCAAATGAACCATGGGAGCAGGCCCTTAACGCATCTCATAACATGTCTAAATGATGCCCTGACACTGAAGGAATGCCTTGTAGTTGAAATGGCCGATGCTTAGGGGGCTTCACAGTTGTGATCTTGGTCCAGTTCCTGTGCCCCTTAAATTCCTGCTTTCAACGCTGCTGATCTGACGCAGCACACACAGCGGCAGTCCTGTTTACTGAAGCCAGGGGTCAGAGATTCTTGCCACGCGTTTGTCATTAATTTGGAGCAACTGGCCGAAACGACGATCAAAGGAGCGGCTGCACACATGTAAACACTGTCCAGACCTTTTAGGAGAGTGGCTGTCCAGGCCTTTGAGGAGACTGTGGGGCTGCATCAGCACATTGAGAACCTCAAAGACCTCATATCACATCAAGGAATGATGATCAGGATTCCACACACTCTAAAACTGACTGCCAATACTGATTTTCATAATCCTTTTTGTGTTGTTTCATCTCTAGGTCTTACATATTGTTAAAGCTATATTGTCATTACACAATGATTCTGGAACACAAAATGCCTTAGGTGTTAAATCCCGACTGTGGAAAAAGTAGTCTGACGAAAGAATCGGAGCTTAATGTTCACTTATTGTCAGCTGCGCCTCACAGTCTTCCTCAACAGATTGAATTTTCTCAGTTGTACGGGAGTGTCACACATTTTATATACGACAACTGAGCTATCACCATGACAACTGAGCTATCTCTATCCTCTGAAGAAGACTAAAAGAAAATGCTAGTTAACAGAACCTGAGTTAAGATGCCTTTTTCAAACCAAGATGCCCTTTTTTATAGCTGCATCATTCTGGAGATATTCTACAACATGGCCCCTCCTGTACCCTAATGCAGCCAGAATAATGTTTTGCAGGTTTAAATAATGCTTGGCCGTACAAGATGGGTTTGCAGAGATGGACACATTGACGCTGGTGTGACCTTGAGAGTTTAAAAGTTTAAGCAATCTTTGCTTAATAATACACAACATTGCCGCGGTTACAACATTTGCGTATGAAACATGTGAAAGAATGCGAGTTGTGCATGAAGGAATCTACAGACAGCAGACAAAATGCAGCAACTTCAGGCACGGCAAAGGAAGGACAGTCCCAGCACAGGACGTTGTTTACTTCATTGATGTGGTTACTGTGGTAACAGACTGAGGATGAGAGGAGGATTCGGTATTCGGTTTCAGATTCCGCAGAATCTTAACGAGTGTATTTGGTATTCTAAAAATCTGGATTCGGTGCATCCCTAAAAATATATATAAATAGGCTATGTATTTAATTGTTTTGAACTCACTGGTATCTGTTCAGTACTTAGTAATGGCTGATTCTGAAATTCAGGTTTTGGAATCGGTATCTGTAAGGAAAAAATGGTATCAGAACCCTGTAAAATACAGGACTGAAAGACTTATTTTTGCAGTGTACGAGCTCGGCATGTGGTGCGCTGGCAGACTAAACATCCACTCTGCCAGACACATGCTGCTTCTGCTGCATCTGTCAGCCAGTGGCATCCCTGTGGCTGCAGCCTGTGCTGAGGCAGCAATCTGCACAGACAAAAGTCTTATCAACACACACAAACAACAGTCTGCCCCCCCCCCAAACCTAACAGAACAGACACACCACAGCCCCATTCACTCTACGTCTCTGGCCATAGGCCAGCTTTAAATCAAACCCTTTAAAGGGTAACGATTAATCGTCACGCAAAGATGTCAAAACACAATTCTGCATTTTTTCCAGATCAGCCTCAGGTTCACATTCTCTAAATGTTGGTCGGCTTTTAATCGGTTCTTCCAAACCAAAATGCCCTCAATCAATGAACGACAATGCGCAGATTTTCACAGATCACATTCACAAACTGTGACCTGCTGTTTGGTTGATAATACTGTGTGACAAAGGTGGAGGAAGCTGAGCACTATAGATGAAAATGGAGTCTGTGTTTGGCCTGAGGATGGGCTGAAGGAATGCGGCTGTGCCCACTCTGTTACTGCGAGGGACTTTTCCCTTCACTAATGAGAAACACTTAATGGTGTTGGAATGCGGGGCAAATATTACTTCCAGGTGACGTCTGTGGTATACAAGCTCACACACACACACATTCAGTGGGGCTCGAAAGTTTTGGCACCCCAGGTAAAAATTTGTATTAATATGCATAAAGAAGCCAAGAAAAGATGGGGAAAATCTCCAAAAAGGCATCAAATGACAGATTAGACATTTGTATAATATGTCACAAAAAGTTAGATTTTATTTCCATCATTTACACTTTCAAAATAACAGAAAACAAAAAAATGGCGTATGCAAACGTTTGGGCACCCTGCAGAGTCAATACCTTGTACCCCCCATGCTTGTAGCCAGCCAAGAGTCTTTCAATTCTTGTTTGAGGTATCTTCGCCCATTCTTCCTTGCAAAAGTCTTCCAGTTCTTTGAAATTTCTGGGCTGTCTGTCACGCACTGCTCTTTTAAGGTCTATCCATAGATTTTCAATTATGTTGAGGTCAGGAGATTGTGAAGGCCATGGCAAAACCTTCAGTTTACTCCTCTTGATGTAATCCACCGTGGATTTTGAGGTGAGTTTAGGATCATTATCCATTTTTAGAAGCCATCCTCTCTTTACCTTCAGCTTTTTCACAGATGGCATCAAGTTAGCGTCCAAAATTTGCTGACATTTTATTGAATCCATTTTTCCTTCTATTCGTGAAATGTACCCTGTGCCACTGGCTGCAAAACAACCCCAAAGCATGATTGATCCACCACCATGCTTAACAGGTGGACAGAGGTTCTTTTCATTAAATTCTGTGCCCTTTCTTCTCCAAACGGCCAAAACGTTCTATTTTAACCTCATCAGTCCACAGAACTTGTTCCCACAATGCATCAGGCTTGTCTGTATGTTCATTTGCAAACTTCAAACGCTGATTTTTGTGTTGAGGACGTAAAAGAGGTTTTCTTTTGATGACTCTTCCATGGAGACCATGTTTGTACGATTATCTCTTTATAGTGGAATGGTGCACCACAACTCCAGTATCTGCCAGGTCTTTCTGGATGGATCGTGCAGTCTGGACAATCCTGCGAGCTGTTCTGTCTGATATTTTTCTTGGTCTTCCAGATTTTGCTTTAACTTCCACTGTTCCTGATGACGGCCATTTCTTAATTACATTCCGAACAGAGGATAATGGCATCTGAAAACGCTTTGCTATATTCTTTTAGCCTTCTCCTGCTTTGTGAGCGTCAACTTTTTTGAGTTTTCTAGACAACTGCTTAGAAGAAGCCATGGTGCTGATTGTTGGGGCAAGGTCAGATGAGTCTGGGCATTTAAAACCTTAAGATTGACATCACCTGGCCTTTCCAGACGATGATTGAGAACAATCCATGACACTGTCAGGTCTCAGCTTTCCAAAGGTGGCGGTGCATGCTAGAAACTCTGCAGGGGGCCCAAACTTTTTGTTTTCGGTTATTTTGAAAGCGTAAATGATTGAAATAAAATCTAACTTGTTGTAATATGTTATACAAATGTCTAATCTGTCATTTGATGCCTTTTGGAGAGTTTTCCATCTTTTCTTGAATTCTTCATGCACATTAATACAAATCTTTACCTGGTGCCCAAACCTTCGAGCCCCACTGTACATCTGTGATATTTGGATGCACTGACCCTCATTTATCAACCTAACGTAGAAACCTGTGCAGATATGAACGTTACGACAGGCTTCACGTGGGATTCATGAAATGTTTGTATCAGAACGTAAGAATGGTCGTACATTGACAAACGTAGCGGCTGGAAATGATCGTAATTTAAATATCACGCCGCAACATATTCTCACTTTTGATGCCTCGCCCCTACTATTTACGACATGGCCAGGCGTAATCTGGCTAAGAAGCAGCCCTTTTCAGAGGTGGAGACGGAAACCCTAACATCGAGTTTAATTTGCAGTAAAGTGTGTCAGCCTGAAAACTGGTATTAGGCTGCAGGAAGAATGCCAAATAGAAAGAGATCCCTGATACAAGTAAAAGTGTTGCCATATTAAATCGGACTCCAGCTGAAGTTTATTTAATGTATACATCCTAAACATATGTATACTCCTAATAGTAATATAACAGTAATATAACAGCTGTGAGGAGAGCGCGTGTCGTCTCCCCCCCCCCGGCAGGACCACCACCCCGACCCCGAAATGTGTCGGTCAATGGCAGAAAGACATAGTTCACTTGTGGCCATTAACAACATTTTAAAAGACAAACAAAAACCTGAAGAATAAATAAAAATGTTGTGCATCGTCATGTTTCCTGTATTGAATATCGTTGCCAAACATAACACTATACCTTTTGAAAGTGAGGAGTAATATCCTGTCTTCTTCGTATAGCCCCCAGTTGGGGCAGTGCTGGACACTGCTCTCTGGGCTCCGTCACTAGGCCGACATTTATGGCACCCTGTTTTCCTGCGGGATGTTGTGCAGAACCCCACAGGCTAAAACAATGTTGCAGACTTTTTCTGCCCCCCCCACCGTGGCTTGTGTGTGTAGGCTACGGGTGCACTGTTGCTCGGCTCATAGAGTTCTTCTAAAAGAGCCAGATCTGCCATTGTCCATAAGTGATAAACTGATGACTTATCCTTCTCCTGTTACATGCTGCACCGCAAGTCCACACTGACTCAATAACTTGCGTACACAAGATCAGACCAGATGTGAGATTCTTTCGCGTGCGCCCATCCTACACCTGTTTTAGGTTGTATGCACGTTTCATACAGTGAGGAAAATAAGTACAGTGAGGATAATAAGTATTTGAACACCCTGCTATTTTGCAAGTTCTCCCACTTAGAAATCATGGTGAAAAAAGGTCCACTGTTGGAGCAATCATTAGAAAATGGAAGAAGCTAAACATGACTGTCAATCTCCCTCGGACTGGGGCTCCATGCAAGATCTCACCTCGTGGGGTCTCAATGATCCTAAGAAAGGTGAGAAATCAGCCCAGAACTACACGGGAGGAGCTGGTCCATGACCTGAAAAGAGCTGGGACCACCGTTTCCAAGGTTACTGTTGGTAATACACTAAGACGTCATGGTTTGTAATCATGCATGGCACGGAAGGTTCCCCTGCTTAAACCAGCACATGTCAAGGCCCGTCTTAAGTTTGCCAATGACCATTTGGATGATCCAGAGGACTCATGGGAGAAAGTCATGTGGTCAGATGAGACCAAAATAGAACTTTTTGGTCATATTTCCACTAACCGTGTTTGGAGGAAGAAGAAGAACACCATCCCTACTGTGAAGCATGGGGGTGGTAGCATCATGCTTTGGGGGTGTTTTTCTGTACATGGGACAGGGCGACTGCACTGTATTAAGGAGAGGAGGACCGGGGCCATGTATTGCGAGATTTTGGGGAACATCCTCCTTCCCTCAGTTAATATTATAATATATTAACATTGATTTTCTCAGGTGTTCAAATACTTATTTGCAGCTGTATCATACAAACAAATAGTTCAAAAATCATACATTGTGTTTTCTGGATGTTTTTTTTAGATTATGTCTCTCACAGTGGACATGCACCTACTCCATGATTTCTAAGTGGGAGAACTTGCAAAATAGCAGTGTGTTCAAATACTTATTTTCCTCACTGTATATGAGGGCCAGTGTGTCCTACGGATGTGGCTGCTCCCACTCACACATGTAGGGAGAGTTGGCTTGGTACATGCCTTTGTATGATCACACATCTAAAAAACAAATTGCTGCTTATTAAGACTCTAATTTTTGTCATTTTCAAATCCACCCTTATTTTCTCTCTCAAATAAGCTTGCCTAACCTAGGGATTTGCTTTGATTTAATGGTTAACATCTTTGTGAAATAGACTGTAGCCGAATACCTTTGATTATCAAGATGATTTCATCTGCTGACCGGTAACACCATCTGACGCACACTGGAACAGAGCTGGTCTAACGGCCAAATCAGATCCATCATCAGTCCGGATGTGTCCCTACCTTTACAAGGCTTGAACTCATGTCTGTAGGTGGAGAAGCAGTTCTGAATGTGAGAAATGAACACACATACAGACAGACTTTTTCTTTACAGTGTACAGATGTGGTTGCCTTCACTGACAGATGTAGGGAGAGCTGGCTTGGTTTGGCACATTTTTCAGAGGCTGCTTGTTAACTGGTTTTTCACGTGTGAACGGCCCCAGCAGAGAGGTAGCGCAGGAAAACAAAACCCTCCTGTTTCTTATCAGATCCACCCCCTCCCGGCAAAACAGCCCCTGTTTTGTTTGAACATGTGCTATATGCAAATAAAAGCCTGCCGTGTGGCGCATGAAGTCAGTGGCAGTGAAGTCACCGCTAACGATAAGCCCAGCGTGGTGGTTGACATGCGGGGTGCCTGAATGGCCATCTGTGTGGGTACAGAGGCACACCCAAAACAGAAGGAGATATTCCCCGAACGCTTCCAGCCAGGGAGGGGGTGGGGGGCCTGAGCAGAGGAAGAAACAAAGCGACGGGAGCAGGAACCGGGGCCAGATCCACAGTGGGGATTGGAGACCTGCAATTATACCAGCCAGCGGAAGCACCTGACTCTCCCTCTCGCACAAAATTCAGCCTTATGAAAAAGACGATCACGTTTCCGCAGCCTTTGTGTGAGCCTGAGTGTTCGGTTCCTATACCTTTTGTATAGGAAGCACATAGACAAATCTCCAGTCTTATCTGCCAGGTTGAGTCAGGCTATTCCCACAAGGCACAATAGGCCCCGGCTAAAGGCATTCCTGTAATGGCAGCAGAGAAGCTGTGGACTAACATTTGCGGTTGGCCAAATTGAGTTTTTTAAGAGCCTCTTTTTCCTCTTTCTGTCCTTGTTCCATTCAGACAGGTCAGTGGGCTCCTCCCCGGTGTTTTGTGCAACGCCATTCACAGCGCTCCATCACTCAGTGCCTCCAACTCTCTCCCCTGTCCTCTGCTCACTCAGACAACACTGAACATGGGCAAATGGACACCCCCTTAGCATGAAAGAGTTTTGAGAGTGAGGTTTTTTGGCCTGTTAAAAGGTGGAAAGGGAAAATGGTTTTAATGTTGTTAAGGAACTCAATAAAATGACAACCTCTTCTTCCAACCTTGTTTTGTACGTCCAACTAACTAGCATTACACAATTACTTTTTGTAGGACAACATAATGTACATTTATATTCCTGTAATTTCTTTTTTAATCCAGTGCTTACTTGTGTTCAATTTTAGGACTTTTGTATTTGTAATTGCTCATTATACAGTATATTTTTTTTTCTTCAGTCAGAAGAAAAGTATCAACGCATATATATCGATATGCAATGAAAAATGTTTACGATGAATACATTTGCAAAAAGGTGATTAATGTTTTCATGGTTATATTTATTTGTTTTATTAAATTTTGACATAGGTGTTATACAAATAGTATAATAGTAAAACCCGACATAACCCAAATGAGTGTAAGAAGACTACTATATATACTAGAGTATATATATATATAGTATATACTTTATATACTAGAGTATATAAAGACTATTTGACATACATAAAAAGAGCTTGTGAACACAAAAAACAAAGATATGAAGACTGTATTTGACTAAATACTGCAGGGGACATTTTACAATGGGGGTTGGAGAGGTTCATGGTTATGTTTAGACAACATAAAGCACCTGGTAAGAAGACTGTAAAGAGATGCTGTTCTAAATATTGGTAAAGGTCAATGCTAACTCAAATCATGGAATGGGCATTGTTGGTTTTTTTCACATAGCTCTGGCAATTGGTTTCCAAGCTTTGCAAAAGTTTAGGCAGAGCACTGAAGTTGCATTCATAACTCATGCTCAGTATCGTCGGCTTATCAACGCGTCATCTGTTTGGCTTTGTGACTTGTGAAATCTAGTTACATTGATGCACAAGGCACTCTTTCTCTTTACTCATTACTCTATTTTTCCACAAATGACTCTTGACTCTCAGAGTACCTAGGTAAGGACTACTAGCCAGTCAGGAGCAGAGTATGAGGGCCCTGACAGTACCTAGGTAAGGACTACTAGCCAGTCAGAAGCAGAGTATGAGGGCCCTGACAGTACCTAGGTAAGGACTACTAGCCAGTCAGAATCAGAGTATGAGGGTCCTGACAGTACCTAGGTAAGGACTACTAGCCAGTCAGAAGCAGAGTATGAGGGTCCTGACAGTACCTAGGTAAGGACTACTAGCCAGTCAGAAGCAGAGTATGAGGGTCCTGACAGTACCTAGGTAAGGACTACTAGCCAGTCAGAAGCAGAGTATGAGGGCTGCAAAAAGCATAATATGAGCACTTTAAACAAAGTTTTGTGTTGGAGTTTGTAACATTCCAAAATCTTAATTTTAACTTAAAGATGTTCATTTTCACAGTAAATGCATATCGGTTCCAAATATTGGTTTTCGGTTTCATTAACTTCTTCTTCGGCCTTGAAAAAACAGTATCGGTCGATCCCTAGTTATTGATGTGTCTAAATTGTTCTTTTTTTAAAGAGGCTTGATCACAGTGGTTTCCAATGTTTTGGGGAAACATTGGAAACATCAGGAGGTCTGATTCCATGCAATCAAAACATTCTTCAGTTGGTTTATGGGAAAAAATATCAAGGCAGCGGGAAGAACTTCATTTTAACACAACCTGCACCACGGGGCTATGGCTGATGGGTTTGGTGTCATGTAGATACCGTTATACTGAGGGAATATTGACATGACATGGCCCCTTCGATCAACCTTAAATTTTTAATTTTTTTTTATTTTAAAACCACAGTTTGTAGTATTATAAAGAATTTGAGTTATTTGGTTCACCCCATGTAAAAGCATGCGAGTAGAATTATTGTGTCCTGTCCTGAAGCTTCCAGCAGGGCACACATTGTAGATGGACACAGGTCATTAACAGAAACTAAGGGGTTGTAGTTTGCATCCCCGGGTGAGAGTGGCTTAGCGCTGCTGTTTTGCATTGCACTGAAACTAGTCGGGGAAGGCCAGCTCAGTCTGTGCTCTCTCTCTGCAGAGGGCAGTTGACTCTGGCTGTGGGACGGATTTGCATTGCAAATGTGTGCTGAGGGTCCTGTTTTTACACTCCCAACCTTTCTTGGGGACATAGTCGTCAACACGGCTGCACCGGGCAAAACTCCCTCACCACCCACCCCCCCAACCCCTCTACACACACACACACACACACACACACAGTCAGTTAAGAAAGAGGTTGTGCTAGTTTTTTTAATAGCAACTAAAGAGGTTTCAAATGTGTTATATTTTAAATCTTTCTTCTCTCTGTGTTTCTGTTTTGTAAAGTTTGAATGATTTGAGTGATCATCTTAATGTAAGTGATACTTGGGAAAGTGCAGGCAGATGATGGAAAACTTGGAATGACTAGAAGAGAGTTAGCACAAGATATTGTGTCGTCATCAGGTAATCCAGGTATAACTGGGTAAATGGAAACATTCAAATATATTGAAAAGTCCTGACAAATGCAGATTTTTATTTCAAATTATGGCTTATGAAGCAGAACGTGTGCGGCCACAACAAGTACATGCTACAATCTCCAGTGCTGCATTCATGGCCAATAAAAAAATTGGATATACAAGCTCCGACTGGGAGCAAGGCTCATGACAACACTCAGACGAATGACTTCAAAATTATCTAATGTAACGCTGCTTTTGATGCCAAACTGCAAAATGAAAGGTAACCACACAGCAACCTGGCATGTTATCACTGAGTGTAGTCTTTCATGGCCAGACCTTCCTCCACAGCGCTACCGAGGAAGATCTGGCTAGTCCGCACATCATTCTTGGATGGGAGAAAAAAACGTGCTCTGGTTTATTGGCATATCTTTAAACATATCACAATCTTTTTGGGCCGTGGCAAGCGCCGGAAGGCCTCGGGAAGGAACTTGTTTTGGTGGAACATGTACGTTCAAAAGGTCGTTTTAGTCGTTTTAACATTTCTCTCTGAAATGTAGTTGAATAGAAGCAGAAAGTGGCATGACTTTACGTAAGTAGTACTGGAGTAAATGTATGTAGTTACAATCCACCACTGCACAAAACTATGCATCAAATATTAATAACATAAACAAACACATATTTTGATGCGCACAAGATCCATTTGTTTGATATACATCTCCAGGAAAACTTGTAGTATGTATATATATATATATATATATATATATATATATATATATAGTTGTATTTCATAATTGATCATTGTGGTTGGGTATTTTTTAATTTAAATGCAAAAACAAACGAACACGTGGTTTGGTAAGATGTCATTCCAGTGATTTTATTTTTTGGAAGTGTATTATCCCAGCTTACCGTGAACGCAGCGCTTCAATCTATTTTTCACGCCCTTTTCCAAACCCCGCCCACGCTCCGAGCGGCGCCCGTGATTGGCTGAATCCGAGTGCGGTGCCGTCATCGCTCGGAGCGCCCATTCATCTCTTCACTTGGGCGTTGGACTCCGCATCTTATTAGCAACAAGGGGAATTTCTCCATTTTGCAGCCTGTCTACAGCGACACGGCCACCAATCTCGGATTGTATTACTTCTCCCTACCTGTCAGCTTTTCCTGCTATTTTTTGAAAAAAAAAAAAAAACCTTCTCCAACTGGACTTTGCTTTTCCCCCGTGAACTTTTTTTTCCTCTGTGCAGACAGAGGGATACATCAGCGAAGAGCTTTGCGTTTCAACAAAGAGGCTTGCGAGTCTTTGTTCGGGTTCTTTTTTTCTTGTGGAATCGGTTGAGTTTCTTTGTTGGAGCGAAAAAAGCATGGGAGCGCAATTGTCCAAGACAGCTGGGAAGGCTGAAACCGCGGCGGAGAAGCCCGGAGAGGTTGCTGCTTCTCCCACTAAGACCAAC
>CM049388.1:24512157-24703922 GCA_026937815.1 Etheostoma perlongum | reverse complement strand
TGCAGCAGCCACACCCATCCAAGACAGAGCTCACTCCCGGGGAGCAATAGGGTCTTTGCCGACACTTGCAGGGCCACTGGCAGAACTGCCGCCTCTCAGCCACAGCCCGCCCATCTCGAGGAGCCAGCTGCCCATTGTTCTGAGCACTGCTGGAGCACTGGGTGAGGAGGAGCACAGAGATCCTTTGATGAAAATAATGGGCAGGGATTCGGATGTACAAATTCTGTTTATTCTTGAAACAGCAGCAGCAGCTGCTGCTTTATTGAATTTTTGTATCTGTTCATCTTAGAGAAAAAAGCTCATTGTACACAAAATAGCTTTGAGATAAATTAAAAAAAGAATCCACATTTGTATCCCTTTTTTGCTTTATACTTAGGCAGAAAATGTTGAATGGACAACAGTAAAACCTTTGCCTATATCTATTAATAAACTAATAAAAGATGCATTAATCTTAATCTTACTGTACTTATTGCATCTGGATGAACATTGCATTTTTCAGTCAATCTGTCTTCTGTTTGTCCCTGAAGTCAAGAACAAGATACTTTCCACCCTGAAACATTCATGGTTCTAGTTATACACACTTCACATGTAGGTGCAAGGCTACTGGAAATCAGTATTAAGCCAGCAAGCAGACCATGTTCTGTTTGAGATCTGACTGGAATCCAAAGGGATTTTCATACATTTGAATTTCCAAAGGACAGTTGCAAATAATTTTGGAGACCAGTCAGGTCAACAACTCCCCCGATATAAAACTTGGTATCTCAAAGACTAGTTTTGCAAAATAGGTCTGTGCAATTAATCAACATTTTAATCTGGATTATGATTTGGGCCCCCTTACGTTTACAAATATTTTGATAAATCGCTTTCACTGTTGATTTGTTTCACTGTTTTGTAATAATTGCTACATCTTTCCAAAAGACAATGTGCAATAGTGTTAAATAATCGTCATTTCAGTATCGACCAAAATAATTGTGATAACGATTTCTTTCCATAATCAAGTAGTCCTTGTGCAAAATGTCAAACTGGCACATAAGATCTCGAAGTCTAAGGGTGCTTTCACACCTATAGTTTGGTAAACTCAGTGATAATGACATGAGACGGTGGGGGGGAGGCAGCCTGTGGATTACTCTGTGAATTAAGGATTTCTTAAAGAGTTGGAGATTGTTGGAACAGTTTTGGTGTGTTTAATTTGAGTTTGAATGAAGTGTGTTTTTAGCTGAGTGAAGACAAGTAATCTAGTCTCTGTTGGTGAAAAAAAGAAATTTGAATCAGAAAGTTTACAGTTCTATTTTTCTGTTTAATATGAAAAATATGTGTGTTTTGGCCAGTTGAGGCAGCGGAAGCTGGTTGTAATCAAAACATTGACATATCGGCTTAATAACTTGTGCGCAAACAATTTAGTTATTTATACTTCAAGAATCTACAAATCAACATTTCCAATTACTTGGACTCGTGTTTCTCGCCGCCGGATGAATGTAACTCTGTTCGGAGGCACATATTCTCACACAGAGCTGCCTTGAATGTTTAGTAAGATTTAGTCATGAGCTGTGTCTAAAACCTCTCCCATGTTCACTCATTCACTAGCTACTCCCTAAATAATAGCAGCATTTGTAACCATCACAGGTGGAGGTCTAAATATTTGGGATTGTAAGCCATTTTGGGATTTCTTAAGGTATATCTTACGTACCTCATATTTTTTAGGGGTGTGGAAAAAAATCGATGCAGCATAGTATCGCGATCATTTTGGGGACATCATTTGAAATTGGGAACAATTTGTTGGAAAACTTGGAAAGTTGGAAAAAAAGGTAATACATTGCAATATATCACAGAATATTGCAATATGTTTAAAATTGCAATGATTTCGTGGCATAAGTATTGTGATGATATTGTTTTGTGAGGCCTCTGGTGGTTCCTGCCCCTACTATTTTTTTTTTTAGCTGTGTTACAGTTAGAATTTTAAAAAGCAGAAAATGACATAAGACCCCCTTAAAACAACTGAGATATTAAACCTAATAAGCTAGAATCTTATTTCTTTTAACTACAACCACAAATGATATAATAAATAAAATAAATGTGTTTGCAATTAAAGCATTTTATTTATTATGGTTACATAGCCACTTTTGAACCTTCAGCCTAACTGTTCATAGAGGAAGAAGGCATTTAAAATGTAAGTCTGTGTCAAGGTGTAAACTGCAGATAGCCTTTGTTCAATCCTGTAAATTAATGTGTTTTCTTTGCTTGGTATTTGCAGTGATGTAATCAATGCATGGTGCAACTTGCTTGCTCCAATTCCCCCGACTACTCACTGTTTCCAAGGGTCACTGAGGGTTATGCCAAAAATCTGAAGCCTGTCTGCCAGGTTTACTGAATGAGCTCATTTCATGGTGTGAAAATGGGTCCACGGGAGCTTTAAATACAAAGACCTCAGACTTTGCTCCCCTTTTGCAAGTTTTTTCCCCGGACAGAAAGACTATCTTTAAGCCCAATAAAATGAGAGAAACACCAGTCAAAACCAAATGTTCAAGTTATTTTGTTAATGGCAACTTGATTGCTATTTTAGAATTGTTATGTAAATAAATATATTCCCAGTATTAAAATGAAAAGGCAAAATCTAAAAAAATTCTGGTGCTCCGCTACTGAGAACACCGAAGCATCTCAGTTGTGTGTTTTCCTGTTGCTCCAGGTATGGCAGGCGTTGAGTGCCTTGTCTCAATGTGCCTGTAGTGTTAGAATAGAGAAAGATAATGCTCTTCTTACCTGTTGAGCAAGGATGAGCAGGAGGAAACGGCAGAGAAGCGATAGCATCTCTTAAGTGAGATGGTTTGTGTGAGTTCCAGGAGGGCGCAGAGGGATGAGGGAGCTGGAAGGTGGGATTTAGTGAGGACGACTGGCGGAGGGAGAGGGAAGGGGGGGGGGGGGTGAGAGAGCTGACCTGTCAGAGAAGGGGACAAAGCAGCCTTCTGTCTCCTCTCCAAACACACCTATTCCCCGCCTTACTGATCCAAAGGGGAAATATTTGTCTTCATAACTGCTGGGCCACGCCAGGGCCTTCAGGTCCTGCCCACTTGTTTATTCTTAGTCTGCTCCCATTTACCTGGTGGCAACTAACAGTTAAATATGTACACCGTGCATGACAGGCTGCTACACAGCACTCAAGGAATACTTTCTACTAAATTCTTTAAAAGACACACTGAATTCATTGATAGAATTTTGGTTTGTAAATGCATACACTGTATGTTGGTTTAAGGTGTATGGTCCCACTTAATGCAGACCGACATGTATCTGAGTTCACATTCCATTATTATTTACACTGAGTAAAGAGGGCCCTCTCACAGCAAGCCCTCCACCTCCATCCACGTTAAGCCATCTGCACTTCTCATGAACAGACCAAAATATTTGTAATATATGATCCAACGTTTCATGGCTCTGTGGATGGCAATGCCAGTCAACTGTTGGATGGATTGCTACGCAATTTTGTAGACATTCTTGGTTCCCAGAGGGTGAACCATAATTACTTTTGGTGATCTACTGCCGTTTCCTCTAGTGCCACCAGCAGGTCATTTTGTGTCTCGACAACTATTGAATTGCCATCCGATTTGCTACAAATATTAATGGTGCCGACTTTAGTGATCTACAACATTTCTTATGGCACAAAGGGAATTTGACTCTGTTCGTTTGTTGGTCTTATTGTACATACAAAGAAATAGACAACAGCTAGTAACAAGGACAACAAAGCTGAACACTATGAACTATGAACAGGTGGAAATACATAAAACTGTATGTGCTATATATATATATATATATATATATATATATATATATATATATATATATATATATATATATATATATATATATATATATATATATATATATATATATATATATATATATATATATATATATATATATATATATATATATACATATATATATATATATATATATATATATATATATATATATATATATATATATATATATATATATATACATATGTATATATATATATATATGTATGTATATATATATATATATATATATATATATATATATATATATATATATGTATGTATGTATGTATGTATGTATGTATATATATATGTATATGTATATATAGTATATATATATATGTATGTATGTATGTATGTATGTATATATATATATATATATATATATATATGTATATATATATATATATATATATATATGTATATATATATATATATATATATATATATATATATATATATATATATATATATGTATGTCTGTATGTATATATATATATATATATTACACACACACACACACTTGCCCTCTATTAATGAGGCAGAGCTGGAGGATGATGGGGGATTGTCGTCAATTTCCCTGGTAGAAGTTGTTGAGGTAGTTAAACAACTCCACAGCGGCAAAGCCCCAGGGATTGATGAGATCCGTCCAGAAATGCTGAAAGCTCTGGGTGTGGAGGGGCTGTCTTGGTTGACACGCCTATTCAACATTGGAGGTCTGGGACGGTGCCTAAGAGTGGCAGACCGGGGTGGTGGTTCCCCTCTTCAAAGGTGCTGGAAAGGAGGGTTCGGCCGATAGTCGAACCTCAGATTGAAGAGGAACAATGCGGATTCCGTCAACAACGGATCAAATCTTCACTCTCGCAAGGACCCTGGAGGGAGCATGGGAGTATGCCCAACCGGTCTACATGTGTTTTGTGGATCTGGAGAAGGCGGAGCAGGGGGGCTGGCGTCTCTCTAAGCAATATCCTCCCACCAATAAACACACACACACAGAGAATCAAGGAGAATAGCAGTGTTTTTGCATGTTGTACTGTACATCGTTGCCTAGTTTTCTTTTGTCTAAACTTTGTAAAAATGTCATTGTTGCTGTATGAGTGTAGTTAGGCTAACATCATTGCACCACTTGTGTGTACCCCACAGGCTCCAAGGAGCAGGTCATACACTTTTATTAATGAGGGTGGAAACGTCAACGGCATTTTGAAAAAAAAAAAAAAAAAAAACACCACATATTGATTGGGATTTGTATCAGAAATTCAGTGTGGTCTGAATTCAGTACATAATCTGAACTACCTTTAGAAAGAAAAAAACAAGCACAAGGTTTTATGGGTTTGAGGAAATAGCCTTTATCTTTGGAGAACCGAGCATTGCGGTCTTTCAGGTGGCCAAACCACTAACCAGACAACATCATTAAATCAGCAGCACGGAATTTAAAGAATATGCTGAATACACATCTTTAGTTTGTTTCAGTGACTCCAGATGTCAGTTGTTGTGCAGAAAGTAAGGGAATTATCTAAAGACTGTAGTAGAATAAAGTCCTTAAATGAGCATATTTCTTGAAAACATTGAATTATTCTTAACCTGTCTTGTGTAAGAAGCCCCCTTCTGGGTAAATAGAACTTAAAGGAGCTGTACTTGAAATACTGAATGAAACAGCGTGCTGGGATTGCCTCTACATAGCTCTTTTCTTTTTACAGCCACATGCACTCACGCATGTGTCTCATTAAACATTTAGAACATTGTTAACTGAACACCACTTCATTTCACTTTCCTCTACGAGCGCTCGTTACTGCTTTCAGAATCAACTCAAGTTGAGCCAGAAGAAAAAGGATAGGAAGCAAAAGCAGGAACTAAAGCAGAAATGCCATATGATACCTGCCATAAACTGTTTAGAGAAGATACATTCTCAAAAGTCTTTATTTCTTCAGTCAATAAAACTCCACCAAGTGAGGTTTGTCTTAAGAGAGGCCAAAAACCATGGGTATAAAGTCTACAGTCTGCATGTCATGGCCCTTTTTGATTAAAGCAGCAGCTGAGCCATCAACACACAGCAGCTCCGCCCACAGAGAGCAAACACTCCCTCCTGTTTTAGTGCACTCCCCTTCCCTTAGAGAGCCACAGAGTTCACACAGATGTATCTCAAACTGAAGCACAAAAACAAGTGGGACTGCATCTGGATGAGGACACTTTATCTACTTGTTATGGCGTGTCAAGACAAAAAAAAAGGCATTCCAGGGTTCTGCGGCAATGGGAGTGTCACTTAGTATGAATCGGTTAATTTTTGTGGCGTCATGTTGTGTTATTTAACACCCCAGTGTAGTAATTCGATTCTCGACTTGATTCACAGTTGAAGACAGCTTCATTTCACGGAGACGCATCAGCGTACAGTATTTTATCTCAGACATTTGTCTGACACTTGGCCCTCTGCCTCTAGTTGCTTGTGCATCTTTGGCACTTGACTCTGATTCGAATCATCAGATCTGTTAAAAAATAGCACATTTTAAGTGTGCATCTACAAAAAGCCAGAAAAATGAACTTTGATGAAATTATCCATCTTATTGGAGGCTTTGGGAAGTTCCAGAAGATCTTGTATGTATGGATCTGTCTACCTCAGATCTTTCTGGCTTTCCACATGCTGGTCTCTGTCTTCACTGGGGCTGTTCCTCCGCATTTGTGTCGCTCCTCGTGGCCCACGGCAGGCGCTCCGGCATCTTCAGATTTCAACATCAGCCATCTGTCCGTCCTTGAGGGCCGGCCTGAGCTGTCCTGCACGGTTCTCTTGAACCACAGCGGTGCTGTAGCTCTTGGCGATGGATACCCTGCTGGGAGATGTCAGAGAGGCTGGGAGTACAGCACAGAGACCTTCCAAAGCACCACAGTTACAGAGGTGAGTGGAAAAAAAACATGACATGACATGAACTCATACAGAGTACAATTCCAGTGGAAGGTTTTCCCATCAGCTCCTTCAACTTGTGCATGATTCATCGTAGATGGGTAGGGGGTCCCGATTTGATAACATTTCAAATCAAGTCAGAAATGTACTCGGATCTCAATTAGTTTGAAGAAATGTGAGATTTTGGTATACTTATGCTACAAATTGTACAAGCATAAAGCAACCCTCAAATATGTTTTATAATGCACCATGTTAATGTTTACATTAAGAATTGACTCCCAACAAGTACTTTTACTTAACAGGACTGACTTGACCATCCATGGGGATTTGGGGATTTTATAAATGGAAATCAGATCAGTCAGACAAAGATCGATTGTGAGAATGGCACCGCCTTATTATTCAACTCACATTCAGCCGGTCAAATCCCTTTCTACCCGGTTAACTCAAACACGCTTGTACTTTCAGTTCCGACTGATGCAGTTGTCAATTTCCCCTCCAGCGCCCGTGTCGTTTGAATAGCAAATGCACCTGCTCCCATGTGTGCGCCCATGGGAGGTGTGTTCATGTAAATTCTTGATGTATTGCTATCTTGAGGCAGCAGGAACTGATCCCGCCATTGACCAACAAAAACCTGGTCTAAAGTCGTAACACAGCATTTCATGGTTATTTTAACAGTGCATTAGTAAAATGCCCCTAGGCTCGTGCACAGCGTGACCACACTATGCTTGTTACACACATACAGGGAAGCGCAGCAGCGCACACTCATGCAGAAGATTAAAAATAAAAAGTTGATGGTGCAAATCCTCCATCATAACTGCAATGCACCAAGGTACAAATGCGGACCTCCAATTGGTTTATTGCATGTTACACCCAAAACACGCCTATAATTAAACGGCGTCCTTGAGTGCCAAGAAAGGCGCCTTTAAATAAAATTTTATTAATATTATTAATGACAACGCTAAGGACAACACTGTTGAACCATGTGCCCAGCGTACAGAGACTTTTTTTTTTTCGCCATCAAACCAGCAAAAGTGGATTTGGACACGCCATAAAAATTAATATCTGCCTAGGGGTGTGTATACTTATGCCCTCTGTATTTTAAGGAAGAACATTAATTTATTTATGATACATTAATAATTCACAAAAAAATTGGTGTCCTTAAAGGTTGGATTTTTCCAATATTTTAAGCCATTACGATAAATTTCCAAAAGATGTTTTTTATTTCTCTTTTCAGTCAAATTTACCATGGATATGTAAACATATGACCACAACTGTATCTGTATTGTCATTGCATATAATTACACAACAAACTTAGTTGGAGCAATCCAGTTTGCAGTTTATAAATACAATACAAAATGGATGGCCACACCTCACACCCACAAACCTTACTCATGGCCACATAAACATAACTCACACTATAAATACTTTTTAAAAAAGACACCTATTACCCATGGTATATATAAATAAAATATCTATAAAATCTATTAAAAATAGAAATATATATTGTGTCAGCACACCAGCTGTGGTGAATCATGATGGGAATATGACTCAGTCAATTTCCAGCTGTTGATAATTTAAGGGCCTTTAGCGGTATACAGGGTTTTCCATAGCATTACAAGGCTATGCCGAGCAATTTTGGGTACCACCTAAGCCTAACCTAATGAATGTAAAATCAATGTGAGCATCAAACCTAACCAAATGAATTTTCTCAGATCTAATGGTTGTTATATATTATCTGCTCTAGTTCTACCAACGTTTTAGCCACAGATTTGGTAATAATAATGGCCCAAAATGATGTGAAATTGCATATGCTTTTTTAATGAAAAACATCCCATATTATTGAGGGAGGACCCTTAAACCCCCCACCAAATACATGCATCTAAGTCTTCCACAAACCGAGGGAAAGCAGTGGTATATACAGTACTGTGAATGGAGCTCACGCAGAGCAGGTCTCTTGTTCAGCCTCAAGGACAGAACGATGAGAAATGAAAGAAGACAAAATGTTTTTTACTGAACCTGTTCTGTGCTTCTTGCAGTGGGACCTGGTTTGTGACAGTGCCAACCTGAACATCATGGGCTCCTCCATATACATGTTGGGCCTCCTAGTTGGAGCTGTTTTGTTTGGAAGCTTGGCTGATAAGTATGTTTGATGACACCCATCCATCTTTAGAGCACTATTGAATAGAGGACGTAACTCCTTATCACTTGTTCCCATGTCTGATTTCGGCATTACTTACTGGACTTATTTCTTTTAATTCATCATGTGCTTTCATCATGTGTTGTCTAAGAATTACGCATCATTTCAAACAAAATTCAAGTGTTGTTTACATGGAATGAAAGTTCAGAAATGTCTTGTCTTGTTCCAGGTACGGTCGCAGGATCATCATTCTTGTTAACCTGGCTATCCAGGCTGTCTTTGGGGTCGGTGCTGCTTTCGCCCCTAATTTCTATGTCTACGTCGCCCTTCGCTTTATGGTTGGAACATCTGTCTCTGGTGTCATCATGAATGCCTTTGTCCTAGGTCAGTGTCTTAAAGAAGGTTCAAGCAATATGTGATTTTGTCTGCAACTAGTGTTGCGACCACCACGTATGAGTATAAATAGTTACGGCGATCTCATGACGTCACGTTTGCGCAGACCACTGAAAAACACCACTGCACACATGACATCTGGGATTACATAGTTAAATTTGTTAAAATAAATGTTCCTTGTGTCATTGCATGCATCTCTGTCTCAACCTCACCTGTCGAACAGTGACCACATGTTCTGTTTTCTTTTGGTTGCCATGACTTTTTTTGTGTCTTCCTGTTTCAGTTGCAGTTTGTGGTCATTGCGCCTGTACTTGGTTAGGATCTGCCTCTGCGTTCTATCTCTGACAGTAGAGAGATCTTCTGCTAACTCCTTATCTCTTTTTATGAGTAGGTAATAGTCTAATCTACTTTGGCAGTTAGTTTCTTCTTTCCAGTGTTCCACATGGGTTTCTTTGCATTGTGTTATAATTGTCTTTACTCTGATTGGTGTTTGGGGAGCAGTGTTGTTGTGAGGCTGCTCAGACTGTGTCTGAGGGTGGGAGGGGGGGGGGGCTGTTAGCCTCAGTACAAACTCACATAGGGGACTCTTTTCTGGGCTCAGCTGTTGAGTTCGGAGGGCTTTGGTGTGGAGGCTATCTTTGGGGCTCTGTGTCCATTTCAATTGTGTTTGTGTGTGTCTCTCTCTCTCTCTCTCTCTCTCTCTCTTTCTGTCTCTCTCTCTGTCTCTCTCTTTCTGTGTCTGTCTCTGTCTCTCCTTTTTGTCAATCCATTTTTAATTTTGTCTCTCTGTGCCTCTCTCTCTCTCTCTCTCGCTCTCTCTGTCTCTCTGTGTCTCTCGCTCTCTCTCTCTCTGTCTCTCTCTCTCTCTGTCAATCCAATTTCAATTGTGTGTGTGTGTCTCTCTTTCTCTACGTGGGTGAACGAGTAATTTTCAAGCTTCAAGCTGTTTTGTTTGTTGTTGATAAAAATAATACCTTAATTAATGAAGTGCTTTTCAAAAACAAGTTACAAAGTGCTTTCTGCGAAAACCCAATAATGTTTATATAGTTTGGGCTGGGCTGATACCCCTGTACATGTAGTTTCTTAACGAGTTATTGTATGTACATACAGTATGACGTGTAATTCATACAGAATGTCCCTGCCCTGTTTGTCTCCCATGCAGGGACAGAATGGACGGGCTCTAAGCAGCGGATGTTGGCTGGTATAATCACTGACTACTCCTTTGGCGTCGGCTACATTTCTCTGGCTGGTATTGCGTACCTCATAAGAGACTGGCGTAAACTGCAGCTAGCTATCTCAGCACCGGGTTTCCTCTTCATCTTTTACATTTGGTGAGTGGGTGGGCAGCACTGTAACGCAGATTTTATTCACTTCAGTTCCGTCACTTTATGATCTCAAATGGAAATCTACTCAAAGTACAAGATAAAAAAAAACACATACTGTACCAACAAGGTACAAATAAACAAAGACTACAATACAAAGACATGAAGTACCTCCAGACATAATACATACAACATGATTTTTCACAAAAACACAGGAGCTAAAAAAAATTCTACATCACATGTGCAAATTTAGCCGAGTTGCACATGTGGTCTCACATTGCCAGACCTTCCTCCTCACAGCAGAGGAAGATCTGGCTTTGTTAAAGTCACTGATAAAGGAGATCCTTTTACACAAAGACCTACTTTGAGCAGTATGCCTCTTGCTATAGAGCTTACTTATAGTAAGTAATTAAGATTTTATATATATATATATATATAAATATATATATATATATATATATATATATATATGTAACACCTTTTAAAACAAAGTGCTTCACAGAATACATAAATAAACTTACATATACAGCTATAAACAGAATGCACAGCCATATACAGAGAACTCAGATAAATTACAGCCCCTGAACAGGAAAAGAAAGTCAGTAGAAATCAGTTTTTAAAGTCTTTTTGAAGCCATTTGCAGATTTTGCTAATCCAACAAAGGAGGGAGGACAGTTCCAGAGTAGTCTCGCATTGCCAGACCTTCCTCCACAGCGCTGCAAAGGAAGGTCTGGCTAATCCAAACAGCATTTCTGGGTAGGAGAATAAACATGCTCTGGTTTATTGGCATTCTTTAAACCACTCCCAATCTTCTTGGATTGAGCCACGGTGACGCTGTTAAATAGCCTCGGGAAGGAACTTGTTTTGGTGGAACGTTCAAAGGTTGATTTAGTCGTGCAAACAAACCTGAATAATGGCTGCATTCTAATAATGTGCTCCAGTGTTAGGTAATTCACTTTTTCTCTCTACAACAGGCCCATAACAAATCAATTTAGCCACAGTGTGAAATATCTATCAAAGTGTTTGTACTACAGTGAGGAAAATAAGTATTTGAACACCCTGCTATTTTGCAAGTTCTCCCACTTAGAAATCATAGAGGGGTCTGAAATTGTCCTCTTAGGTGCATGTCCACTTTGAGACATAATCTAAAAAATATTTAAAAATCACAATGTATGATTTTTTTTAACTATTTATTGGACATAATACTGTACCTCCATACAGTGGGAGAACTTGCAAAATAGCAGGGTGTTCAAATACTTATTTTCCTCACTGTAGGTCATCTGAGCAATGTGTCTTTCCATTGTCAGGGTGTTGCCAAAGTCAGCTCGCTGGTTAATGGCCAATGACAAAAAAGAGGAAGCATGGGAACTGATCCAAAAAGCAGCGCAGATGAATGGGAAGCCCCTTACTAAAGATTTGGAGATGTGTCAGGTAGAGATGCACATCTTTTTTATTTTATTTTTTATTTACTACTGCATTTATTTAATCCTTTCAAAATGTCAATAATAACAAATACCCATTGCAGCCAAAACTGAAGTTGAAAGCCTGTGCAGATTTACCAATTTTTTGAAAACAATAAGTCCTGATTTCAGACATAGGTGGAAAACCGTTTTGATGTTGTGTTTCCAGCTGACTAGTTTTAAAACAAGAATTGTGTAAAATGGGTCCAGTCCAGGGGCGATTCTAGGATCAGACCTTTAGGGAGGCTCAGCTCCTAATCAGAATGTGCCCCTTCCACCCCCCCCTGCTAAATCAGTAATTTTATTAGCCAATAATCTCTGAGCTTAGTACTTAACAACAACATCAGCTAATGTTTTTGACACTATTAACACTATGATGGAGCTAAAACTTTATAAACTACAGTGATAACGACCATTTCAACACAGTGTTCAACAATTTTAGTTGCTTATGTTTCAATTTGGGTTATAATTTGCGCCATGAAATGATCACCTTCTTCTCTGGGGACTACCAACGTTAAACTTCACAGCCGCACTCCTGCTCCCCCTCTGACAGATTAGATAGAGCAGGACTCAGCAACACAGGATATTAAACTTGTTTCAAGCCCTTTGAACCTGTAATTGTTTGTCATCTGTCAGTAACAAACACATTCAGAAACTCTCACATGAAGCACTTAAATGGATTTTTTTTTTTAATGAAATTTAGGGGGCTTGAGCCCCCCTTAAAAAGGGTCTTAAACCGCCCATGGTCTAGTCTATGATCAATGCGGAACACATGGAAGTAAAGAGAAACGTAACGCTGTAACGGGCTCTTGTTTTGTTCTGACACAACCTTGTTTGTCTGCTAAGCTGCAATACAAAAAGAATGTTTCTCTCACTGTGTTTTCACTCCACCAAAGTTAATTGAAACATTTTATTGCCTCATTATGGCAAACAGGCCAGCTAGCTATTGCTAGCGTAAGCCAGAGTAACTTAAAGTAAAGATTTTCTGTGCAGCCATACTTGCATATACTGTAAATGGCGGCAGTACCCAGAGTTAAAATGTACCCACTGTTAAATCTCTACTGGTATAACACACTTCAGGAGGGTTGAAAATCAGCAACTTCCCCCCTTTTAGCATTTAGCTTAGTGCAGTGCTATTGCAACCATTAACAACACTGACTCAGCCGCGTCATCCTCCACAGCAACCATTGTTACTTTGCATAAATGTTTCCATCAGTCATAATTATTTAAACATGTACAGTACTGTGTTTTGTTAATATATATTCTTAACTCCAAAGTCTCTTAGTCAATGTTGTTCTCACTGTTTTCACCAGGTCTATGAAATTAAAGAGAAAACTGAGGTGAAGAAAACTCACTCCTTCATAGACCTCGTTCGAACCCCAAAAATGAGGAAGCAGTCTTTGATAGTGTTTTATCTCTGGTGAGTATGAGCAGAGCATTCCCTTTTTCTTCAGGTCAGTGTTCACGTCTGAATCTAAAAATTGTTTGGGCTTATGTCCATGTCAAGCCAACATTTGACACGGCAAAAAAGCTTTACAGAGTTGATCCTTTTGAAATAAGCTGATAACAGTGCCATACTGTACTGTACATACTCTGGGATTGCTGTAGATTAGTCCTGCAGTCTTATGCCATCTCGTCAAAGCTTTATTTGAGCTCATTCCTGCGTAGCAATATCTAAAACACCATTTTTTGGGGGATATTTGTAAAATTGTTACAAAATTAGTGGACTTAAAAGGAGAGACAAGGAAGAAAAGAGGAAAAAATGAAGGGCAGAATGAAGGGGTGCAGTGCAGTAATCATACACATTTCACCTTTCATTGGAGTTTGGTGTTTTTTGCCCCCAACGTCTCCTTCCAGGCAACGCACCAATGGTTATGTCTAGGGTTAAGGTCAGGGTTAGCTGCCTGGAAGGCGACGTTGGAGGCAAAGAAAACACCATTGGGCCCTTTAATTTCCAAGGCCAAATTCCTTTATCACTAAAAAAGGTATACCACACTCAAATGGATTCCAAAATAATTCAGGCAGAATATTAAGAGAAGAGAGAGAAGCGTTAGTTTCTAAAAGGCTGTGTGTAACATCACCTAACCAAGCTTTCTACATAAAACATAATAATAACACCATTGTGTTTGTACAAACATCTACAGAAAACCAGAATATCCTCGGAGAGTAAAAGGAACCAACACAGGATAATTGTGTCTTCTTTTTATTTATTACTTATTTGCTGATTTGTAACATTTTGGTCTGGTCTTCCATCACTGAGGATAAAAGCATGGTAAAAACTACGGAACACAAGTGACTAAATAGAATTCCTGGGGCTAACGATGGGGATTAGTGACAGATTTGTGGAGGTCAGAGCACTGGAATACACATGTGCTTTCTCTTACTTAAGCAGGATTTATGCTTCTGCAGAGGCTCCACGCAGAGCTTTGCCATAGCCAACGTAAGTGGCCTGAAGTTTATACTTGTGCGTTGGTGTGTGTGTCGATCTTTTTGGGAGAACAGCAGGGGCGGCATCTGTGTGTGCGTATGGAGAGTGTGGTAGAGCGAGTGAGAGAGCACCCGACTCTAGAGTCATAGTGACAGAAACAAAGTCTCTCCCCTGTTCTTTCTGACCATGGTGGGAAATCTGTAGCAGGAGAAGCTAACCCTCTCCTTGACTTCATGTTGTTTATGGAGAAGGAGAACCAGCAAATGAGTCGAGGCGGAAATGCAACGCTAACAAGCCGCGGCCGAGCGATGTGCGTCGCCGCAACGTGTAGTTAAATGTTTTGACAGGTGCACGTCATGCTACACAGTAGGGTTCTTGTCTCCACGTACCTATGTACGAAATCTAAATCTAATCTCGAAGGTAATTGTTGTTTCCCGTAGTGCAGGGATTTTGACATCGGCAACACACAGAGAGCGGATGGTGAGGGACGATGTCAGGCAGTTATCCTGGAAATTCAATTTTATTTATAGTATCAAATCATAACGACAGTTATCTCAAGGCACTTTACAGATAGGGTAGGTCTAGACCACACTCTATATAATTTATAAAGTCCCAACAATTCCAGTAATTCCCCCAAAAGCAAGTATTTAGTGTGACAGTGGCGAGGAAAACCTACCTTTGAAGGAGAAACCTGGGACAGACCCAGGCTCTTGGTAGGCGGTATCTGATGGTGATGGTTGGGGGTGTGATGCACAGTGGCAATAACAATCGCAATAAAGAAAACGGAACAGTGACTAAAAAATGGTAGTAGTAGTAGTTCATGTCATAGCAGGTCACTGCAGAGTGTTACAGGGTGTAGCGTGGCACAGC
Source organism: Etheostoma perlongum (assembly GCA_026937815.1). Classification (NCBI taxonomy): domain Eukaryota; kingdom Metazoa; phylum Chordata; class Actinopteri; order Perciformes; family Percidae; genus Etheostoma; species Etheostoma perlongum. The sequence goes on along the minus strand of CM049388.1, from coordinate 24,688,628 downwards.
AGGGCATAGCTGGACGTAGCAGGGTGTAGTGCAGCAGGACCACGGCGACAGCTGCAACCAAGATCTTGGTGACATCCCAATCCGAGGAAATGTACTTCCCAGACTACTGTGCAAGTAGACTACTTGCATTTTATCTCTAAGCCACCAGGATTTGTTACTTTGAATTTCTAAAGCATATCTCCTCATTTTAAGGTTGCCACACATGCTAACTTTAGTTACACTTGAAGGTATCTACATAAGAGTGACATGACACTGTCATGATTGTCTCATAAACATTATTAACAAGTCATAAACTTTTATGACATATCACTACTTTGTCATTCGGTTTTTGTCACGACAAGTTATGGTTAGGGTTCATGTTTCATGATTGTTGCATGACAATGTGATGTGTTCATGACAGTGTCATGTCATTCTTATGATACCTTCAAGTAAAGTGTTAACCGAATGTTTAGACATTGTCTCACGTGTCTGCTGAATACAGGAACAGTGTGTTGGTTAAAATGATGCTATTTTGTATCTGTCTCAGGTTCGCCAACGTGCTCGTGTACTACGGCCTGTCTCTCAACATTTCTGACTTTGGAATGAATATCTATCTGACGCAGATGATCTTTGGCTTGGTAGAGATGCCTGCACGCACCATCATCCTGTTCACCCTCAACCGCTCCCGCAAGATCTCCCAGATAACGTTCCTGGCTGTAGGTGGCACGGCCTGCCTGCTCACCATCTTCATCCCTAGTGGTAAGGACACACACATGCCTAATGTACAGCTCAACTGTATACTGTTGACCTCTAGATTGTCCAACCTGGGCAATTAACACAAGCCAACACTGGAAAAAAGGCCACTTCAAAAATAAATCAGAAACAAATGAATACAAGGTGTTTTTTTGCTTGTAAGAAATTAAAACAAGTCTGACAATGGAACACGAAAAATTAACTTGGGTAACCCTAAATAAGATATGATCTTTAAACAAGATAATCCATATTTTACAAAAAAAAAACGATACGACTCAAAACAAGTCTTACATTCGCTACAGCATTGTGTTCTAGGCCGTAAATCATTTTCAACAGGTTTGAATTTTCCTAAGGTCTATGCAACCTAACCTTATTGTGCTTATTTTTTTAAAATAATTTCACTGCATTCCAACTACAAATGGGACCAACATGCGAGTTTTATTGCAGCCAATCAGCTTTCCTGTTTTTGCTGCGAGTCTCTTTTAGACTGCACCACAAACATAAAACTGATTTTATTTTTCAGCAATGGGAAAGTGCAAGTTAAGTGATTATTGGCTTGAAAAAAACTGAATTCAGTGCTTGGTTGGTGTTGTGATAAACGTCTTTAATTTAATTCATAATGGTCTTAAAAAAGTCTTAAAACCTGAAATCTGCAAAGCCCTGCCAGATATTTAAGTTGCATCATCAAAAAACAAAGCATTATGTCTCACAGAAACATTACTTGTTAGATAATTGTGTCTTTTGTTAAGTGTTGTTAGATATTTTGACTTTATTAGACGAATATCCTTGGTAAGATTTTGCCCTATTTTTTCAGCGTATGAATATGGTAATTTTTTGCTGTGGCTGGTGAATTTTCTAATTTTATCAAAATGCACTTTGAGGCCCTATCTAATCAACAAATATAGTTGGCAATTGTGAAATAAACATTCATACGTTTTTTTTTTGTTCTATGCGTCCATGTTTTGTCCATGTTTCCAGTCTGTGTCAGAAGCCTTTCCCTCACTTTTCTTCCACCTCTCCTCTAGAGCTGTCCGTCATTAAAACCGTGCTGGCCATGATTGGGAAGTTTGGGATCACAGCCTCTCTTTCCGTTATTTACGTCTACTCAGCCGAGGTGTTCCCTACTGTTATCAGGTGAGTGTTTCCTGATTAAAAAGCTTCCCAACAAAGTTCCTGAGGCACACGTAACAGCTTTCTTAAAAACCAAACCTGTTATTGTTGCCCATGTCCCAGAATGTCCGGGGACAGGTTGTATAATGTTAGTGACCCTATATACAGTCCCTACATTTAGTCCCTAGAGTGACCCTTTGTAATGTTCATTTTGAAATAAAGGCCAGCTGGGATCATGTTAGATAGACAGAATTATCTGATGATTTAGACAACAAAAATAGGCTCTGTTTTTTGTTGCTTTAAAATAAAATAAAACTATATACTTCCGAATATACTTTCATTGGTAAAAAAGAAACTATGAATACATACACAGATCTAATTGAGGTGTAATGCCATAATAGCCGTTTGACTCAAAGCAATGAGCCATCTGTAGAGCTGGGCGACATATTGATATTGTATCGATATCATGACATGAGACTAGATATGGTCTTAGATTTTGGATATTGTAATATGACATAAGTGTTTTGTGTTGTTTTCCTGGTTTTATAGGCTTCATTACAGTAAAGTGATGTCATTTTCTTTACTTACCAGACTGTTGCAGCTGTTCTATTATTTGCATTTACGTACTTAGTCATTATATCCAGATTACTGATGACATTTTATTCATCAAAAATCTCATTGTGTAAATATTTTGTGAAAGCACCAATAGTCAACACTACAATATCGTTACGGTATCTAGATCGACGTATTTGGTCAAAAATATCATGATATTTGATTTTCTCCATATGGCCCAGCCATCTGTACTTATTGTCTGGTGAACAAAAGACTTTATGGAACATCAGGAGTGATTTTACAATGCCACCCATTTATCATGGAGCACTCCAACAGGGGTTTCCTGGCTCAGAATGGGCTTTTCCTTGCATCTCTTTTCGGTGTTTCTCAACCAATGCTAGACCAAGGGAAATACAGTGCCTTGCGAAAGTATTCGGCCCCCTTGAAGTTTTCAACCTTTTGACACATTTCAGGCTTCAAACATAAAGGTATAAAAAATTTATTTTTGTGAAGAATCACCAACAAGTGGGACACAATTGTGAAGTGGAACGAAATCTATTGGATATTTTAAACTTTTTTAGCAAATAAAAAACTGAAAAGTGGTGCGTGCAAAATGATTGGGCCCCTTTACTTTCAGTGCAGCAAACTCACTCCAGAAGTTCAGCGAGGATCTCTGAATGATCCAATGTTGTCCTAAATGACTGATGGTGATAAATAGAATCCACCTGTGTGTAATCAAGTCTCTGTATAAATGCACCTGCTCTGTGATAGTCTCAGGGTTCTGTTGGAAGCGCAGAGAGCATCATGAAGGCACTGTTTATTACTCCGAACCGTCACTTTAACAAATAAAACAAATGTTACAGGTCAGCAATACCCAATTTCAATACCTAAGGCGTAAAAAAAAAATAAACTCCTAAAACCAGTATTACAAAACCAGAGAAAAACAGAACATTAGTCAGCTTTGTTCTATGTTTAAGGTAGACTAGTAGGTTTATTAACCTATCTTTATCAGTATGTAAGCTTTGGCTAACTTTGACCTGGCTTATTCAAACTCATAAAAGGACTGCACTCTGCCCCCACCTTGTCTACTCAGACCAATTCTCTGTGATACTAATTCCTGTTTACAGACCAGTGTGTAAACAGCTTAAACTGGTTTTGAAGCAGATCAGTGTGGCTGGCTGGAACTACCTCTGCTGTAGAAGACCCAATGCACACACTAGAGCATGTTCAAGGAAGCTGCTGCCTCATTTAGTCTCGCATTGTTGCCAGACCTTCCTCCACAGCTCTGCGGGTGGAAAACGTGCTCTGGTTTATTGGCATTTCTTAAACCAATCACAATTGTCTCGGGTGACGTTAAAGCCCAGAAACAATGGCAGTGCCTCTGTTACATAGCCTCAGGAATAAACATGCTTTGGTGGAACATATGTAGGTTCAAAAGTTGTTGCAACATAAAACTCTGATTGGACAGATAGATTTTCTCTAATGTGCCTTTAGGTTCTGATTGTCTATGTGTGTCACTCACAGACAGAGTGGGATCGGTATGGGCTCCATGTGTGCTCGCCTTGGAGGAGTCCTGGCTCCCATGATATACCTTCTTAGGACGATCAGTCCGCAGGCTCCCATGGTGCTGTGTGGCCTCTGCCCTCTGATTGGCTCCGCCCTCACCCTGCTGCTTCCCGAGACAGCCAACAAACCCCTGCCGGACACCATTGAAGACGTAGAGGGATCCAACCTCAGGTTTGACAACGCCACGTTTCTAGTCTCGCAGTTCTGCTCAAACTGTCTGTAGCAGGCAGGATTTAAAGATCACAAGGTTTGAGATATGCAGTATGTACTAATGGATCTGTATCACCTAATGGCACCATGGCTACGTCTGGGGTTAGTACCGCCCAAGATGAATATTATTGGTTTAAAGAAATACCGATAAACCAGAGCATGTTTTTCTCCCATCCCAGAATGCTGTGTGGACTAGCCAGACCCTCCACCGCAATGCTGTGGAGGAAGGTCTGTTCATGCGAGACTCGCGTTGGCGTCGAGAATGAGTTATTTCACCTGTTTAAAAGAAGTGGAATTTGAAGACTAAGTGCCAGACTGTATTGTTGTTCTACAGCTGTACTCAAGCTCACAGCTGATTGTACATCATTTGTTTCCATCTTTTGTCTTTCAGTGCAGAGGATGGCGGTGTGAAGCCAGTCGTCTCTGAGGAAAACCGCCAAGATGGACTGATGAACAACAGCAGTGTGAGCTGCCACTTCTCATGAAGCACTCTACTATAAGGACTATTCCAAAGGCATACTTTGTTACAGTTTCTGTGTATTTGTTTTGATTGTTGTTTTTATATGCCATATTGGCTTTTGTTCCGTTGTGTTAAATATCAGCTTTTCTTTTTACTCAGTAGAATAATACAACTCACTTTACTTAATTATACCCCATACGTCATATGACAATACAAATTATGCATTGCAAATTAAGCATTACACAGCCATGAATAATGTGTACACTTTCAAGGTAAAAGCTTCTATCCATGTAGAGGTAAACACACAAGTCCTTACGGAACCATTATATTTACAGCAAAAACTAGTGAAAGAGGTGTTGTGCAGGTGTATAAGACCTAATTAAACACTCTTCACATGTTATCCTCTTACAGTAGCACCTATCTGCTGCAGTGCTTGAAATTACAGGAGTATGACTTACGAGAGTATGCTTCAGGATTTAAAGCTGTATTAAAGATCACAAGGTTTGAGATATGCAGTATGTACTAATGGACTTCATCTGTATCACCGTTCTAATTAAAGGGCTAGGGTTTGACATTGCCAACCCTTCATCCACAGCGTTGTGCAAGTGGAACGTCATGGATATAGACTACTTTAAACTTAACTTTGTGGATAACATAGTGGCTACTATACCTACAACTGTTAAATTCAAAATATGCCAATTTATATTTGCTATACTATGTAGGATTCATATTATTGTTTGCTTTCAGACGTTATAATAAAAAAAAAGAAAAAGAAACTTTAATTAAAAAAATGTCTTTAACATAACATGGCGGCCCCCCTATACTATCTCTGAGGACACCCAACGGGTCACGGACATTGCCAGCAAAACAAAAAGTTTATCTCCTACCTCCCAGATGTTATCTCAAATGTGTATGATGTTATGTCCTGTGTGGGAGATAATGACTAAGAAGTTTTTTCCTGTGTAGGAAATATTATTTCCTATGTAAGAGATAATATGTAAGAGTTTATCTCCTAGGTATGGGATATTATTTCCGATGAGATAAACTTAGGCATGATTAGGTTGATCTTGAGAGAATGACACAAGATACAAAGTTCAGCCAAATGCAGCATTAACAAAAACACTTTACCTTCTCAGTCAACTACAAATGTCCACTGTAAAACATGATGGTAGCGTACAGTAGCACCTGCAAGATTCTTTTCCGTTACCAATGCAACACTTTTAAACTCTCATTAGCTTACTGCACACATTTTAAATACCAGCCAACAGGCAGGGTTTACACAAACATCATACAGAAATGCATGCATCTCATAAAGTAGCTGATATTCGCAGAAGAATCATGCAGAAGGCCAAATATTTTATTTGTACCTTGCCTCTCAGGGCTTCCATAAGAACTTAAGTTACTTCCAGCAGCAGTAAGTACAACTGAAGGAAAATGAATAAATATATAAGTATAAGTATATAAGTTTTCAGCTGGGTCCTGGGGCTGCAACAGTGCTAGTCTACATGTAGACAGTAGAGGGCGCTCCAACGTCAAGTAAACAACTAAACGTGCATTGCAGCCAGCTCATACAGCTGTTTATAACTACACTAGAAACAGAAATATAGCAGGTCATCTACCACCTATTACAAAAACTGCATTTAGACCTTTTAGAAATATCCAAACAAAACGTAATTACGAGGTAGATATCTGTTAAGACCTTGTCTACTGTTTTTGTTTTTGTCCTCTGTTACAAAGCCTGACAGCTGATACAAGTGCCTGACCTATTGGTTTTTGCTGTGGTATCTGTTTACTAGGCATCTTAATCAAAGTAATCTGAATGTGTAAATTCACTTTCATCTCTTTCCCACCCACCTACTATCCTTCTCTATTTTCTGATTGGACGGGAGTCCTGCCAGTCATTGGATGGACCCGTTATGCGCCCTTCTCTTGCTTCTGAAAAGCTCGGGATTCTGATTTGTTATTACAATCAAGTGTTGTAATAAAAGCAACAAATGACCAAACTAAAGTAACTAAGTTTTTTTTTTTAAAAAGCTGAATTGTTTTTATTTTTGAGAACGCATAAAGTTATAAAAGGAGATATTTAACAAGACTAGTTCTTGACACAGCGAATATAATAACCTACAATGAGTTGCAGTTAGATAAACCAGCTAACACTGGAATGAACCATTGTCGTGACTTGCGTGTCCTTTAATTATCACATTCGATAGCTCGGCTACTGAGATTAATACGGACTTTGCTGGTCCTATTTCCTCATATAAATCTGTGTAAGGTTTCGGTACAACCTCTTTGGTAGGCTACAACCTTTTCCTTGGTCGCGTAGGCTGCGTACTCCTGCCTCATCCTGATATTTCCGACAGCTCTTGAAGGCAGCAGTAGTTTCATTGTGGCCCTGCAGAGCAAAACGCCATCACACGCAGCGGCCACGACGAGCAGCGGGGCAGGGCGACCGTAGGGCCACCACAGCGGCTCCACAGGCTTCATTACCGACACATCCCTCCGTCATAACGGTTATGGATTACACAGCTGGGGATTATTAGAAGCGTTTGAAACTGGTAAGACACACTGTTTTTCCATTTGACTCATTATTCGGCTCGCATTTATCTCTGAAGGGGAATGTTTATACTTTGATTTTCCAGGTATTTTTTACGACTATTATTGACATTTGTTGAACGTGCGTTAAAGGTATTTAGCCTGTTAGCTAGCTAACTCTTTCTCCAGCTCCTCTATATGGAAAAGCTGTCAGGGTGACGCGTTGGCTGTTTTTAATGCATTACCCGGTGTCTGTATAAGTGAATTGTAACGTACACAGCAGCAGCAGCAGCACATGTCGAGCCTGTAACTGGAGTAAAGAAACGGCGTCCAAAGCTAATTCGCGTTAGACAAGTAGGTTATCCACGGTCAACGGCAGAGCAGAAGGAGTAGTATACACTGTGTTTGTTAGTGTTATCACACAGGAGGCGCTGAGCCCTCAAAGCATCCCGGGCTAAGGTCCTCTGCTCGCCTGTTTACCATGATGGTCAGCATCAGCATCTCCTATTGGTGCTTAGTGGAGTCAGATGAAGGACACATCCTCTCGTGGTTGACAGTGGCTCTCTCATCTGGGATGCGTTTAGAGTCGCCTGCGTGCAGTTGGAAAACCACAATGCCCAGTTAACTTTTTGCATTCCAACACATAACATAAGCAGGTGTCTGTGAAAGTATGTTGGCATCGCTTTTTAGTAATATCTAAGCTGTGTGTCTTTCTTGACACAACAGCACTACAGATGTAATTCCTGGAGGAAAACACAGGATATACAGAAGGAGCTATGATTCAGGTGTATAAGCTAGTATATGGAATATACGATGTGATGGTTGAGCCTATCTTTCAGTTTTTATCAATAGGAATGATTTACGAGGGAATTATTTAAAGCTTTACCCCGAAAAATGTATTTCTTCACACTTTAAAAGCATAGAATGAGCTTCCATTCCCCTTCAGTCATTTTTAATCATGAAATGAGTGTGATTTAGGAAATCAACGATCTTCAAATGTGTTTGTATCATTGTTGTGTTGTTTGAGGAATAGAGGATTTTATATCTTTTTTTTTAATAATTTCAATTAAGTAACATGGTGGTTAACACCTGCATCCACTTTTATTTCATTCATTTACTAGCACATAAAGACAGAAAACTAACAAAGCATTATTAGTAACACAATATGCAAGAGAGTCCAAACGCAGATCTGGGATTATCTAAATGGGGTTTTACAAACACTGACAGGGCATTAAATAATGTTGGTCCTAAATACTTAACAGAAAGTTGACTGAGGCAGCTTTTAAAAAAATATATTCTTTAAGTCATACTTTATTAATCCTGCAAGAGAAATTACAATGTCTCACTCTGTTGTTAGAATGCGCATATTACACATACTGTAGGTAACCAGTACCCTCAGTAAACGTATGCACTAAAGGAGAGAGGTCGAGAGTGAGGGGTCTCCAGCTGTCAGTGGACAGGCGCCCAGAGTCACAGGGGGGCTTGGTGCCTTGCTCAAGAGCCCCTTGGCAGTGCCCTAAGGTGAACGGGTCCCTCTCAAGCTTCCAGTGGCCACCACCATACTTTTGTCCATATGGGGACTTGAACGCCGAGCCTCCGGTTCGCAACCCCACTCCCTACAGACTAAGCTAATGTCCCATATTATATAAACAGTGCCGAGGTTATGAATACCATCCTAATATGAGGGCCTCTTCCTCCTCATGTAAGTGAAGTTTCTCCCTCCTTTGCTTTGGTAATTGGGGTCAATTGCTCTTGTCACCTCTCACCTTTAAAAACAATGACAGGCATCCCTCCACCCCTTTATTCAACCCATTAAACCTGGCCTGAACCACAGTCATCTGTTCCACACGTCCCGCAGAATTAGTGTAATTTATTTAAATTGCCGGCCGGTGCCATTAGCTTCCCAACAGCTTCTCTCTTACATCAGCATTTCCCCTCTTAAGAAGTGTTTCTTCTTAATGAAGCGGCTTCTATTTACAACATGCGAAGGACAGCAAGACGTGTACTGAATTTATTTTAGGTTTCTCTCGGGGGAAAACTGCAGAACAAACTGGAAGTGAGTTTTAAATTCCCCAGCTTTCTTTTGCTGTACAAGTACTATTATCCCTATTTTCAGAAAGCCAGCTTCCTTGGATTTTGAGCAGTGCCAGTGGCTAGCAGACCACTAAGTGTAAGATTTCTGCACTAGACAAAGCTGCTTGTTTTACAACCATGGGGTGTTATGGGCTGCTTAGGTCAGGCGCTGCAGGTCTGAAAATCATTTGTTGGAAGTCAGCATTAATCCCACCAAATTGGAAAACAACAGATAACAAATAAAACATCTTTGCATCCATGTTTGTGTTAAATCTGCTGTTTTTCCAGTGAAGTTCTGTATTGCAGATGCCCCCCGCCTGTCGGGCTTGTGTCTTTTTGCAAAAAAAAATGCTCCACGCCCCAGACCGGCAGCTGATTGGACGAACATGTCACATGGGTCTGGCTCCTCGAGAATTTCAAACCACTGTCATGGCGGCTCGGACAGAATACAATGTCATATTTTTAGAAAATAGATCACCGAAACGTGTTTCTGAGAACATTTTAAGCGAGAAATAGGTGAATCTGTCTTCATTTCAGATCCAAGGTCAGTTTAAAAGATTTCCGTCTACTGGATAGTTGCGTCACATTCAACAGATTCATTTGGATAAAGAACGGCATCGGCCAGCATTTTTGACGCTGGGATGCTTTGCGGGCACGTCAAAATTGCTTTTACGTCACCCGTAGGAATAAAGTGGACACGCAGATGGATGTGCACTGTCAGGATGAGTTCTCGGCTCTGTATAATAGGACGAGGCACGCTCGGTATCACTGATTAACGTCTCTTGTGTTTAGCGTGAAGGCCCAGTTAGACAGACATCTATAAACAGCTTCTCATCCTCTTACACTGTGGTGAGATGCCTGCCAAAGCAGCGTGTTCGTCCCTGACTGACACACGGCTGCTTGGTGTTGGCAGAATCAGGCGGGTTATCACACAGAGGGGAGGAGGCTAGGCAGCGGAACACAGTAAGTGAATGCAGTACTAGACGTGTACCAGTTCTTGTAATTTAGTCCTAATAATATAAAGGGCTGGGTACCAAATTAAATACTTTTTAGGCACTGACCGAATTGCCTTTAAAGTATTGAGTATCAAAAAAAGCCTCGTCATTCAATACCTAGTCTATACCCACAACCTTCCACTTCCAGGATTGCCCCGCCGTATGTCCTTTTTTTCTGACCAGATTTCAGCTTCCTAACGCTTTCTTTGTGTTGCCGTTCTAACCTCTAAGGGTTGTCTATATCAACGACAATTCATTTAAGGGATTGCTCCGGTGCTGCCTGAAGATCCGCTGGATGTCCGTCTCCTTCCTCTGTCTTTGTGTTGGCGTTCTAACCTCCGGTGGATTTCTGAGGACTATGGTTACCTGGTCCTCAGATCTCTGCAGGGTAAATCCAGACAGCTAGCTAGACTATCTGTCCAATCTGATACCAATAATATCACCAGACAGATGTTAAAGTGATAATCAATGAATTGCTAGACAATCCTAGGGTGGAAATTAGCAATTTGCTACAACCTGACACCAGACATCTATTAATGTTTTTTGAGCACGGTCCCGGTTCAAATAAATAAATAAAAATTATAATGTTCGAGTTTCCCTCATCAATGTGTTGAGTGCCACCTCGGGGAGCCATAAAGGAGCGACGCTGGGAGCAGGGACATCTATTTAATGCGCCTTAATTTATTAAATCGAAATATGAATATTTTGCAGCAGCATTTCTATTCGTCTTTCGCAAGAAGAAGAACAATATATTGCCGTAACAATTTTATGTCCCACCCCTATCTTTGTCGCAATTTTAAAGCTTTCGTCGATATGTCATTTTGCTTCACCACCTGAATACTTTGAAACCAACAAAATACACGTTGAGTTCAATTGTCCGTCCGAAGCTCCATGCTTCAGTTCAAAACAAGTCTGCTGTTTATTAAATCCGAGCCAGGGTTTTCACATAAATAAATGTAGCCTTCTAGCCGTCCCATTGGTCCAAGTTGGAAAAAAGTGCAGTCTAGCAGTTGATGACATCACGTGGGGCATGCTGTGGGTCAGCTGACCCTGGCTCAGTCAGCTGCTCAGCCTCACGCCTGAACCTCTGCGGCCAGGCCGGCGTTGCAACAGTGTCGTCCTTTGTGTCGCGCCTCCAGAACAGAGGGATGAAACGTGGCTGAGGAGGGACGTGTGCACTCACAGGCTCAAATGAGGGGATTGTTACAGATGAGTAAATGTTGGTGAATGCAGGCCAGGACAGAGGCGGTGGAGACGTACGCTGCTGATCATGTGATCCCTCCAGCATCTGGAGGGATCACATGATCCCTCCACAACTGCTAACCTGGAGGTTTCACTGCCGCTTCTTTTAACTTTTTTTTTTTTTACACGGTCAGTCAGCTTCATTTAAAAACAAAACAAAGGAATGTTTGCGAGCCAGGCGTAATCCTCTGGGTCTTTGTTGCAGCGATATCAAGGGAGGAAATAATGCGTGAAAGTGATACACTTGCATGAAAGCTTGTCAGAACGGGGCCCATGGAGATGTCCGTCTTAGGGGTGTTTGTTCAAAAGGGATTCAATTAGCAGGAAGTGTTTGTCTTGCTTCAAGTAGCAGATCCTATCAAGCTGATCCCTTATCAGCCACTTCCACCTGCCACAGCTCGCCTGTGTGTGCTTATGCATGCGTTCGCCTGAGTCTCCAACATGTGCAAAGTCAGTATCTGGTCGTCAAGTGTGTGGCTTCATTTCCTCCGAAGAGAATCACAGTTGCTCATTTACATCTGGAACGCAGGCGAGGCATGAGAGCAGCAGCGAGCGTGGCTGTCTCTCATATCCTGCTCAACATTTCTTTCTTCCATTTTTAATCTTCCCCGTGTTTTTCTAAATCTCTCCAATTCCATTATAGCTCTCAGGTCCATTTAGCCTTCATTCAGAAGATCAAGAGTTCACTGGAGCGGCTCGGTCTATATTTAAAACCTTACCACTGAATAAATAGAGCAAAAAAACTATTTTAATTCTGCCTGCCGGCACCCAGCCCCGAAGGTTTACATTGCTGCTGAAGCAGTGGAAGGGCAATGGTAGCTTCCTAATACAGGTTTCCTCCATGCACTGCTTTCCCTACCATTATATGGCTTATATAAGCCAAAAGAATGGAAAACCAATGTAAGCATCAAAACTAACTAAATGACACCGAGGTCAGTGTTTCCCACAGATTAGAAAGCAATTTGTGGGGGGGTCGACATCATACGCTCATTTGCATATTCATGACGTCATTATCCAATCATTTTCATAAAGCTTAGTGGTTGTGTCAGCATGGTAGATAGAAAGAATTAGAAATATTTAGCCAAATAATCATAAATTCAATCCAGAAATTTATTTTACCGTATAATTATTACCTAGGTGATGAAGTAAAAAAAAGAGCAATAAAGAATTCTCAAATTCCCGTCGCATCCCACTGTCTCTCGTAACTACATGGGCCCCCCCACCATGTCCCTTCTCCCCTTTCTACCTGCCTGTGCAGTGCTGCCGCACATGAGGAGAAAGGGGGGGAGGGGCTGTTCCTCACAAAACAGATTCAGATGAGATTCAGAGGTGACGGTTTCAACGGCCACAGGAGAGAAATACTTTGCATGCCCGCTGGACAAAAGATTTGTTGCTAGTCGCTTTTGTGAAAAAAGAAAGTTGTGAAAATGGTCTGAAAAGTCGCTAAATTGGCAACAACCATGGAGACAGATGCTGCACGGAGGGGAGGGGCTCTCTCTGTCTGTGTGTGTGTGTGTGTGTGTGTGTGTGTGTGTGTGTGTCTGAACGAATGTGTGTTTTAAATAGCGTTAAAAAAAAAATAATAATAACGAAATACAATTTGTAGCGGCTGGTGTTGATTGTGTGGCTCACCGCCACAAATTAGTCTATTTGTGGGGAAACACTGCAGGTATTCCGAAATACTCCGATCTAATGCTTGTAGTTTGGGCTCCAGTGGACTTCTTTAGCTTTTTGAGTGTTATGTATTCATTGTCTGCTCTATCTTTTCCCAACGTTTGAGACACAGATACGGTGATAAGAATGCTCCAAGTGGATGTGAAATTGGTGATTCATTGCTATTGAAAAACATCACATTTTCTGAAAGAGCACACGTGAAGCGCTCTGCCAAGTCTTCACACTTAAGCCTTGGATAATCCCAGGGAACACTGCCATATGCAGGTGTCGGAGAGATCCGAGGCACCATGTGGTGGTTGGAGAAGCAGCAGACAGAGAGCGCCTACTGACTCCATGTGTTGTGTTTCTAACACTTTGTCTTAGAGAGCATAACCGGATTCACATGTACTGTATATTTAACACAGCACCTTCATCAAGCAGGGTTTTTTCATGGCCTTCCAGAACTTCCTGTACCCACCACCCCCAATACGCCCACAAGCAGAGACATTTTTGATTTTGATTTTGACTATCGAACTGCAGTAAAATCACAATCAATGAAAATCTCAATACAAATCCAATCTGCACCCATATATCCTGAAAGGATCAAATCGGGACAAAATGATATGGTCCCAGCCCTAATATCTACTGTATATAGATAACTGATGAGGGGATAAATGTCATGTGTGTGCGAGCAGGCGCTGTGTGTGTGTTAAGGCGCTCCCGACAAAAGTAGCAATCACGCGGGTTTTGTTTTCTCCACTGACACTCTGGGCAAGGTGCACAATACATCTCACCATGCTTCATTAATAATTAATGATATGTTTACCATGCTGTCAGACTGATGACAGAAAACAATAGTGCTTTCTGCACGTGCCTGTATGTTTATGGGCTTCATACATAATGAACTTGCTGTGAGATTTCCAGCTGTGTCTAATGTCATGTGTGAGTGACAAAAGACTGCATTCTGCCCCAACAAAGCCTCCCTGTGCAGCGCGTGGTGGACGCTGGTAAAAACAAATCTGCATTGCAAAGAAGCTATTACGTTTTATGGTTTCTATGAATTTAAATGTGGACTTAACGCAGCTCCTGATTCCTGCACACAGATTTCCACACAGAGCACAGTGACTGATCGTAAGTAGAATTCTCCTCTCAGATAGTAGCTATGTGGGACACTCCTCACCAAGAGCTCCACCGCAGTGTTCAGTGTCCTGAACTCTGCTGCCTGCCTGCCCTCTGCTACACTCCGCTCCCCTTTCTACTGCGCAGCGTCATTTCTCTGCATTGCTGATGCAGCTGCAAGATGCTGACGAAGGAGAAGATTGACGTCACAGGGCTTTATCTTCAGAATGCTGCCACATGTTAAATAACCCCAAAAGCCAAAGATGGTGGAGAGCAGGGCTGTCAAACTCAGCCTTCCTAAGGGTTACCATGGAATATGAGGATTACATCCAGGGCCAGACATGTCGAGTTAATTGCTTTTATGTCAAAATGTGTTGAAAAGTCAAATATCTTGTATCTGTATTATTGCAGGTCTCATATCCTCAACAAAAATGTTGAAGAAAATGCCTAAAAATGTAGGAAAAAAACTGCAAAAATGCTGAAAAAGGCCCCAAAACATCATAAAAAGTGACAAAACTAGATGGGCCAAAATGTATTGTATAATATAAATTCATATGGAGGCCGGATAAAAAATTAGCAAGGGGCCAGATTTGGCCCGCGGGCCTTGAGTTTGACACGTGTGGTGTACCTGAGGTGCTGTTCCACAGGTAGAGTAATTGACGCACTTTTAAAATTTTTTAACAATGAAAGTCCAAGTCCTATTCACAGTTAAAACCTTTGGTTCTATTTATTTCCATGAGATCTTAGTTGGGTTTCCAGACAAAAAACTGCTTGCACGTATGCCTGTGTAGTGTTGTGGTGTTGGTGTGTGCGTGTGTGGTCAAAACCTGTATGTGCTTCCGGGTTGCAGCAGCAGCTACTGTTGATGTGTAATCTCTGCTAGTGTTCTGCTGCTTTCTGCAGCTACGCATGGCATACTAAAAAAAGCCTATATTTCTGCTCTAGCTGTATGTATGTATGTGGTCTTTTTGATTATCATGTGTATTCATCATGTGTGTATTTTAACCTGGAATAATGTTGTTTTTGTTGCTTCCTGCTGCCATGGTCTAAAATCATCTGGCCAAAAAACTACGGTTGAAAATTAGCCGACTGGCTCACACTGGCACATTTACCAAAATGTTGATTTATGTGTGTTTTGCTTTATAAAAAGAAAGAGAAAGAAAGAACCAAAAATTGGTTCCTATTTTACGGAATTGCCTCTTACAGATAGTATTCCTACTGCGGCCATTTTGAATACAAAGTTTCTGCTGGTTAGGGCTGGGTACAGTTTAAAAAAATCCAATAGCGATACTGGTACCTTTTTCCAGTCCTTTCCCTCTGTCATACCAAAAAATTGATTTTATTTGTATTATAATAATTCAAAACCTATTTATCCTATTAATTAAGAACATGTTATTTATTTAGAACATTTTACATACCACACAAAATAAAACCGTCCCTAACCCATCCCTATAAACTATGTAATCAAATAATTACTCATATCTTACACTGCACTGAAACCTTTATTCTTGTATTTCTGTCGTATTCTATTTGAGGCTGATTCAGGAGTTTCCCTGATGTCAAGCTCTTATCGCCGGGTAGATCCCTCTCTGAAGTGGTGTAGCTGCAGATAGAGCACACAAGGCCTGATGCAGTGTTGGAATGGAACGATGTACATTTATGTGGTACTTAAGTACACACGTTGAGCTATTTGTACTTTACTTGAGTCTTTTCTTTTCATGCCACTTTCTACTTCCAGTCCGCTACATTTCAGAGAGAAATATTGTACTTTTTACCACTACATTCATCTGACAGCTTTGTCACATGATAAGCAAATGTAGTTTGTAAAATCTGATGTTTGATTATAAAGTTAACAATTTAACGGCCTACAAGTCCAGCTGAAATGATGTAAATGAATTGTTCCTATATATCTTTTCTAGTCTGAGACGGCTAGTCTCAAAGCGCTTTTACATACAGTGAGGAAAATAAGTATTTGAACACGCTGCTATTTTGCAAGTTCTCTCACTTAGAAATCATGGAGGGGTCTGAAATTGTCAATGTAGGTGCATGTCCACTGTGAGAGACATAATCTAAAATCCAGAAATCACAATGTATGATTTTTTTAACTATTTATTTGTAATAGAGAAAATCAACAGTAGCCTTTGTTTGCAATTCCAGAGGTCAAACGTTTCCTGTAGTTTTTCACCAGGTTTGACACACTGCAGAAGGGATTTTGGCCCACTCCTCCACACAGATCTTCTCTAGATCAGTCAGGTTTCTGGGCTGTCGCTGAGAAACACGGAGTTTGAGCTCCCTTCAAAGATTCTCTATTGGGTTTAGGTCTGGAGACTGGCTAGGCCACGCCAGAACCTTGATCTGCTTCTTCCAGAGCCCCTCCTTGGTTATCCTGGCTGTGTGCTTCGGGTCATTGTCATGTTGGAAGACCCAGCCTCGACCCATCTTCAATGCTCTAACTGAGGGAAGGAGGTTGTTCCCCAAAATCTCGCAATACATGGCCCCTGTCATCTTCTTCTCAATACAGTGCAGTCGCCCTGTCCCATGTGCAGAGAAACACCCCCAAAAAGTTCTATTTTGGTCTCATCTGACCACATGACTTTCTCCCATGACTCCTCTGGATCATCCAAATGGTCATTGGCAAACTTAAGACGGGCCTTGACATGTGCTGGTTTAAGCAGGGGAACCTTCCGTGCCATGCATGATTTCAAACCATGACGTCTTAGTGTATTACCAACAGTAACCTTGGAAACGGTGGTCCCAGCTCTTTTCAGGTCATTGACCAGCTCCTCCCGTGTAGTTCTGGGCTGATTTCTCACCTTTCTTAGGATCATTGAGACCCCACGAGGTGAGATCTTGCATGGAGCCCCAGTCCGAGGGAGATTGACAGTCATGTTTAGCTTCTTCCATTTTCTAATGATTGCTCCAACAGTGGACCTTTTTTCACCAAGCTGCTTGGCAATTTCCCCGTAGTCCTTTCCAGCCTTGTGGAGGTGGACAATTTTGTCTCTAGTGTCTTTGGACAGCTGTTTGGTCTTGGCCATGTTAGTAGTTGGATTCTTACTGATTGTATGGGGTGGACAGGTGTCTTTATGCAGCTACTGACCTCAAACAGGTGCATCTAATTTAGGATAATAAATGGAGTGGAGGTGGACATTTTGAAGGCAGACTAACAGGTCTTTGAGGGTCAGAATTCTAACTGATAGACAGGTGTTCAAATACTTATTTGCAGCTGTATCATACAAATAAATAGTTTAAAAATCATACATTGTGATTTCTGGATTTATTTTTTTAGATTATGTCTCTCACAGTGGACATGCACCTACGATGACAATTTCAGACCCCTCCATGATTTCTAAGTGGGAGAACTTGCAAAATAGCAGGGTGTTCAAATACTTATTTTCCTCTCTATAGTACAGGAACCATTCACACGCTGTGGCCAAGGCTGCTGTACAAGGAGCCACCTGCTCATTAGATAAACACTCACACACAGCATCGGGGGGGAAACTCGGGGTTCATGGTCTTGCCCAAGGACACTTCAACATGGGACTACAGAGCAAGGAAGGTTGGCAGGCAACTGCTCTACCACTGAGCCACAGTCGCCCCGTCACACGGTTAACCACACTATTTTAACCGTTTGGATCTTTTACACTTTCTACCATGGGAGGATTTTTCTGCATTGAGTACTTTTACTTTTAACACTTTAAGTCCATTTTCCTGATGATATTTACATACGTTTACTCAAGTAGCCTTACATTTTCAATGCAGGACTTTACTTGTATCTTATGTATATTTTACAATGTGGTATTAGTACTTTTACTTAAGTAAATGATGTGAATATGTCTTCCACCAGTGGCCCGATGTGTCCATTTGAATCCACTGACTGTCAGTCAGCCTGTCAGTGAGGGCTCGCAGCCCTCTGGTAGTTCTGACCTGTCAATCAAAGTTCATCCGGCAGGGCTCATGGGGATGAAACATTATGGATTTAATTAGCTTTCTCACATCATATATATTCACCATGAACTCCATGATAAAGTTTGAGGTAAAATAAAACCTATTATTGTGACTGAACTACCCCACCGTCTGCAAGGTTGCTTTAAATGTAAAGGCTGTAGCCTGCAGCTGTAAGCTTTGCAAATGCAGCTATTGTTGAAATGGCAAAGTGCCCTACTTACCTTTTAGAGACAGCCCTGAAATCATCCAGAAGTGGGCGGCTGACGCCGAGTTTTATGTAAAGCTGTACAAGGGATGGCACGTCTGAGCAGCGCAGCAGGAAAGCAGTCGCCCATAACCAGGGGTTTCATTTCCCAGCAGGGGCACCTCCGGCTTGGCCCGGGACCCCCAATGATTACGTCTGGCTGGGCTCAAAGGTGTGAAGTCGGTGAGGGAGCGTGGCCCTGTCGCTGAGATACGGCTGTGCAATTAATCAAAATTTGAATGACATTTCAGTTCCTAATGATCACAAAAAATGAATAATCGAGTAAAAAGATTATTTTGCACATTACGTTTTGTAAGTAGAATGCTTATTAAGACTTTAAGTTTCATATCTTAAGTTATGTATTTTTATACATTTTATTTATCAGAACTTTAATGTATGTTGATGTTCCTCTGTTCTGTTGTGACAGTAAAACAAATTATCATATTTTAGTGAGAACTCATAAATAACTATAAATAACTAATGTTAGGGAAATCTGTTTGTTTTGTTACGCGTTCTGGATTTTTTTTTTTAATATACAGTATATCGGCTGATATATCAGAATATTAGATTAGATTTTTAAATAACCAAATATTTGTATCGGTATCGGCCTTAAAGTCCTTTATCGGTCGGGCTCTAGTGTTGAGTTAACAAGAAGTGAGCTGACCAGAGCTCTGTAGGACGCTGCTCATCCCCACTGCAGGCTACATAAGCAGCTACTAGAATAACACAACTGAATGCAGTCGTCCGATTTTGACCATGAAAAGAAAGCATGGAATAGGAGAAAACAAATGATATTTCTGCTGCATTGATTTTGATTGGTAGTGACTATAGAGCCTAACAGTGGCCGCACACAATTTTATTTTTTATTTTTTAAAGATCTTTTTTTTGGGGGGCTTTTCCGCCTTCATTTGATGGGACAGCTAGGTGAAAAAAGGAGATAGAGATGCTGGGGGGAGACATGCACGAAATCAAATTTTTAACGGCTTTAGTACCGTTTTTTGTGATCAACGGTCAGGGGAGGGGGGAGACCCGACAAAAACACAACAGCAGGAACGGAGCTCGCAGCTCACCCGGAAGTTTGTTTTTAAGATGATATATGAAGGTTTTTTAAGCCTGGAACCGAGCCAGCCACCCCCGAGATGAGTCATGGCATTAAACTTATGATTCAATGCAAAATAACAGTTTGAACAAGATTGTATAAGATGGTGTATGGAAAGGATTATAGACTTCAATGGAAGTAGCTAGCGCTAGCCGTTCACAGGTGCAGTTAACATTTCCACGGTAACAGCGAGTTCCACCAATTACGATAAGGGTAGTGTATTTTGTCGTAAGATTGTGAATAAAACCTGTTTTTCTTAACCCTCATGTTGTCCTCGGGTCAAATTGAGACATTTTCCTATATTAATGTTCTTTTTAACTACCCAATTCCCCAAAATAACATGATTGATTCCACCCAACGCTCTTTGGCAAGTACAAATCTCTACTTTCATTCATTTTGGGGCGTCTTATTGAATTTTATTGCATTTGAAAAAAAAATTGAAGTGGTTTTGAAATAGTATTGAGTAAAACTTGACATATTCCAGTCTGATTATCCATCAAAATACTGTACATTCCTTTAATTTAGTCTAATTAATTCCTCATTTCTGCTTTTCTAAAACATTAGGTATAATTTCCTATAAATGAGGTTTATTGATCATGAATTCCAGAAATAACTGGAAAACTAAAGTTAATAAGTTAGTGTTACGTAGTGTTGAAATTTTCAAATAAATGACAAACATTGAAAAAGTGTCGAAAGTGATGAAAAAAGGGGACAAAAAAGGAGGAAAAAGGTAAAAACATTGATATAAAGCATCAACAAAAGTGTTGATTTTAAATTTTGACAGGAAGACGACACAAGGGTTAAAACAAAGTTGATTTTTATAAGGACTTATCATTATCAGTGTTTATGTTAGTATATTTATTTTAGTATAGTATATTTATTTTATTTATGAGCTTAGAATTTTGAAGTTTTCTGTCTTGAACTGACTTATTTACTGACTAATGGATGTGTAAAAATCTATGTCGTTCATAGGCGGGGATTTTGGTGTGGACGCATACCAGATCATTTTGTACCCGCCGCTTTTTTTGAAAACCTCAACCTCAATTTAATTAAAAATAAAGTTCATAACACATATAACGCAACAGTTTGTGTTGTTGTAGCAACATGCTCGTTCATGAGCTTCTCCCTTGTGTCTGTTACAAGTAGCTATAGCTAGTTCGTTGATGTACATGGTCAACTCATGTTATTTAATTGTCTAAAGTATTCACTAACATTGTGTTTTGATTGTAGCTAATCATTATGCCGTGCTACTAGCTAGCTACAAGATAGCGCTAGCTACTAAGGTTAGCCTGCAGTTTTGTGAACAGAGCTTCCCATTATACATCCGTGGCTCTCATCCACGTTACAGGCTTTACAGCATACAGCCCTACTATGTCTGTAGTAACCTTATGTAGGCATATAGCTATTTTAGCTGTGTTACCATTCACTTAATACATCCATGCTAGCTACCGCTGATGTTAGCTACTAGCCGATAGCCCCGGCAGTTTGGGGGCTATCGGCACATCCACGTAACAGGCTTTACAACGTAAATCCATCCATCCATCCATACACCCTTTGGATGTATCGTAAGATAATACCATGGATGTATTAATAGAACACATGGTGAATTACAACCATTGGTTATATCCATTACAGCTACAGGACTTCGGGAGAGCGTGCCCACCAGAGCAGAGTGACATGAGCGGGCGCAGTCCTGCTTGCGTCCATTATGCACTTTTATCATGCCTAGTTTAATAACTCTGGATTCAGCTACTAGTGAATGTTAAAATATTAAACATGACATTTTAAACAAGGACCCTTTAAGTGGTGGCTTTCAGACATGACACTGTTCCTGGGGGCTTGGTCTTGCTTCCCAGCACATTTCAAACCAAAGTGAAGCTAACTCTGTACAGTACAGTGCGTGCCGTTCCTGCCTTCCTACCCACTGTTCCTCTGTGGCAGGACAACACATTGAGTGTGGTGTCTTCTCTATGGATCCTGCTGTGTGCCTGGCCTCTTCAGTAGCCCACTCATCTGTCCCAGCAGCAGCAGAATGACTGAGGCTGTTGTGCCTCGGCCGCACATGTGACAGCTCAGTGTCGCTGAATGACTTTCCCCCCCGCCTCGCTGCTATTATGTTTTATTGGAAGAAGGCTGCTGATGAAAAGACAGAGTCAGCTATCCATCCGGTGCCATGGGAGCCCTGCTGCTGGGAGCCCGTTGCCATGACTGCATAGGGCGACAAAGAGAGAGAGGACGAGAGGAAGGAGGCCACAGAGTGGAGAAATCCCAAATCTTAAATCACCCTTTCAGTCACTATGACCAGTACTAGAGTAAGAAATGTTGTCGGTGTGTGTTGCTTAGGCGGCCACCTTAACTGCAAAGTGCTGCGGGAAACCCCTGCTGTATACAGCTGACGTAAACACACACGCCACTTGGCATGTAATCGCAAGTGGGGTGGTGTTATCGCCACTTGGCGTGTTATCGCAAGAACAAATTGATGGTTGAGTTTAGGAAACGTGACACGCAGGGCACGATCCCCGGTCTCCTGGGTGAAAGTCCTGCGTTTTACCCATCAACCACCCCAACAAACCATTTCCTCCCCTTTAATACTACTTGCTACGGCGTAAATTCACATGCTGTCGCAAGATAATGTAAATCAATGAAGGTCAAACGGCATTGATAAACACGCTAAAAAGCAAGTATGCACCTTTATAAAACACCAATAATGGCATACAAATTGGTGTGTCATACATACGCAATTTCATGAGATCAGTCTGCTGGATGGAAGGCCATGGGCCAAAATTAAATGATGTTGAAGAATACTATAAATCTTCTAAATCTTTGTGGATACACACTAGCTTATGTGAATTTCATAGGGAAGTTTACCAGCACTGTGTTATTTTGTGTCTCTGGTGCTTCCACATGCATATAAACTACCCATGCTGTATTAAGTGAGATACATGTTTCTGAATGTCCTCTGCCTTCATTCTCCTGGTGAGCTGTTCAGAATCTGCACGGCTTTCTACGTCACTAGCCGACACAAGGTGGCTAACCATAGCACATGCTATGCTAGCTCGTTCTGAATGGCAAAACACTGCTACAACACACACTAGTTGACCATAATCTCCAAAAGAACTACTTCCATGTCCCTGTTCTGCAGGTATTCCACAAGTGCCCCTCGTCGAGAAGAAGTCTCCCAGCTAATCCTGCCTTGGACTGACCAAAGCTGGAGAAAGAGTTATCTAGGTGATGTGATCTTACCGAGCTACTGAGCATGTGCGACTCCCAACAAAGATAGTATAGAAGTGAGATGTCTCACTCTGTAGCTAAAACAGACCTGAACACACAGGATGAAAAGAGGATCTGCAGCAATGTGCAGTACAACAAAAATATGGTGTTTTTTGAAAATGAAACCATGTAAACCTATTCTGGTAAAACCTTAAAATACAATTATGAACCTGAAAATGAGCATAATATGGGCGCTTTAAGGGGAGGCTAAACACAAGGATGTCAAATTCCATGGCGGGACAAAACAACTTTCTGACCTTCTCACTTGAATTCTCAAGATGAGTGTGCACAGGTGTATGATGATGCCATTTGTAAATATGACAAAATAACAGCACAGACTTAACTGAAAATGAAGGAGGTCTCTTCTCATCCTGTTGTCCTATTTGTCTCTGTTTCTCTATGTCTCATTTCCTCTGCCTCTTCTTACACTGCCTGTTCCCCCCCCCCCCCGCTGAGACAGAGAGACCATAGCAGTCACCACGCAACCCACACATCACACTATCTACATCCAAACCTCTGCCACTCAGCCGTTACACTGGGGGATTTGATATTATAGAAGTTTTATTAAGATTAAGATTTTTTTTATTTAGCTGTGTGTGTGTGTGCGTGACAGTCTGATGCCCATTCCACTTTAGGATGTTCGCCTGCATTGCCGAATAACATGTATATTTTCATTGTTGTTTCCCATCATGACCTGCTTCACACGCGTGATCTTGTGATTATGAAATCAGTTCATTTTGATCAGATGAATGTTTACTCTGTGGAGACCTAATTCAACCAATAACAGGAAATGATCATGTAATAGACCCCCCACATACACAAACCATCAGCAGCAGCAGTTTCATGTGGGTGTCTGCTGTTGCAGAGCAAATAGTTGCATCACATCACCAAAGCCCGTGTGCACTCGTAGCGCCATTAGCGCTCCGCTCCAGCAGTCGGCGAAGCCACCGCGACAGATTAAATTAGATTAGCGGGGCTGAGCTTTAAAGTCAAATCAGCAGCTAATGGGTTCGGACATATTTAGAAGCAGTGACAGCGCGTGTTCTGTAAATAAAGAGCAGTTAGGAGGCGCCATGCAGTTAAGCCCTGACCCCTCCTGCCACACAATGACTCCATTGTGTCATAGAAGCCACTGTCAGTTTACCCACGTCTGGTGGAGATTTATCTTGTGAATAAAGGTGGCCTTGTAGAGTCTCAGAAATGTCCTTTATGGTTTAATTCTGTTAGTATAGTTTCACTCAATGAGAAAAAAACTCACTTTTTTAATTTCAGAATGGGTTTGGGTTTCACCGAATAAGATCAGATACTTGCAGTCTACCTACAGTAGAGATGGAAACAGGTACTGTTGTAAATTAAACATTCATCTGACAACTGCTTTTAAAGCTTTTTAGTTTAACTTTTTGATGTTAATGAACGTCTGTTACATTCAAGCCAAAGTAGAGATGGTCCGATACCATTCTTGTGCATAAACTCCAGTATTTCCTGATTAATGTGGACGCGCCAACAGCGTACGTGCGTGTGTGTGAGAACCAGTAGTGAACAGTGACTCTTCTTCCTAGCAACTGCAGAAGCAGCCAAACCTGATAGGTTGGCAATCAATTTAACCCTACACACACACACACACACTGAATAGACAGGTTCAAAGGGTTTATTTCATTGTTGTGTGAAGTGTGAATTACAACTGGTGACTTAAGTATTATTATTTTGGAATATCTTAGACCCGCTCTGAGGGCCTAGAGGGCCCTGGCAATTCACATTGTGAACATACAGTGCATGGACACACCCATGTCATTATTATGTAACTCTTATGTTGATTAAGCCTGCACGATTCGTGGAAAAATATGAATCACAAATTTTTAGCTCAGAATTGATATCACAATTCTTTGCCACGATTATTTTTTTGACCATGAATTGGCAGTACCAAGCATAGATTTATTTTTCGGCGCCTATAGCACATCGCTCATCACCACAAGCCTGTAAACACAGAGGCTTCAATGAAGAGAAGGGAGAGCATCGCAGAGCTTTAAAACCTATTTTATACAGTCTGTGTTTAAAACTCTCAGAAGAAAGTCATTAAAAAATGAAATCGTCTACATGGTAAATCCAGATCGTGATTTTATAACGTTTAATCGTGCAGGCCTAATGTCGATCCCTTGTCATGTCCTAAAGCATTCTGGGAAAAGCTTGCAAGACCCATTTTCGCAAAGAAGTGTGAATGACGGCCGCTGGCACATGCAGTTGATATTCATGTTTTATGGAATGGGACGATGAATAATTGAGCGTCTCTGTGTCCCTGCAGGGCCTCGGTGTTGGCGGCGCGCAAAGCTATGTGGAGCAAATAAAGATCCTGATACGCTGAAAACAAGAGGTATGACTCTTCACACTCTGCTGGACTCACACACACTCACACCCATTTCACACCCATTTGTGACCTCACACAAACAGTCTTATCCATGAATTCCGGCGTGTTTACTTGCATGCGCATACAATGCAGAGTTACAGTAACCTCCTGTAGATACTGACAGCAGATGGACTGCAAAACATATTACAACATATATTCCTCGTCTTTTAGTGCATGTGTGTCATAAGGATAGCAGAGCACACACACACACATGCATAAAATCATGCACGGATACCCACCATCTGGCCACAACTTGCTGAGATTTATTTCCATGCCAACCTGCTGTCCCAAGTGCATACACACACCTGTGTGCAATTGCGTGCAGGGAGTCTACGAATCCACTTTTGCTAGTTTGATGGAGGAAAAAAGGGTTCGTGCTCCCGGGCGCATGGTTCAACAGGGTTGTATTTGTAGTTCTTCATTCATTCATAGGTGTATTTGGTAGTGATGGCCAAATGAAGCTTAATGAGCCAGTGTCTTTATTTTCTGAGCCCACTAGATGGCGCTCTTGTTTTAAGAGAAAGGCCTAAGGCGTTGCAATTCAGTGTATTCTCAACCCTTTGTTTGCAAAATAATGGGATTGGACCCACACGCAGGGCAAACTCTACGTTACGCACAGAGCCGGCTCACGTAGTAGGAGATGAAAAATAAGTTGAAAGAGCTGTGCCGTAATGTGTAGTTGTATTTTCTTCATGTTAAAATGGATTTCATAAAAATTGGTATCGGAAAATGTATCGTTTGGGAAATGGTGTCGTACCAGTATCAAATATTTTCAAAGATACCCAGCAGTACCTGTGGTGAATGAGCATGGACTTTGTCTACTGGGCAGCATTAGTACAGTTCCTTCATAAAAGAAAACTACAGCAAATGTTGTTGTTGTTGTTTCAGGTTGTCCTGCAGGGCAACAGATGCCCCCAGCTAAAAGCTAAAGGGTTGTATTCCTCTATATTTTTATACAGCTTTATAGAGTATATGACCTGACCCGACTGTATTTCTGCTGCATGCCGTCTTTAATCAGCAGTAAGCAGCAGCAGTCCCAGCAGTCAGCCCATTGAACTCTGCAGGGGTTAATGTGACCTTCGTTTCACTGTGGCATTTGTCATGTGATCAGTGTGGGGTTTTGTTTTCATCCCATGCAACATTTTGCTGCAGATGCCAGATGTGACAGTTATTTTCTAATCTGAGTGTTAGCGTGGGGAACACGATGGCACTGATGTTAGAGTAATCAACAGGGTTTTTCCTCTCTTTTTTTTGAGGGGTGAGTGAGTGACTTTCCACAACAGTAAATGAGTCTGTGTTACCTTATTTGACAGAAATCTGTGCAGTTACCTGTTACTTCTGACAATTTGTTGAACAAAAATGCATATTGTGCTTGAGTAAATGAAGCCCCAAGTAACAAAACCGGTTTAAAAATAATAATATTAATATTTGAGAGAGTCCGGTACAGCCTGAGATTAGCACTTATATTTTTATTCTCTATTCTTATCATTTTGGTGCTGTCGGTTTCGGTTTTCCTTTGGGGCTGGCTGAAACCTCTTTGCAGGAAAAACGCTGATCAACAGCTTGCAGCTTTGCCTCCTCAACTCAGATTCACAGCTGGAGTTGTACAAATGTTGTAAAATGAGCACAACGTTGCATCAAGAGGCTGTGAGATGGCTGTGATAAATAGGCGGGAGTTTGGGATTGAAATAAAGCACAAGCATGCTGCATGTGATGGAGTGTAGGGAGCATAATGCAGTTTTATCCTGCCTCCGACCTGCGGTCAGTCCTCCAATCATTCCAAGAAGTTCACATTTATAGTATCTTTCTGGTTTATCCATCTGAAGTTTGAGATTCCTTAGTTGCCGTTGGTCAATAATTCAAACAAACGTCAAAATTTCAGTATTGCTGCATCATTATTACCCAAGACTCCAACCTATTATTGTATAAATATTTGATACATTTCATTAGCATTTTCATATTCAACTTCAATCAATAATTAGAATCAAATCCGACCTGCGGCCCTCACTAAGACACTTTATGTTCCTTCATTTGTCGCCCATCTGTCTGTTGAAAACAGCGTGGCCCCGTCATATTTAAGTTGTGAAGTTCAACCCAAGTCAAGAACCTTCTATTTGACACAGCAGCCATGTCAGATTTAATCTATAATTTATACTCTTTATGATCCGATTCAATTCACACGCTGTTATTACACACTACACACAGGCCATGTTGAGGTCCTCTACGTACACTAATGGAGAGAGGTCAGAGTGGGGCGGCTGCCAGTGCTGGACCAGCGCCCTGAGCGGTTGATGGGGGTTCGGTGCCTTGCTCAAAAGCACCTTGGCAGTGCCCAGGAGGTGAACTGACATCTCTCCAGCTACCAGTCCACACTCCGTGCTTTGGTCCAAACAGGGACTTGAACAACTCCAGACCGACCGAACGAAAGAGCCATCTGTCAGAAAGAGGTTGCCGTGGTTGACGGAGGAGGTGGAAGGGTTGCATGTTTGCCTGAAAAGACAGCTGACAGCAAGGAGAGGAGACATTTAAAGCAGGATGTCGTGCTGTGATTGGATCATGAAGTTTGTGGCAAATTCTGGTTGGTTTACTGAATAGTGAACAGCTGAATAGTTTTAGGGAGAGATGATGGTGATTGAAGTTTATTTAGAAGTCTTCCTAAATAGGAATATGCGCTGACCGTAATTTGTTAGCTTTACTTGTTCTGCAGCCTATCTTGAAGTGAAAGAGTAGCCCATGGCTGGCCTAGTCAGAGGCATTTTGGTCTGTAGCTTCCTCTTCTTCAGTGTAAGCTTCCAACAATCCAAAACCCAGCCCACTGACAAAGCAGACACATTGTGAAAACCCAGCCAAGCAACCGACAAACAGCTGTAAATGAAGAGGAGGGCTTTGTGTTAGAGTTTTGTGAGTGGAAACGAGCCAATCAAGGGATTCTTCCAGGAAACCAGACTATCCGACATTCGTAGCAAGTGTCTTCATTATGTGGGCTCAGTCATCGCTACGCTAAGAGCTCCTTTTTTATGAGTGATCCAGTTCCCCAGGGTGCTCCCGCATGGCTCCCTGCTCAGAGACGGAGCAAGTAAAGCGGGTTCTTTGCGGAGTTTTGCATGTGACTCAGCGTTTTTTTCCTGATGTGACTGTGACATCGAAGAAATGCCACAGTACACGGCAGGCGTCAGAAGAAGCTCTGCAGATCTGCAATGGTAGCACATCAACAGCAGCCTTAGCGTGGGAGCGTGGAGCACACATACCTGGGTACATCCCTCCATCTGTGTGTCTGTGTGTGCGTGTGTGTGCATGTGTGTGCGTGCGTGTGTGCTTCAGTGGGTGGGCGGTAATGTAGGCTGGTGAGAAACAGAAAGTGAGTCACCAATTCCAATCATGTTTTCATGCTTCCACTTCTCTCTGTCTCTCTGCTAAACAGCACAGGGGTAATTATCCTCTCATCATCCAAGACATTGATATTCATCGCTAGAATCATTTGCAGCCATGAGACAAACACATACTTGTGTTTGCCTTTTTTTTTCTCGCAGCTCCAAAGCTGACTGTTAGCCTTCTCCTCCTCCCAGCTTTGTACCTCCAGGATAATGACTGTGCCAGTGTGGGTTGTGCAACTTTTCACTGAAATGTCAGCGTGGCCCTCAGACGGCGGCGCCATTGTGGTTCTCAGTTTGCCTGATTGTAAGGAAACTCAGGCAGTGGGCAGGAGTGGTCCCGCTAATGAACCTAGTTAAACTTTACTCCATAATATTGACACATCTGGTGGCATTTTTCGTCTGCATGCCTTTCCTCCCCCTAATTACAGATTCACAGGATGTACTCTACAGTCTGTTGGCTACCTATGTGCGTTACCGAGTCTTGCTTTTATATAGGCCTTAGTGGTCCCCTAATATCATGTCTGAAGTCTCTTTCCCCAAATTTAGCCTTGGTGCAGAATCACAGCCACTAGAGACAGTCCCATAATGAGCTTTCCTTAGTATGTGCCATTTCTGAGTCTGTAGCTTTTGAGGAGGAGAGAGAGGGGCAAGGTGGAGGTTGGGGGTGTGGCTTTGACCAACTGCCACTTTGCTTATTTGAAAGCCATGAAGGTCTCTCTCTCTCTCATGGGGCAGCCAAATTCTCAGGGGGGGTAGCAGAGAAAGGGGAGGTAACCTTGCCCCTTATGACCTCATAAGAGGCAAGATTCCAGATCGGCCCATCTGAGCTTTCATTGTCTCAAATGCAGAGCTCAGTTTACACCTATCACCATTTCTAGCCATTGGGGGGCCATAGGCAGGCTGGGGGAACGCATATTAATGTTAAAAAACCTCACAAAGTGAAATTTTCATGCCATGAGACCTAGTGGAGCTCACTGTGCTCCATGGCTGCAATACAACAAGCGTGTGGATGTACGGCGGCCGCTACGGAAAGCAAAACTTTGTTACTTTCATACTACTCACTGCAGCCGAAATTCACACGCTATTGCAAGGTAATGTAAGTCATTGGAGGCCAAATATGGTTGATAACACGCCAGTAATGGCATATATATTGGCATGTCATACATACGCCATTTCATGAGATCAGTCTGAGATTCTAAACCCAAAAATAAAAAAGGTGGAATTGGTCCTTTATGCCCAATCCTACCAGCTTATAAAAAAAAAGAGCTGTCTTGACCATCAGATCAACTCATGTCAGAGCACCTTTCTCTCACCACACCATCACTACTCCCCGCGGAGGATCGAATTAGCCACAGCAGCAACAGCACTCGGCCCCCGCTGAGAGACGTCAGCTCTGGGAAACATCAAAGTGCCAGCATGCTGAGCTGGATCCTGAGCACACCCAGACATCACTCTCCTGCCAGCGATGACAGCAGCACTGCTACGGGGTTGAATATCCATCAGCCATATACAGTGGAACGTGTGGCTGATGAATCTAAATATCATTATTATTATTATGTAGATACCCATTTGAAGGAAAACATACCATTTAAATAATGTAGAATGATTCCAAAAAAGGAAAGATTGGCCAATGAGTTCTTTTCTTTGACGGTGTGCAGATGGTTGTCATTAATGATACACAAAGTGTATTAATAAGGTGTCAGACTACCATGAGCCTATAATTTCCCCAGTGTTGGACAGGCGCCCTGAACGGTTGGGGGATTTGGTGCCTTGCTCAAGAGCACCTTGGCAGTGCCCAGGAGGTGAAGTGGCATCTCCCAGCTACCAGTCCACACTCCGTACTTTGGTCCAAATGGGGACTTGAACCAGCGACTCTCCGGTTTCCAATCCAACTTCCTAGGAACTGAGCTACTGCCACCCAAGTGGCATAGATTCTCCAATGAAAATTAATGAATTAACAGAAAATGAATCATTAATTATTATTATTATTATTATTATTATTATTATTATTATTATTATTATTATTATTATTATTATTATTATTTGAGCTGCTGTTCTGGTTTCAGATAGGGCTATTTGCTGGTTTCTGCTGATATGTTTGGGTTTGGAACCTTTGTACCTTTGGGTTCTTTTAAACTGTGATGACATTTGACACTATTCTGACATTTTACTGTACACAGCCAATGATGAATCAATTAATCAAGAAAATAATCTGCATGATGGAAAATACCCATAACTATTTGCTGAGCTCTTGCTACTTGTATAAAAGCATCTGTATTTGTTATGTTTAAGTCCTAAAAGTTTTTCTTTTCATTTGTTACCCATCTGTAATTCAAGTTTAGTTAGCTTTTTCCTAAATTTCCCTTAATGCTGTTGGAAACATACCAAAGATAACACAAGAACCTGTTGGTTATACATGTCAGT
The DNA here is from genome assembly GCA_026937815.1 of Etheostoma perlongum. Taxonomy (NCBI): domain Eukaryota; kingdom Metazoa; phylum Chordata; class Actinopteri; order Perciformes; family Percidae; genus Etheostoma; species Etheostoma perlongum. The sequence continues at coordinate 24,657,624 of CM049388.1, read as the reverse complement.
AATGATGGGCAAAGGGCACATGTCACGGTTGAAAACTGGGTAGGTTTGCTTCTTCTCTGACAAATTATTTCCATGCATGACTGTAGAACAATGTGCTCGAAATATACCAAGATAAAAATATACACCCAAGCAGCAATGGGCCCAAAAATGCAGGGTTGTTTGCCAATAGTGTTTTTTTAGGGTTTTTTTAGGGTCTTTTTCTTCAGTAGTCGGGTCGGGCTTGCACAGCCAGAATTATGCGTTAAGGTTGGAATTTGTGTTCGTTGCAGTGCCCTGCTCTCTTTTAAATGTGTCTTTTAAACACTGCAGTAGAAGTAGAGGACGTGGAGAGGAAAAAGAGCAAGAAGAGGTGGGATGATTGAGCACCTTCTCCGAGTGGTTTTAATCTACACCTCTACAGAAAGTTCTTTTGGTGTTTCATCTTCTCTTCCATCCCACATCCCTCCATCTTATATTACGAAAAATGAGGCCAGAATGGGCGTAGTAAAGTCGGGCTGGAGGGGTTCAACCACAACATTTTAATGATCTTGCACTTAACCTCCTCGTCTGCCTACCGTTGCCTGTAATACAGGAAAGCTGTGTGGGTGGAGTCCGTGTGCAGAAGGCTGAAGTTTGACTTAGAGAGGATCCGGGATATTTATGCAGCGTGTTTGTACTGATTTGTCTTGTTTGTTTGACTGGGGAAATAACATGGTTTAAAGTTTATGAGCTGTCTCTCTCTGTTCAGCACCGACAGCTGGTTGGATGCTGGCTGCAGAGTGCTGTTCTACTGCTTACAGGATGTGTGTTTGTGTGTGTGTGTGTGTGGTTGTGTGTGAGCGAGAGAGCCTACTGTGCAAATCCTACAGCCCCATAACCTCATCCTGTTTTACTAACTCTCCGACTTGCTGAAGATCCCATAGCTAACATAGCAGAAATGCATCTTTACAGAATGGGGAGACTAGATGAGATTCCTGTCCAAACGCATGCAGATTAAGTGTCAACGCCACCATATGGCCTGGGAGAAGAGAATGAACACAGATTTTAAATGGCCAATTTGAAAAAGCAGGGGTTGGGGTATCAAATGGCTGAAACAACAGCAGCTGTAGTGCCTCAGTGACACGCTTTAGACTTACTGCCCAGCCTGCTGAGATATGTGACAGGTATATTGTCACCAGAGCTTTAAGAGGCTTTGGGTGTTCCAGTATTTCTAATGGCTTTCCACTCTGATTGGCTTATTATGGACACGGATGCACAGAGGCTAACAATGGAGTCTTTCACTTGGCCGTGGCGGTGCTGAAAACCTTGCACGGAAACATTTCTGGTTTGCAAATGAGCCTGATCTTAACCGACCATCGAACACCAGCAACGCCATACATCCCATTGAGGACACTACACAGAGTTTTACTTATCTAAACTCGCCATGTGGACTGGACTTTGATCACTCAGAGCTCCCAGTGTTCCTGCTCAGCTTTGTCATTATGTCGTATTCACCAATTTACTGACTGAACGCTGTCAAGTGGTTCAGTGCTGTTAAATGGTGCCAGCACCAAGGCTAAAAAGCACTTTTGATGTTGCGCTATAGCTTCCTCTGCTCGGGGCAGTCTGGCTTGTCAATAATCAGCCGCAGTTTCCATCAGCGCTCCACATGTTGGAGGTTTAGCTGTGAGGTGGTTTTAATTATAATGGGGGGATAAGGGGTAGGGTGAAGGGGGTGTTGTGGCGGTTGGGCTGCCCATATGCTGGCCTCGGGTCCCCAGGGACTAAGCCAGCAGCTTAATGAGCAGCCCTGCAGGAATTAGTGCTTCTTTAACTTCAGTGTTTTGGCTGCTGGGAGAAGCTCGCTGCTCAGCTGATTTACAGCCACTGATGGGGGGGTGCTGGGGGGAGGCTGCCACCTCATCATCACCTCACCTCAGACATGTAGACTTCTTTCTAAACTGTTTTAGGATAGCACTTCAACAGCAATTTGGAAGACTATAGTCTCGCTTTGCCAGACCTTCCTTCACAGCGCTGCGGTGGCTAATCCACACAGCATTCTGGGATAGGAGAAAACTTGTTCTGGTTTATTGGCATTTATTTAAACCAATCACAATCATCTTGGGTGGTGCTAAGCACCGGACGCAATGACGGTCTCACTGCAAAATAGTCTCGGGAAGAAACTTGTTTTGGTGGAACAATTGTACGTTCAAAAGTAGTCGAGCAACAGAAACCTTAGAATGGACAGATAGTCTAGCTAGCTGTCCAATCTGCAGAGATCTGAGGAGCAGTTAACCATAGTCCTCAGAAATCAGAAATGGAGCTAGAATTGTTGGGGTATTGGGGCAGTGGGTATAACTCAAGTCTCGACATCCCTGCCGAGACTAGCATCCACAAGGGAAAATAATGATTTTATAAGACAAAGCAACTACTGTTTAAAAGCTAGGCTATATACATATCTTTGTCATGTTCATCAATGATGGATATAATTTTAGAATAATTAGAGACGTCAATTTTTATTATAATTTCCTTGCTACCTGGATGCAATTCTTGGCTGCAGTGAGGGTTGAGAGATGCATTATTCACCCAAGCATGTGCAATTTTTGGCAAGGATGCAAAATGTGGGTACAACATCAGCAAAGCAAGCTCTGGTCATGGCCGGGGGATGTGCCGTTGCTACCGGACGTGCGGGCTGGTTGGTTAGTTCGCTAACGCTAGCTTGCTATTCCACCAACACTGGTGGTGAGCTTCAGAGGGGTTGTGCCGCTGCTACCGGGTCTGGAGCTCTCCGTGTCCCGCTGGAGATCACATCAGGTCGAGGTCGGCACGTCTGTGGCTGCAGAACCTGGAGCTTTTGGTATGAAAACTTTTCCTCTCAAACTTTTTTTCCTTGCATGTAATAAAGAAACAATTCTAGCTCCATACCTAGCACCATCACACAGCCCCGCCTCAACCCAGCAGAAGAGCTTGTCTGCCACTGCGTGACCACGCTCTGTTGCCAGTTAGACAGTCTGTATTTGTTGGTCTAAAGCAACATATTGCAACAAGTACTGGCTTGATTGACATGACATTTGGTGAGGATATTAATGGTCCCCAGAAGATGATTCCTGATGTCCTGAAAGTACTGTACCTTGTCTCCCGACCTTTGTCTTGACCAGCAAATGGTCAATGACAAGGTATCTCAAAGTTAATGTCTGGATTGCGTGGTAGATGTGGAAAAACTGCAAATGTGAAACGTGTTGAGGGCGTGTCCAGTGTTATTGAAATCAGAGGTTAATAGACCAATGATTTTGGAAGCAGTGTGTGTAATACGGGACAACTTGTTGATGTTGGAGGCTAGAGCTGACCGATAAAGGATTTTTAAGGCCGATACCCATACAATTATTTGATAATTTAAAAAATCAGATATACCAATATTTCGGCCGATATATATATATATATTTATATTTTTTTTAAATCCAGAAAAGCATAACAAAACATGAACAGATTTCCCTAACATTAGTTATTTTTAGTGAACAGTGGAACATCAAAATATTATAATATAATAATATTATAATATAGTTCTGATAAATAAAATGTCCAAAATACAAACTTAAGATATGAAACTTAAAGTCCTTTGAACAAAAACACAGTAACAAAAAAAAAATCAGTGTGTTGTTAACAGGGACGTTGTAGAGCGCCCTCTGGTGGACAAACTGCAACGGCATCACTCATAACACGGTTGACCGTCAATTTTTATTTTATTTTTGAAATATTCATTTATCAGAATCATTTATTTGTCATTATAAATGATTCTAATGAATGAATATTTAAAAAAATATATTATATATTATATATATATACTGTACGTAGTATATTTTTTCTTTTATCGCCCATTATGAATGGGAAACGGGAAATGCGTAATATCGGCCAATAATATTGGCCTGCCGATATGTCGGTCGGGTTCTGTTGGAGACGGACAGAATGGTGAGAACACAGGGAGCAGTAGAGGATTATGATTATATTTTATATATTCTAGGGCTGCTCAATACATTATTTTTTATTGTCAGTGCGATATCAACAGGCGCAATAAACGCATCGTAAAAGGCTGCGCATATCGTGAGAGACATGCAGAGATTGTGTTAGTTCAAAGAAAATATAAGCAGAAAACTGCACTTTAAAACTTAACTGTAACTTTTACAGTGGTGCCCTTTTATAAGTTCATGTACAATAAAAAATGTTGGAAATGATTTCCTTTCATTTGTTTTAAATTCAACAAATTATTTGTTGTAATTTAGCAGAATACTGAAAGCAGCAGAAAGGCAGGACTGAGTACACTTTAATATCTGTTTATCACAAGTAACAAATGTATTGTGATTGCGTTTTTTTCCTCATTGTGTAGTCATAATATATATGCATACTTTCATTATTGTGTGTACAGGGAATGGCAGCCATGTAACTACATTAAGACACATAACATATAATCACAACATCTTTGGCAGAGCCACAGCTAAAGTTGGAACTTTGAGCTCTGTGACATTTCTGTGAAACTGGGAGCCGGTGTAACAACACGAGGAGTTAAATTCTACACACATTTTGTGTTCTTGCAGTTAACTTTGCATCTCTTGTGCGCATGTGCACCCATACATAGAAACCATGTTAAAGGTGCTTTAAGCGATGTTGGGTGACGTTAAGTCTTGTTGACGTTCAAAGTATTTTCAAACGAAACGAGACTAGCTCGCCCCTCCCTCCTCCTCATCCCGTCCCCTCCCTCTCCCTTCTTTGCTTCCGTGCACCCCTAAACTCCTTCTTGACGGTTATTGGCTGGAACGCTGGAACACTGTGATGCAGGTGGGGACAGTTTGTTTTGGTTGCCGTTTGTAGACCCTGGGCTGTCTGCAGAGCCCACGGAGATGTTTGCTTTATGTAACAAAAAAATGCTGTAGCCTAAAACACACGTGACATTGCTTAGAGCGCCTTCAAGACAAAGAATGATGAGTCTTAAAGATTATCCCCAGCCGGAACACAATCCTCTTTGGAGGCGCTGAGCGGTGGGGGTGTTTCTGAGGCTGGCTGCTGTCTAGACGTCTGCAGCTGTGTGTGTAGGAACGTGCTGTACTGAGACAGACAGCTGCACACGCTGGTGTCACAGCTGATTTACACTGTCTCCTCGGAGGCACAGCGCATTGTCATGTCTGAAGTCACACACACACTCACAGGAACCCACATGTATAGTTGTCCTTCCAGAGACATATTTAGGGTCGCGCTGCCAAAGGTGGAGTGATGTTGCACTGCCTGTCTTCCAGATCGCATCCTCTCGGCCCCCCGATTCATCCTCCATCACTCACATCATCTTACATCGTCATGGCTACTGTGTCATTCCCACTCCCCAGGCTCTGGCAACCATAGTACTCTCTGTGCTCAGGAATGTGGTAGCCTAGCAACGGAGCTGGAGAGCGATCACTGTGTTGGGTCGATGATGGGCGACCGTGCCTCCCCTGCTCACAGTGATGTCACTCTCTCCTTCGTGTACTTGAATGCACTTGCTTTTGTTTTGAATATTGCCCTCAGTTGTTTACTTAATGCATACAGACGTCAGGTCATCATCAGGTGAAATGTCTCCATTTTTGTTTGTATCTTATATATTCAGCGCTTTTTTTAAAATGAGTAAAAAGACAAAAAATGTTCAAGAAAAGAATGCAAGCCAGCAACAATGAAGAATCAATTCTATTTTATTTATGGTGTCAAATCAGACAGATATAGTGAATATAGCGAATAACACATAACAACAATAAATACAGAAATGTTACTAATTGTGATGTGTGATGATAATTGGAACAGTGGGTGTTAAAGTAGCAGTGGGCATCAAGCAGGGCCGCAACCACGATCCAGGTGCAACCACAATCTAAGAACAGAGAGAGTCAAAGGTGAAGAGCAGGGGGGGGTGCATACCGTATGTCCCTGGTTGCATCCAGCTGGGGACCTTTGTTGCATGCCTGTCTCTCACTCTTGGCAAATATGAAAACAAAAATCATTTGGCAAATATGAAAATATAAATATGAAATATCAAAACTTATTTAGCTAAATCTCTCTCTATGTTTCCTCTCTATAGCTCTACTGTCACAGTTCAATAAAAGCAAACTACCAGTAAATACAAATCCAACAAAAGCAACCGTGAATGTATCTACTTCTAGTCTAAAGCCTGATATATCTTCTTCCTCTGGGCTATAAAACACATCACTGAGCCACACTGTTGCACTGTGTGGCATCAGAGTCAGAATCAGCTGTATTTGCCAGGTATGAGGACACATACGAGGAATTTTGCTTTGGATTGTATTGCTCACAATGTGCTTACTCATACAAAACAAACAATATATATATACACACTATACACACTATAAACAGAAAACAATAGATAGGTTGAGGCAATAGTGCAATGAAGAGTACATAGTATGCAGGAGTAAATTATAATTATGATATTTTATAATTATGAAGTTATTATTATTTGAATTATAATGGAGCATAGTGCAAGGGGTGCTGGAATAAGTAGTATTATGTTATCACATCAGAATCAGAATCAGAAATACTTTATTGATCCCCAAAGGGAAACTCGGTGTTGCAGTTGCACAAATAGCCATTTCAAAAAGGATATATGGATTATATTGCAGTATGAACAGCTCTGGAATAGAGAATGAGAATGATGAATTAATAATAAGTGGAACCAGTAAACAGACTGATTAGAGCCAGTGTCGCTGGGTTATTACACAGGAATGGAACCTGGCACTGTGTGCTGTTCATCAGAGTGATGTTCCTTTATTACCATGAACACACACTGTAGTTTCTTTTGACTCAGTTATATATATATATATATATATATATATATATATATATATATATATATATATATATATATAACATTTGTGCTTTTAATGAGATTGGGCATTACTGGATTCACAGAATGTTTGTATCAGTGTATTCAAATTCTTATGGGTTATTATAAATGGGTTATTATTATTTTGTATCTGTAAACAACAAAATGTACAGTATTACAATTCTTATATTGGAATATAAAATTCCATATTCCATAATTAAAAATGGTATCAAATCACCACTTGTTAAGGTTTAAAAGATTTGATAGAAATTGATTGAAGAATTGATTGACATTTGACATTTTGAAATATATTGACATTGACTGATTTAACTACATATTGGTATGAAACTCATTGGCAAGAACTACATGGTTATTGCACTAATAACACAGATATTACTACAATTCGAAGATGGCATTTTTGCTGCCAGCAGTGATAGAATATGAAATGGACACTAGAGAGGAAAAGTTAAATGTTACAACTACAAGATACAACTTGGTGAAAGTAAAGTAAAGGAAGTTACTACAGCAGTGAGCAAGATGCAATATTACAAATCCCACTATGGCCACGCCAAGACCCGCCCTTCAACAGCATTCACACACTACTATTGGCCAGGCGTCCATGTTTACATGTACAGGTCCTATCCCCTGACCAAATAACATGCATGTGCTGTTAGTGGATAAGTATCATAGCTTGTGCTGTTGGAGGCTTTAAGGCAGGGAGGAGGACACGAGCCATTCGGCTGGCCCATTCTTTGAAGTGAAATTGTGAAGATGAGCGCCGAGTGTTATTTGTAGAACGACTGGTCGATAACATAACGCATAACGCACTTCATCAGCAAAACTGCCGTCCTCAGAATGGAAAAACTGAGGTTATTGTCAGCGTTTTGAGTGTGAGACGTATTATGACAAAGCTCTTGTTCTTAGCGAGGTGAATGGAAATTAACACCCTTCAAGGTGTATTTGAGGCTTTAACCACATCCTGCAGCAGTTGTATAAGTGATGACACTGAGATAGCTCTCAGTGTGGGCTTGCTCCCAGCCAGGGTCTTCCGCAGGGTGTTGCAGCTTATCACATCTGCACATTTGCAGGAAGATGCAGCACCCACAAGCTGAAATGCACAGTAGGTACAGCGTTTGTTGTTTGTCACTTTGACCTTTTAGTTACGTTTTGTTTCATATTTCTTTAATTCAATTCAATTTTATTCATACTATCAAATCATAACACAAGTTATCTCAAGACACTTTACAAATAGAGTAGGTCTAGACCACACTCTATAATTTACAAAGCCCCAACAATTATAGTAATTCCCCCAAGAGCAAGCATTTAGTGTGAAAGTGGCGAGGAAAAACTCCTTTTAGGCAGAAACCTGGGACAGACCCAGGCTCCTGGTAGGCGGTGTCAGACGGTGCCGGCTGGGGGTGTTATGCACAGTGACAATATTAGTCACAGTAAAGATAATGGAACAGTTACTACAAATGGTAGTAATAGTTCTTTAGGAGTAATAGAAAGAGCCAGGAGGTCCCCCACCCTCCTCAGAGAGGTGATAACAAGCAGGAAGGCCATCTTCAGGGTCAGGTACACGGCCTCAGCCGACTCCATGGGTTCTAAGGGGGCCACAGCCAAAGCTTTGAGAACCACCGCCAGATATCATTCAGTGTCATTGGATAAGCATGTGCATAGCCTCTTTTCTAACAATATGTCATTTGAATACAGCGTGTGTCCTGAATGTTGATGACTTAGGGAAATTACAGCAACAAGTTCTAACAATGGGTTATTTCCCCCGTTTGCCTTGGTACATGAAATCAGCATCGCAGCAGTCTCAGAGGATGTCGTTCTGACAGTCGGGCGATCCTGCATATTTCACTCATCTTTATAAGTTTAATAAGGTTATGTTGATCTGGAAGCTGCTTTTCAGTGCAGTATTTAGTCTTTCTCTGGATCACAGCAGAGGACATTGATTGTCCACTCAGAATTCTGGGATGGGAAAAAAATGTGCTTTGTTTGATTGGCATTTCTTTAACACAAAGCGCCGGACGGAGCCACGCTGCTGCTACAAAATAGCCTCGGGAAGGACCTTTTTTTGGTGGAACATGTGTATGTTCAAAAGTAGTTTTAGTCGTGCAACAGAAAACTCAGATTGGACAGATAGTCTAGCTAGCTGTCTGGATTTACCCTGCAGAGATCCGAGGTTAACCATAGTCCTCAGAAATCCACCAGAGGTTAGAACGCCAACATAACTTCTTCCTCCTATTCTCATTAACTGTTACCTCACTTCCTTTTTAGTGCAGCTACTTACAATCACCAGTAGGGGTCCATTACACTTAGTGAGAAAGAAAGCGTGGCAGAGAATCGTGATATCAATTCTAAGCTAAATCGTGCAGGCCTAATGTTGTGTCCTATGGGTGTCACTGATCTGCAGTTCCAACTGCACCAATTGAAAACTCCAACTAACATCACTGTCATTACTGTTTTTAGAACTATACAGTGGGTGGTTACAGGCTGAGTTGTGATAGGACAGTCACAATGCAACACAGGGAGGAAAAGGACACGGGCGCTATTGGACACTAAACGCTTGGACGTATGACTCAGAATGCCTTTTGGCCAGAATTATACAAATGCTTGTTGAAGTTTGATTGTTGCGCTTGGAAACAGTTGCCATGACGTTTTGACGCCATGCTACCTAAAAACAAAGTGGCCAGTCATGAGACGACTCTTTCATGGGTCTGTTTTGGTGTTTGTTTTGTTCTGAGGAAGACACTGCATGTTCTGCTGCCACGGTAACTGGCAATCCGAATCAGTTTTCATTGCACTGACGTAGACGTTGGTTATGTAACACCGTGGTCTGACCTTGTTAAACTGATAAGTGGTGTATCCAAACTTTAGGAGATGATATGAACTGAAATGGTACATTATGAATACCTTGACTCATCGTGCTATGGTTAGAAGTTCCTAAAGAAAGCGTCTGTCTTTACCGTTATCAGCAAATCTGAAGGACAAATGTAAAACCCTCCTGTTCCCGCAGTGTCTTGTCTTGTGAAGACAAGTGACTCTGAAGGTGTCTCTGTACTTGTGTGCTACTTTGTTCCTGAGCCAGAGCCCGGTGGTGCTGTTACAGCAGACTGCTCATTGCCTGACAACATTCAGCAGGTCAAGTGAATGTATACATATAATATACTAATGCCCTAAAAACATACAGATTTGGGTTGTTGTCCAGCTGTCAGAGAATGCTTGTTATCTACTGTAAAAACTGAAATAATAGGGTTAGAACCGCTTTTGGGCGACGATTGGAATTGTACTGCGATTTTCATTTATTGTGATTCCATAGTATTGAGTATCAGTCAGTCAGTCAGTCTGACATTTATTTCATTGGTAAAGAATAACATAACGTTTATATATATATATATATATGTATATGTATATGTATGTGTGTGTGTTTTATTCTTTCGCTCTGTTTGTGCTCTGTGTGTGTGTGTGTGTGTGTGTGTGTGTATTGGGGGAGGAACGACAGGCACATTATTAACAGAAGGTCAGCTGTCAGCACACGTCTGCAGGGCTCACATCAAGCACAGCACTTAGTCCCGCGCCTCTGGCTGACATTTTTGTAACCTTCTAGGCCATTTGTTCACGAGCCTTCTCTAAAAGCCAGATCACGAGGAGAACACAGCACATGGAGCATCTGGAGCGAGTTTTATTAAAACAAATAGAAGTTAATTTGGGCGAGATCCTGCACATATTGACTCGAAAACAGGCCTGCGACACAAATAAGCTAAACGACACATTAGTTCTTTAATTAAATTGTGAAAATAAAGAAGATGCATGTTTTTATAGGGCTGATCGATTCTGAACAAAACCACAATTATTTTGGTCAATATTGAAATCCTGGTTATATAATACGATTACTTATTGAATAAAATGGGGGGAGTTGATGGAGGCTACAGCTCTGAGGAAGAAGCTTTTCCTCAGTCTGTACGTCCAGGTTTTGATGGTTCTGTATCTTTTTCCATCAGCAGTAGGTGTCCATCGTCATCCTCCCTCTGCTCCTAGCAGTATCGCTGCTGATGCTGAGCTGCCCTGACACAATGGTGTCACCACTGGTCCCGCCCACCCCAAATTTGACTGACAGGAGCAGCAAGGAGTAACGGAGAGAGAGAGAGAGAGGATGCGGGTCTTGAATCCAAATTTATTTTAGTTTGGTTTTTATTTAGTTTTGGCTGCGTCTGAAATTTCATAGTATAACATGCTATTTAGTAGTTAAAACAGTATGTTAGATATTTTGTATGTCCAGTATATATTCTGTTCGATTATTATAGTATGCACACACTGGACACTACGTCCCACAATGCAACAACAACGTTCATGACAGACAAACGGACAGAAACCAAGGAGCTCTGTGGTGTCAATAAAGCTCTAATTTACATTTCAACATATTTATACAGCTGTTGGTCTAATTATTCACCTCTTTCAGTCAAAATGGAGAATCAAAATAATAATAAGAACTGGAATCAAAAGGAAAAATCTTAATTGGAACCAGAATTGTTAAAACAGGCGCTATTTGAATGTGATAGTTCAAACTGCAACGTGCATGCTTTGAGTTATTATTCAAAATGCATTTTGGCCACAATTACACCTACAAAGTTGTGTTGTGATGCTTAGAATTAGTTGCCATGGCATTTTTACGTCATACTAAGTGAAAATAACGTAGCAAGTCATGAGACGACTCTTTCATGGGTCTACGTCATGGGTCTGTCTGTCTGTTCTGAGGAAGACATTTCTCTGCATGTTCTGCTGCCACGGTAACTGATTGTTAAAATCTAAAAGGAGCCCGACCCTAGTATAGGAGCAGGAATGTTTGAGGCCCGAGTTGTTGTGATCTGCACTCAGTCAGCAGGAAGAGATGTAGACGAGCATGTGGCCTCTCTGCCTCCCCCGGCCAAACCACAGATGAGCCAGGCGGCAGGAGGGAGGCTTGTTCCAGTTTTGACAGCTCGCAGCTCATACCGGAGAGGAGATTAACCATACAAAAAAACTGGAAATACTTTAATCCTCAAAATTGACTGCATCTTTGTGCATTTTTGGCTGTTTACAGGGGGCATATACATCATCTCGTCACTGGGACCAAGGGTCATTCCAGGATTGGTTAATGGGAGGGGGACCAATGAACAGTCAGGGGGAAACAATTCCATTGCTGGTTCAGTGGTATCAGAATTTTGGATAGTCACCATGGAAACATGAATTGGTTGTGAGACAAGGGCTAGGAAAATTGGCAGTCAAGTGACAGTACCCTGATCTAATTGACAGCACTCTAGCCCCACTCTAACTTTGGAGGGGGGGCACCAGGGGGGTCAATAATGTTTTGAGGGGGGCACCCTGTGCCCCCCTCCTTCTAGCCACGCCCCTGACTGGGAGGCAATCTGTACGTTCTTAGGGGCTCACACTGAGAGGGATAAAAGCAGCATAGATTTTAATGAAGCGGGTTGGAGCATCCTCGAGCAGACCTCCTGCAGGGACACATGCTGTAATAAAAAAAAGAGCCATGAAACCAACATAATGTAGCCCATTATAGACTCTACTCCATCAAGCCGCTTTAAAAATCAGCCGAAACCTGGCGGTGCAGGAGCTAGCCTTTGAATTGCAGGAATGCTTACTTAATGTTAAAACTTAGCTCGGAGAGGCCGCTAGCAGCTCCTCATGTCATAATGAGGGCTGACAGTCATCCTACATTTGGAAATTTTTACATTTGGAAATTACTTTACTTGAGTTCTTTCTTTTCATGCAACTTTCTACTTCTACTATGCTTTTTACTCCACCACATTCATCTGACCGCTTTAGTTACTTTAGTTACTACTTACTTTACACATTAAGTTTTTTGCACACTAAACACATGTAGTTTATATTATCTGATGTTTTACTATAATGTAAACTAGCCAACAATATAACGGCCTCCAGGTCCAGCTGAGATGATGAGACCATTAAACACACAGCTGGTTGGATCCTTTACTCTTTCTACAATGGGAGGATTCTTCTGCCTTGAGTACTTTTACATTTTCCTGATAATACTTACATACTTTTACTAAAGTAACATTTTCAATGCAGGACTTTTACTTGTAACAGAGTATGTTTATAGTGTGGTATGAGTATTTGTGGTATGAGTACTTAGAAAAAGGATCTGAGTACTTCTTCCACTACAGGTTGTATTAGTCTTCCAGTCAGCTGTGTGTACTTTCCTTTCACTCACCGCAGCAACGCCAGCTTCCCTGGAAAATGCTGGCGTGGTGGAGTGTTTCTGGGGAGGCACGGATCACAGCTGCTGCAGCGGCGGCGGCGTGTTGTGTCGGTAGCAGTTTCCTCTGTGATGTGCCAGCTGACCTCAGTGACCCGGCGGCACCGAGCCAGGCCTGCCTGAGCCACAACAATGTCGAGCAGAGTCCTCCCTTTACTTGATAACACTCCCTGTTTTATGTTTAAAAAAACAAACAAAAAATACAATCTACAGTTCTATTGGCTCACAATGAATTTGTTCTAATTGACTAACACCTCACTGCGGCCCCCTTAGTTACTGTTGCTAATCCTGACAAACTTTCTCATTTAACATCGCACATAATGCAAATAACTTAATAAATAATATCAACAGTGCTGATGTCACGGCAATAAAATGATCACCCACATCAAACCAAACATCTCAGTATATAATAGGGGTGGGGGGTGGGGGGGATCGAAAATCATTTGTATCACAACATGACATCATGACTTTGCGTAAACATACACGCTCACTTTTTTAAGCCAAGTAGTGTGTTATATGTACGCATTTTGAGGTATCTAAGCTGTATATCGCGTGTATATCTATGCTGTATACAGCGTACGTAAACATTCACACCACTTGGCGTGTTATCGTGAGAAGAAAGCGATGGTTGAGTATAGGAAATGTGACCCACGGTTGGGTTTAGGATAGGAAGAACTGGTTGGCTTGATAAAAAGAAGAACGCGGTTGGCTTTAGTAAAAAAAAAAAAGAAAAGAAAACAACGGTCTCCTGGGTGAAAGTCCTGTGTTTTACCCATCTACCCCCTCGACCAACCTCCCTATGCCGATTTTCTCCCTTTCATACTACTCGCTACAGTGTAAATTCACGCGCTATTCCAAGGTAATATAAGTCAATGGAGGCCAAACGGCGTTGATAAACACGCTAAAAATTGATTCTTTTCCCTGGAAATTTGTATTCTTTTTTCAACCAATGATTGAACTAAATAGTTTCTGTTCACACGGTACCGCCAACGGCAAATACATCATGTCTTTTTCCAGAAAAACAGAGAAAGCAGAAAATCCATCTTATGTTCTTCTTTACAAAGTAGAAAAATGTCAGACTGACTGGCTGACATGTGATGTGCTTTCTTCTTAGAAAACAGCCAACAATCAATCAAATCGCAATACTTCTAGAATCCCAATAAATGAAAATATCAATTCAAATCCAATTGGCACCCATGTCTTTATTCATTCAGGGGAGGTCCACTGAGAAGAAGCCTCTCTTTTTACAGGAACACCCTGATCACATTCATACCTGGAAGCTGCCCAGTACAACCACTAACGGTCCGATCTGCTGGCCACTGAGCAGCTCCACTGGAGTGGTTGGGGTTAAGGGCCTTGCTCAAGGGCACCTCAAAGGTAGTAATGAGGGAGTGTGCTCTTTCACTTTCCCCACCAGATTTTACCCTGCCGGTCTGGGGACTGAACCGACGGCCTTCCAGTCACATCCGGTCTCTAACCTATAGGCCGCCCCGGTCCCATGTATTTGTGACAGAATCAAATCAGTTCCAATATTGCACCCAGACGAGGAGTTATCTGTCTCTCTTATACCTTGGAACACTCTTATCTTATCTCTTTCTGTCCATACTCCCTTCAGCAAAGGCTGCTTCTCATCAGCATCTGGGATGTTACCAATTACCGTCTGGTTGATCTCCAACCGGCCAAGACGTAGGACCTTTTGGTTTATGCAGCATTCCTACGAGATCAGAAAACTTTTCTCAGGGCGCCCGGATAGCTCAGTTAGCAGAGCGGGCCCCCATATATAGAGGGTTACTCCTCAATGCATCATTCCCCCCTCTCTATCTCTCTTTCTCTCTCCCCTTTCATGTCTTCAGTTGTCCTGTCAATAAAGGCCTAAAATGCCCCAAACAATAATCTTTAGAAAACTTCTCTCAGAAGAATCTTCACACACCATTCAGAATGATAAAACATAGAGGTTAACACTGCTACATATGCAATAAAGATTTTCAAACATGATTAAACTTGCAATATTGTCATTTCCCTTACAGTAACCATCAGTTAATCTAATGTAGGCATGCCCGCCCCTACAGTAAATTGCGATTTCTCTTTTCCTTTCTTCCCTCTTGCTCCTCATCTTTCTCCTACACACTTTTTATTTAATGAACAATTAATAATGATGTATCTTAACAGCAGGATAGGGATGTGATGAGGAGTCAGTGGTCAGCCAATGATTGGACACTTTCAGGCGGAATAAGTCTTGTGGTTAAACTGATGGGTCGACTGTGGCACCCAGCTTTCTGTCATGATGCAGCTGCCATGTTGATGCCTGAACTGATGCATACAGTGGCTTGCAGCTGTGGCAAAAACTAAGTAGTGTGCTGCCTGTATGTATGCCTGTAGCTTATGTCTATATGAATATAAATAAATGAAAGAGGAAGCCATAGAGAGAGGATGTTTTTAGTGGGTGCATTTTATGCTTGTGTGGGTACATGCCTCCATCTGTGTGTGTGTGTGTGTGTGTGTGTGTGGGGGGGGGGGGATGCTGCATGACACTGGCAGGACGGCATGCTGGGAGTGCAGAGACGAGGCTTTCCCTTGGCAGAGACAGCCAGAGCCCATCATTAGCCTGCTCCCTTTGTCAAGAATCTGGGCACTCACTCCTCCTCTTCCCCATCTTCCATTCAATCCCCCCCCCCACTTAATCCACTGTTCTTCTTCCTCTGCTCAATGCCCTCCTCCTCCTGTAATTTTCTGTATCATTAGAACTCCATGCAGATCTCTCTCTCACTCTATCTCTATCTCTATCTCTATCTCTATCTATTTTGGTGTTCCTTCTGATGAAGGGCACAGCACAGGGACCGTAAAGTGAATAATTATTTCATGATGTGTTTTCTGTACCACACCAGGCTGAGAAACAGCAGGCTTGGTTGCATGATCAGCCGCCATGTTGGCTGAGCAAGGTAGAGAAGGAACTGCTCTCCTTCTGAACACTCCTGACTCCTCTCACTGTTGATACATCCCTATATCATTCGTCACAATCACCTGTGAATTTGTTTCACATGCAAGGTGTAGTGAAGTTAGTCTGTCTCCAGCCGCACAGTTTCAAATCGTAAGCGTTGTAGTACATTAAATGTGTCCTCGTCAAGGATATATGCTCCCACATGTATGTCCCGATGTTTGTAAAACAAATTATTAATCGGCCTCTCCAGCCTCCACCCGGCCTCTTCCCATTCTCCAGGGGCCAGGGGTGTTTTCATACCGTCTGGGTTCACTTCAGACTTCCAATGACCAAAGGGATGGAAAAAGCCTTCCCTGAGGGGTTAATACGTGATATGTAGACAGTGTACCCTCCACCTACTTCATAACCACCCAGAGCCCCCCCCCCCCCTCCCTCTGCTCATGCTTCTGATGAACCCCATCACCTCCACATCAAATATAGATGCAGCCACTCCCTCGATGGCTGTCTTCAAAACTCAGTGACATACCTTCAACTCTGCATAACCCCCCCCATGAATTATTCACCCAGAGTGGCACGTGGACGGGGGCGTGCCATTGGATCAACCCCCCCCCATGCTTCTTTATTAATGCGATATTTGATAATGTTGCTGTGTGAATATCGCAAAAACGATATTACAGGCGAAAAATGAACAGATACTAAAGTGTATTTCGCAGCCTTTTGAGATGAGTGTATTGCGCCAGCTGATATCGCAATAGCGGTAAGAAAACCATATATTGTGCAGCCCTATTCTTCGTAATGGACTCTAATGGAGTACAGGTTGTGAGTTAATTAAGAATGTGGAGTTAATCGATTTTCATCTCTTTACATCACACTCTTTACATGTTCAGATGCTTTGGGTCTTTGGCTCCTATTAAAGAACCTAATGCATTTTGTCCATCCAGTGTTATATGAATAGCCTCTTGAGTTAACTTACTAAGGATCTGACTCCACTGCTGATCACGTCCTGCTCTGTAATTGGATTTCCCCAGAGGGTTCCTTGATTTCATGTTGAAAGTGGCTAAAACGTGGGAGGAGTTTTTTGTTTCTGATTTGAAACCTGATACTGAAAATGTATGTTTCCTTTTATGAAAGTGTATACATAAAGACTCTTTGCAACGGTTAATTTTAGTGAAACCATGCAGGGAATGGCCTCAGTTTTGGTCAAGGCTTTAGTCGCCTGAGGAGCTGTTTCCTGCAGCCCTCTGGGACGAGGAGTGAGAGACTGGGGGAGTAAACAGCAAAAACAGCCCCTACGGCAAGCAGGTGGCGGCTTTTTCTGCCAAGGAGGAATAATTAATCAGCAGAGAGGGCTGCGTGAAAAGGAAGGACGGAAGAGGAAAATAAAGAGATGAAAGAGCCTTCAGTTCAAAGAGAGCAATCGGCGATGAGCCTTGGTCCTTTCTGGGCCTGCAGAAGGCTGAAAGGAAGGAGTCAGACAAACAGGGCTTATGACTGTCACGGCTGACTGAAGCAGATTGCATTTAACATGAATCCACTAATCTGATTGCTCAAACGATTCATCTAATTGATTAGAGTTGGTCAGAAAAACACAGCAGTTAAATAACAGAATGTGCTATTTGTTGGATTATTGTTGGGGAAGACATAAGGATTTTGATGGGTAAACATGGTTTTAATTACCTTGCACAGCAGCTGAATTATCGCAATATAATAAGATCATGCAAATGCGAATAATAATAGTATAATGTGTACATTCAAAGGTAGTTTTAGTCGTGTGAGAGAAAACTCAGATTGGACAGATAGTCTAGCTAGCTGTCTGGATTTACCCTGCAGAGATCTGAGGACCAGGTAACCATAGTCCTCAGATTGGACAGATAGTCTAGCTAGCTGTCTGGATTTACCCTGCAGAGATCTGAGGACCAGGTAACCATAGTCCTCAGATTGGACAGATAGTCTAGCTAGCTGTCTGGATTTACCCTGCAGAGATCTGAGGACCAGGTAACCATAGTCCTCAGATTGGACAGATAGTCTAGCTAGCTGTCTGGATTTACCCTGCAGAGATCTGAGGAGCAGTTAACCATAGTCCTCAGGAATCCACCAGAGGTTAGAACGCCAACACAAAGAAAGAGGAAGGGGACGGACATCCGGCCCAAATGAGGGACATCTGGCTGAATATCTGGCGGCACCTGAACAATCCCAGAAATCGATAAAGACTAATGGGCGCCTTCCTCGACACTGAAGGACACCTTACATTTACAAATAGTAAAAGATAAAAACAGATGCACAACAAAGACCAAACAGAAATACAAAAGCAAAAAACAACAACAGACAAATACTATAAAATTACACTGAATATGATGACATCCATGATTGTCCTCATGTGTATGTCGGCCAGGTTATGGAACCTGAATGCGTTTTGGTGAAATTTCGTGTAGTATCCAAAACTATCAAGTACCAAAGGCTGCAATCAAATGTCTGGTCAGATTCATAATGTTTATGATCTTTGATCACATAGTTCCTGAATCAAAGCAACAAGGAGAGACAAATGAGGATGCAATTTGATTTGGCAGACTGCTCTTTGAGACAGCTATCAAAGAACCTGAGCAGCAGGGAGAGTCAGTCTCTCATTAATATGGTACATGGTCATTAACAATACTTAAACTTGAATTCACTTCAGCACATAAAAAGGGCATTGGGGTGGTGGAGGTATCCACATTGACATGAGTAATCAGCAAGGTAATAGTGAGTGAATAGTAATATCAGGTTATGGTAACAGGGAACATGTAATCATGGAACATGATTGGATGTTTCTAATCAGCCTGTAGCCAAACAGCTTAGTAGAAAAACACGTTTTAGTTATTGAGAAAACTGTTGTTTTGGTTTCTGTATCTAAATCCTATTGGCACAAATATCGAAAACTTTCACTTCAGTCATTCACTATGACAGCGTTTTAGCTCATTCCTCTTCTGGACAGGTGTGTTCTATTGTTTTAACTTATCAGTAGCAAGTGATGTGTTTGTCTCACCTATTAATTTGTTTTTAGTTGACACAGAAGTTGCAGATTGAAGAGTTCATTCATCATTCAGCTCACTTGCTTTTTCTGGCCATTCTTTTGTCGCTATTTTTCATAGCTGTGGCAAAGGATTTAACTAGCTAGCTATGTAAGGACATGTCCCCGTTCTCCCATTTGTGTCCTGCATGTGTCATTTTCCTTAATTAGGCCTGCAATAGCATCTACTTTTGAAATTAACCTTCCTATTTAGGGGTTTTCTGTTTCTTGGGGCTGTGTCTGTCTCTGTCAGCAGAGAATAGATTTGAAAAACTCCAACTGGGCCTCTGGGAGCAGCAGATCCAGTCTGTACTGACTGCTTGATGTGTAGTGTCACTCTGGCTGACAGCAGTGCCTCCACACTGTATTACATGTTGCTACCTGTGTGTTGCTGTATTGTTTTTGTCACTTATGATCGGCCCCTAGTCAGAATCAAAACCACCTACATGCAGCTCCATATGACCACCTGTAATTCTTAGCCATATCTATCCCTGAAAACACACCCCTCCTCCAAAGACGATCATTTAACAACTGGACAGGAACAGCTGTCTGTCCAGCTCAGAGTGTTCAATACATTTGTTTCCCTTCCAAAAGCCGATTCAGTCCACCTCTGCTACTCAGGGGTTGATGTATAGAATCCCAATGCAGAGCAGTTTGCTGTGAGCATATAGGATTAGCAATGCTCTGCAGTCTTGCACTGAGCGTTTCAAGGCTGCTGTTGTTGCCTGGTGCCCTGCCTTACATACCCGTGTCCTGTCACAAGGGATTACAGCACCCCTCCGACAGCGCTGTCGTGGCGTGTGCTGTCACACAGACGTCACACAGACTCTGGTGGACCTTGCGCACTTTGACAGTATAATTTCAGCTGAAATGTGATATGTCTTATTTAATGTGTTACCATGCAATCACTGTTGCAGCACTGCATGACTGCTGAAGCCCCAGCATTGATATTTGAGAACACTTATGATTTAAATTACCCATAAACTATTTATTTCTGTTCTCAGTAAAGATTTTACAACTACTGTAGTAGTGCTACAAATGGGTACTTTTGCAAGCACACAAGTATCCTAATTATGATCCGTATTTTGGAGTATCCACCTTAGGGCTGGGCAATATATTGATATTGAATATTTGAGGCTAAATATTATCTTACATTTTAGATACCGTAATATCGTGATATGACGTTGTCTTTTCCTGGTTTTAAAGGCTGCATTAAAGTAAAGAGATGTCATTTTCTGATCTTACCAGACTGTTCTGGCTGCTCTATTATTTGCCTTTACCCATTTTGTCATTATATTCACATTACTGATAACTATTTATAAAAAATCTCATTGTGTTAATATTTTGTGACGCACTAATTGTCAACCTTACAATATCCCCACAATGTCAATATTGATGTATTTAAAAACCAAAGCATTGAGAACTTTGTAAGTGAACAGTTATTTTATGAAGGCGCCATCTTAGGAAACAGTCATGACCAGTCGAACCAGTAACCACTAACATAGCTTAAGCAGGGCGTTCATTTTGATTTACATGTAGGGAGCCTCATTATGCTACCGTGGAAGTGTGGTGCTATTTTGAGCCTTGTTAGTGGTATAAAAAAGGCAGAGCAGGATACCCAGGGCTCAGTTTACACCTATCGCAATTTCTAGCCACTGGGGGACCATAGGCAGGCTGGGGGAACTCATATTAATGTTTAAAAAAAACTTAAAGTGACATTTTCATGCCATGGGACCTTTAAACAAATTCCAAATTCAAGTTGTGAATGAATCCTAGGATACATCTTTTGCTTAAATATAACTATGTGTGACCCGGAAAACCCAAATACACAGTGTTTGAAGTAAACGCCACTTTATTATCATAAAACACACACTAAATAAAACACAACTCTATCCTTCCTTGTCATTTTTGTTTCTATGAATGTGAATAGGGTAAAAAAAATAATCTGGGGGACATCTAAATCAGTGGTCATGACCAAAAGAACGAGATCCAGGCCACAAGCTTGCGACATGGGTTTCCTCACGAGGGTGGCTGGTGTCTCCCTTAGAGATAGGCTGAGAAGCTCAGTCATCCGTGAGGAACCGCTGCTCTTTTGCGTCCAAAGGAACCAATCGAGGTGTATTGGGCATTTGGTAAGGATGCCTCCTGGGCGCCTTCCTAGGGAGGTGTTCCAGGCACGTCCCGCTAAGAGGAGGTCTCGGGGAAGACCCAGGACTTAGGTGGAGGGATTATATCTCCAACCTGGCCTGGGAGCTCCTCGGCATCCCCCAGTCAGAGCTGGTTAATGTGGCTCGGGAAAGGGGAGTTTGGGGTCACCTGCTGGAGCTGCGGCCCCCCGACCCGACCCCGGATAAGGATAGCAACGGATGGATGGATGGATATTGTGGATATCGTTGGATTTATCAGTAGATGGATATTGTGTCATTGTGTTGCTGTTGGGTTACTGTCTGTCATTAGATTGGGCTGTGCTTATCTTATTCAGAGTGTTTTTTGTTTGTCAGTGACATTGATATTTTGCAAGAGTGTGGTTCCTCCCTCTGATCACTTGTTTATTGCTGCTGCTAAGAAGGGGAAGCAAACACTCCTCTTTTGTTTTTCTTCTCTCTGTCCTCCGTGTCACAAGTGAATACAAGTCTTGCAGTCAGATGAAGTGAATGTGCCAGAAGACAGAGGGAAGGCAGGGGGAAGAAAGAAAGAGCAAGGAGTGGAAAATTTTCTCAAGTGACACATTTGAGGACAGACTGGCACTTTGTCTTCCAAGGAGAGCCTGGATTTATCGCCCGTTGTGTCTGCGCTGATACACCATGCGGGCACTGGTATTTCATCCTTGTTTTGCAGAGAAAAAATTAGATGGCAATCATTCCTCTGGGAGTACACAACATTGTCCAAGGGTAATCTCGTGCCCCGCTGGGGCGTGGCGGGTGTCTTTTTTCTGAGCATTTTATTTCGCTGAGTTAAAGACAATCCTACATGTAGCTTAGTCATAAATAAACTATTGAGAAAGTAAAGTTTTTAGACTTTAGTCTGGAGCAATGTTTACATTACTCCCTACACATGTGCACAATAGTGTTCATTTTGTCACCGATTTTTAATTTAGTCCTTAGTTTTAGTCATATTTAGTTTTTCACATATGTTTTTTTGTTAGTCAAGTTTTAGTTGACTGAAAGTCTCGTCATTTTAGAGGAGTTTTAGTCAAAAGAGAACTCAAGGTGTCTTAGTCAAGTTTTAATCAAAACATGTTAGTCTTTTTTAAAATAAATTATTTCTGAGATTATTTCTGATAAACATTTCAGTCAAATAGTGTTTAACACATCTCAAATATTGGTTAAATATCATAATTACCTGACAAAATACACTTGTTGAATGATTTTTGTTGAATGCAACATCTGTTTTTTTATCAAGCCTCTTCCTTCATGCAAATACAATTGTACACAGACACGTTAGATAAGCACCAGGGCTCCTGGGCTCTACAGCACCTGGTTTCACAGACACATGTTAGATAAGGGCCAGGGCTCCTGGGCTCTACAGCACCTGGTTTCACAGACACATGTTAGATAAGGGCCAGGGCTCCTGGGCTCTACAGCACCTTGCACCTTGTTTCACAGACACATGTTAGATAAGGGCCAGGGCTCATGGGCTCTACAGCACCTTGCACCTTGTTTCACAGACACATGTTAGATAAGGGCCAGGGCTCCTGGGCTCTACAGCACCTTGCACCTTGTTTCACAGACACATGTTAGATAAGAACCAGGGCTCCTGGGCTCTACAGCACCTTGTTTCACAGACACGTTAGATAAGGGCCAGGGCTCCTAGGCTCTACAGCACCTTGCACCTTGTTTCACAGACACATGTTAGATAAGGGCCAGGGCTCCTGGGCTCTACAGCACCTTGCACCTTGTTTCACAGACACATGTTAGATAAGAACCAGGGCTCCTGGGCTCTACAGCACCTTGTTTCACAGACACGTTAGATAAGGGCCAGGGCTCCTAGGCTCTACAGCACCTTGCACCTTGTTTCACAGACACATGTTAGATAAGCGCCAGGGCTCCTGGGCTCTACAGCACGTTGTTTCATAGACACATGTTAGATAAGCGCCAGGGTTCCTGGGCTCTACAGCACCTTGTTTTGTTGCCAGCAGTTTCATACATTTCTTCAGCCTCTCTGCAAGCTGTTTAAGAGCAGCTTCGCCAGCACTCCTTTCCTTGCCCGGGGCCGGGGCACATCGCTACGTGCTATAGCGGCTTCTACAGGAGGCTGAACCGAGCTTTCTCCCTCCCCCGCCCAGGCCACATTGCTACCTGGATGTGTGATGGCTAGATGAAAAGAAAAGGGACACGCTAAATCTCTTGATGAGCCGCATCCGAGCCAGGGGAAAAATACTGGGAACCAAGCAATTGGCCTGTTTGGAACAGGCATACGCTCCAAATGGGCACTGCACTAGTTCTATTTCATGATGAAAAAGTACAGACGATTGTGGACCAAAATGAAGAGAAATTTTATCTTAATTTTTATTTAATGGAAAATATTTTATAGTCGTTTTTGGATATTGGTGCAGTCTCTTCATCGTCTTCGTCATGGAAAAAAAGGTTGTTGATGAACATATTTGTATTTCTGACGAAATTAACACTAGTGCACAACAGAAACATTCTTTTGTCTCTGGTGGTCTACAGTGGATGGATTCCTGGTTCACTGCAACCCAATAGATCCATCTTATCACAGGCAGGTCCAGCATTTGTGGAGCTTTACCTTATAGTCGGACTAAAAGTCAGGATATCTCGGCCTCTGCTGCTTCCATTTTGACCATTCTTTTTTAAATCTTAAAGTAAGGCCGCTTTCACACTGCCTGCATGGCGTGAGCGTGTCCGTTTTTATCTCGGCTCCCGTGTTGTCTCAGAAGCAGCTCGAGCCGCGCCGAAAAACAGGTGCAAGCTAGAAGTAGGACTGTCACCTATTTGTCACACAACACGCAAGCATGTTGGAAGCGTTTCCAGGCAAATAGAATACGAAAATATGTATCTGTCATTTTGAGACAAATACATATTAATAAATATAAATGGACTGTTCTTATATATCGTTTACATAGTACAGGAACCATTCACACACTGTGGCTAAGTATTGCTCATCAGATAAACACCCACACACAATTACACACCGATGCGCTGCATTGGGGGCAACTCGGGGTTCAGTGTCTTGCCCAAGGACACTTTGACCACCAACAGATCGAACCACCAACCTTCTTATTGGCAGGCGACCGCTGTACCCCTTAGCCACAGCTGCCCCCAATAAATTCTGTGTGTATGTTTGAAAGTCTCTAGGTTTTGACATTAATGCAGATATAAATGTAATTTAAAAATATAATTATAAATAATAATTGATTTTCAAATACTGCACCTGTCAGTACATAAAAAAGTATTCTGTTTCTAGTGTGCAAAGACATAGAACACACCACACAGCCGCCACGCAATAGAAACGCCACGCTCACGCTCAAAGGCAGTGTGCAAGCGGCCTAAGCTAAGGTAGCTGTTTTTGCAACTTAGATATTCAGCTTTTAAAGTGGAACATCAGAATTTGCAGCTTACCCTGCACTACAGTCAAACGTTTTTGATAAAGAGGATTATGGGAGAGGATGTATCATTAGACACATTGCCCATTCAAAAATATAGTTGAATGCTTTGATAGTGTCCTACATGCGAATGACAGGTAAATATTCTTGCGTTTGGCTTGTCAGGCTGACTTTGATTGTTCGTCTCCATGGCTATACCAGCGTCCAGAAACCGACACTCTGTCCTCCCACCACTCTGTCCTCCCACCACTCTGTCCTCCCCCCAGTCTCCACGAGGATCAACAGGATGATGTTGACAGCACAGCGCCATGCCTCAACATCTCCCCTTCTCTTCGGCCGGCCTCCCTGACATCAGTATTACAGTAGCCATTATTCCTCCTGAGCAAGAGAGACACTCTCACACACACACACACACACACACACACTGTGTGAGTCATCCAGAGACCAAGCTGTGTGTCAGGCTATAAACAAAAGCTCCCTGCCTCCCAGAGCAGAGTGCTAATCAGCGGAAGGATGTCATCTGTAGAGAAAGCAGTGTGATGCGTTCAGTTCACTTTGTTGGGCTGAGCGGCCGAGCGTTGCCAGGCAGCATGTTTCATCCTATCAATCCATCATCCAGCTTATAGTGTATAAATTGAATTTACTGCCTGCATTAAGGCTCTTTTAGCCTGTTTTTATTTCTCCTTCCCATTATCACATGAAATCTGCCACTGACCCATTGTTAGGAGTTATGATCCAAATGTGTCCATCACTCAGTCTGCCTTAACATGCTGTCTTATATAAATCCCTTGAAGTTTTCATCTTAGCTGCACAGTCTTTCTGTTTTAATGTAGCACATTTAGGTTTTTCTAGCCATTTCCCTTCTGATTTACCAGTTTCATCTAACCCAACTTTTCTTTCTCCTGTCGTCCACAGATTATAGATAATGGGCTGTGTGCAATGCAAGGATAAGGAAGCAACCAAACTCACAGACGACCGAGACACCAGCATCTCCCAGGGAGCCGCCTACCGATATGGGGCCGACCCCACGCCACAGCATTACCCCAGCTTCGGGGTCACCGCCATCCCCAACTACAACAACTTCCACGCTCCCGTTGGACAGGGGATGGCCGTCTTCGGGGGGGTCAGCACTTCCTCTCACACTGGAACCCTGAGGACTCGTGGTGGGACAGGTAAGGGATGTGTGATGTTCAAAGTTAGAGAGGTCATGGTTAGTCAGGGGCGTTTCTAGGATTTGAGAAGGTTGGGGGCTTAGCCCGGATCCATTTAAATAAACTGAATGTAATGCAAAAGGCTTGTTAATAGCCAGTGTATGTTCACTTTAGCTGCCCAGTCTGTAGATGTTAGTTAGATGGCACCAACATTTGGTCTAATAATAACATTAAACACTTCATTTCCTGCATTCTGGTGAATTTATATGCACCAATTTCTAAATTTTTCTAAATCAGTTTAAGATGGATATATCTTTATGTAAAGGGTAACATATATTATAATCCAAATATCAACAAATAATGGAATATATTGCAGTAGGGCTCTCAGGCATTCTGTATTGCTATTTATTCTCCTGTAGATCGACTTTTCTTTTATTTATGGGGCTTTTTAGGCCTTTATTTGACACAATAGATGAAGACATGACAGGGGAGAGAGAGGGGGAATGACATGCAGCAAATGGCCACAGGTCAGAATCGAACCCTAGCACGCTGCATTGAGGAGTAAACCTGTATATATGGACGCCTGCTTTACCCACTGGGTTATCCGGGCGCCCAACATTTCTAATTATACAGTATCTGAGTCAGCACACATGTAGCCAAGGCATCATTTACTCTTTTCTCATATTTTAGTTGGGAAACAACCACCTTAAATGTGCATATGACAATTATTCACCTCAATTATTAATTTTAATGAATTAATAAAGCCCTGGACTGTAATATTTCAGATGTGTTTGAGCAAGATTTCTGCTCATGTTTTAAAACATCCTATCCCATCTGTGTTTTCTGAGATTTGGAGTAGTCGTGATATATTGAGAAAAATAAAACAAAAGCAAAAAAAACAAAAAAAGATAGAAAATAGTTTACCTGCACCATAGTCTGCTGTGAATTACGGGATTGCTCTGCTGAGATCTCAGACCTTCTGACAGACACGCTGTCCTGTTTGAGACTGAGGTGAAAAACCAAAACTACGGCAGAAATACACGGAGCTCAAACGCCACACATCTGCCTCAGCATGCCCACAGTGGAGCGCATCCATAAACCTGAAGCTGCACAGACCACAGAAGGCTCGTTGCTCATCTCTATTTTTACAGCGAAAAGTAAAGGAGTGCTCATCCATTCAAGATCTCTGCAGGTGCAAGTTGAAGAGACAGTCAAAGCTCAGAGAGGCAGGGGTGTGTGAGTGTTTGCAAGGAACACAGAAGGGGGAAGTAATTCATTTGAAGGGTACTTCTTAGAGCAATGTGTCTTTATTGTTTTGTCAGAACAAGGAAAGTATCTGCATTTTATGCACCCAGTGATTCTCGCACACAGCCGCTCACACACACACACACACACACAAACACACAGAAACACCTCTGAATGCAGAAGCACAACCTCTTAGGGATTATTTGTGCAGTTAAAGACTTCCTATGGCATCCCAAAATCCTGACAATCCTCACTCACAGCCCCGACCCCAGCCCGGCCCTGTCAGGAACGTCCGGCTGGCATTATCACAGGGCTTTGTGTGCCGGCATCATTGTTTATATGGGGAATATTCCAACTCAGGATATCCTTTATGTTTGACTGAGCCCGGGCTGCTCTGCAGAGGAACTCAGCATTTCCACTCAACTTAGCAGGAGTCCTCTCCCTCAAAGTGTGGCTTATTTTCTGCACTGTATAATCTAAATCCACTCAGTGGCAGCAGAGCTGAAAGGGGACCAGATAGAGTTTAGCTTTTTAATTTTCTTCTGGTGGGGAAATTTGGACACAAGCCGCCGTTCCCTCTCAACCCCTTTAATAACACAGCTGCCTATCTAGTTTGCCCAACAGCCACAATCAAGCAGCTCAGTCGCACTGCAGAGGAACCCAAACTGCAGTTAGGATCACAACTAAATCTTAGTGATTATCAGATGATCTTTTTCTAATGTCGTTTTCCCCAAATGGAAATTCTCAGCTAGTCCTATGACCTTATAGCTAATTGGGTAGGATCCCAGCAGACGACTCTGAAAGGAATCAATAAAGCAGTTTATACATAACGCCCACCTCTGCTAACCAAATGGAACATTCAAGCAGTGCAAACCACAGCTGTGATGTATTCAGGGTCTTGTTATGTTGTGAATGGGGCTGTATATACATCTTCAGTGATTTGACACTGAATAAATTAAATTCCTATTCACAAGTTACCAATTTGATGTTCGATTTGATTCCGTATTGATTTGATTAGGTTTTTTCAGTTATATTTCCAATTTTTCTTAGCTATGAAAGAGATTCTCAGACAACTCATGCTGTAAATTGCACAAGGAACCCTCTTAAAAATATAAACGTCAACATTAAGACTTTATCAAAAAAGCAGTTACATTAATGTAATTTTTTCATTTTACATGAACACACTACAGCAGTCAATCCAATAAAGTGCAACACCACAGACTCCAGTGACCAGAGAAGTTCTTTAAGTGTTTTCTTCAGTGTAACGAGTATGATGCAGAGACAGGGCCATACATCTGTGAAAATGGGCATGTTTCTCCCTTGCCGAGCCTCTTAAAAGATCAAATTTGGGATTTTATAAAACAATATGAAACCTTTGAAATGAAGACCAATTTGAGTCAGAAACCTGTTTTTTTTAAACCCTGCCCTAGTTGTGAAGTGATTCAATCAGACAGTTGGCTCTCCATTCTGCCTGTTCGTTATCACATGCATAGCAGCAGGTCCCCTCTATCTGCAGTCCTATTGGCAAGAGCCTCACATACACTCTGCATTCTAACACTGTTTCCCAGAAAGCCTTAGTCTGGAGTCAAATGACTTGGGAAATAAAAATGTGATCAAGAGAGTTTAAGTGAACTTTGAAGAAGTGGCCCATTCAACTTCCATTTGTCAAACACTCAGAGGCATGAAACGAGCTGAGCAAAACACTCTGAGTGCTGCTTTTGTCTCATGATGAGAAGAGACAAGTCAAACTGTGATGAGAAGAGACAAGACAAACTAAGATACCGGTAGTCAGTTAGATAGAGATCTAAGGCCTTTTAAAGGGCAATTCCAGTTTATTAACTGTTTCATCATCAGTGTTTGGGAAGTTACTTTTGAAAAGTAGTGTTTTCTCGTTACTCAATACTTCTTACAGTAATCCCTTACTTTACTTAGTTACCATTATGAAAAGTAACTTTTAGAGCCTGACCGGTATTAGACATTTCCCGATCTATCAGTATTGGCATTAATAATGGCCGATAAAAAATATATATATATATACACTACCGGTCAAAAGTTTGGGGTCCCTTCTACATGTCCATACCACTCCATTATAGACAGAATACCTGCTAATTTGGGTGGGGGGGCTGATCTTTAATGCAATATCTACATTGCCCATTATCAGCAACCATTCATCCAATGTTCCAAAGGCTCATTCTGTGTACTAATCTATCATTTAAAAATAAAAAACTAGAATAACATTGAAGAACCATTTTACTATTATGTAAGCACATAATGTAATCTGATTACTGCCCTGGTTAAAAAAACAATGCAACTGATCTCAGCTGGCATTCTGTCTACAATGGAGTGCAATGGGAATTTCTATGTGACCCCAAACTTTTGACCGGTAGTGTATATATATATATTCCTTCATCAGAATCATTTATAGTGACAAATAAATGAGTTTTGGCGTTGTATAGTTTGTCCACCAGAGGGCGCTCTACAACGCCCCTGTTGGCAACACAGATTTTTATTTTTTGTTATTGTTTTTTTGTACAAAGGAATTTCAATTTCATATCTTAAGTTTGTATTTTTATTCATTGTTTTTATCAGAACTTTAATATATTTTGATGTTCCTCTGTTCTGTTGTGACAATAAAACGATCATATTATCATATTTTAGTGAGAACTCATAAATAACTACAAATAACTAATGTTAGGGAAATCTGTTTATATTTTGTTGTTTCTGGATTATTATTTTTTTTAAACATATATATATATATTGGAATATTGGATGTCGGTATTGGCCTAAAAATCCTTTATCAGTCGGGCTCTAGTAACTTTTTTTAGTTACTTTTAAAAGCAGGCGTCTCTGACAGAGAGGCTTGACCATCTTTGACCATAAAGCCAATCTCTGGTTTATCAGTGAAGTGTCTGTACTGTTACGCGGTGTCAGTGTGTGTCATACCTGTATCGACTTGTACCGCTCACGCAGCCAGGACAGGTTGCGCGTTGTCGTAGACACATGCAACCTCTTTTCTGGAAATCCTTGCGTGTCTGTGCGACCGACATGAGTCCACAGCGGTCTGCTGCGTGTAGCCTATGTATGAGCCCATCTCCACCACATCCATCTGTGAGGTTGTCAGCTTTGCGTCTACCTGGCATGCTCTGTTTGTAGGACGGCCGATTTAGCCGCCAGTTGTCAGCGATGTAGTGACATTTGTAACCTAGCTCTCCTCTCGGAGCGCCGTCCGGCAAAAAGCCGCTAAGCTTTCAAAAGTTACCGTTGGCTCACACTTAGACTTTTTAGTAAAATTTCCAACACAGGACTCCTTACTTGTAACAGATTAGTTTTTTACAATGAGGTATTAGTACTTTTACTCACGTAAAGGATCTGAATACTTCTTTCACCGCTGGTTCCTAGTATAGTCAACATGACTGACTTATTTTCCAACCTGAGATGGATCCTTATTGTATATAGTGTATACAGTGTGCTGCATCAGCCAGTGCAGCCTCAGTTATACATAATTCTGAGCTTCATTTTCTTTCGTTAATCTGCTGAGCGCTGACACCGTTTGTATCTCTCCTGCAGGAGTCACCCTCTTTGTGGCACTTTATGACTACGAGGCACGGACAGAAGACGACCTCAGCTTCAGGAAAGGAGAACGTTTCCAGATTATCAACAGCACGTAAGTCGCTACAGCTGCTTATCAGACGGCCTGCACTTGTCTTATAGGGGATGGTGCTGCTAGGAGGGGAGCACACAGGGCTGAGGTAGAAGTGGCAGGTTGTACATGGAAAAGTAGTGTTTTGGTATCTTAATCTGGAGCCAGCCAAACGTAATTCTGCTTTACTTCAGTTTGTGGAAGTATAAGATTAGAAAAATCCTTTTCAGTTGACTGACAACTGAAGTAATTTACAGGTGTATAAAAGGCTTCAATCCAATGAAAATGAAAGCTATAGTGCTTAGTTTCTGTTGCCCCCATGAGCAATTCTAAGTAATGACAACAAAACTGCCGACACGTCCACATAATACAAGCCTTCTGGGATCCCTTTAGCCATCGTGTCCTCAGCTTGTGGACGGTTTTCATGTTGGTTCTGTCCACATGAGGCTGTGTCTCAGCCTACCGGACTGACCCTGCCTCTTGGTTTGTTTGGGTTGCTGCAGTGGTGCAGTGACATTTGAGGAGGCTCGGGAGACTGCTGGGTCTGTGCTCCAACCTGATTCTCTTCAAGATTTGGTGTTAATTATGCTGCTCTGCGTAGGTGCTGTGCAGTACTGCAGAGGGGGGCGGGAGGTTTACTGTGACTCCATTGTTTCATAATTACGCTGATGACCTGTATGTAGCATCACTCAACTGCTAGCTCTCATTTCTGTGCAAATAGGTAAACACACAGCCATCAGATGACACTGTATTTGTTTGTTATCTTGGATCCTGGATATCCAGGCCGGTGTAGTTTCACAATGAAGTCAATTATTTTGGTTTTTCAAGTGAAATAAAACTGAAACTATGGGAGTGTTGTTATTGGCACTGATCTCCTGATTTGGACCATACTGTGCCTGAGCTCAACTGCAAACTTTGATCATGTGTAAACAGTCTTTGGATGTATTTGTATGACTGTTCCAGACAACCCTTGGTTTCCTTTCATTTATGTACTGTATGGAAATTAATTAGCAGTGCAGACTGATTTGAAAACTCTTAAAGGTCTTATGACATGCTGCTTTTTGGATGTTTTTATATAGACCTTAGTGGTCCCCTAATACTGTATCTGAAGTCTCTTTTATATAGACCTTAGTGGTCCCTTAATACTGTATCTGAAGTCTCTTTTATATAGGCCTTAGTGGTCCCTAATACTGTATCTGAAGTCTCTTTTATATAGACCTTAGTGGTCCCCTAATACTGTATCTGAAGTCTCTTTTATATAGACCTTAGTGGTCCCTAATACTGTATCTGAAGTCTCTTTATATAGACCTTAGTGGTCCCTAATACTGTATCTGAAGTCTCTTTTATATAGACCTTAGTGGTCCCTTAATACTGTATCTGAAGTCTCTTTTATATAGGCCTTAGTGGTCCCTAATACTGTATCTGAAGTCTCTTTTATATAGACCTTAGTGGTCCCCTAATACTGTATCTGAAGTCTCTTTTATATAGACCTTAGTGGTCCCTAATACTGTATCTGAAGTCTCTTTTATATAGACCTTAGTGCTCCCCTAATACTGTATCTGAAGTCTCTTTTATATAGACCTTAGTGGTCCCCTAATACTGTATCTGAAGTCTCTTTTATATAGACCTTAGTGGTCCCTTAATACTGTATCTGAAGTCTCTTTTATATAGGCCTTAGTGGTCCCTAATACTGTATCTGAAGTCTCTTTTATATAGACCTTAGTGGTCCCCTAATACTGTATCTGAAGTCTCTTTTATATAGACCTTAGTGGTCCCTAATACTGTATCTGAAGTCTCTTTATATAGACCTTAGTGGTCCCTAATACTGTATCTGAAGTCTCTTTTATATAGACCTTAGTGGTCCCCTAATACTGTATCTGAAGTCTCTTTTATATAGACCTTAGTGCTCCCCTAATACTGTATCTGAAGTCTCTTTTATATAGACCTTAGTGCTCCCCTAATACTGTATCTGAAGTCTCTTTTATATAGACCTTAGTGGTCCCTAATACTGTATCTGAAGTCTCTTTTATATAGACCTTAGTGCTCCCCTAATACTGTATCTGAAGTCTCGTTCCCGAAATTCAGCCTTGGTGCAGAATTCCAGCCACTATAGCCAGTCCCACAATGAGCTTTCTTTAGTACCATTTCTGAGTCTGTAGCTATTCAGGAGGAGAGGGGGGGCA
This sequence comes from Etheostoma perlongum, assembly GCA_026937815.1. Taxonomy (NCBI): domain Eukaryota; kingdom Metazoa; phylum Chordata; class Actinopteri; order Perciformes; family Percidae; genus Etheostoma; species Etheostoma perlongum. Next base: position 24,624,770 of record CM049388.1, on the reverse strand, counting down.
AGGTGGAGGGTGGGGGTGTGGCCTTGACCAACTGCCATGCTTTGCTTGTTTGCAAGCCACGATGTCTCTCTCTCATGGACGGGCCAAATTCTCTGGGTAGGCAAAGCAGAGAAAGGGGAGGTAACCTTTCCCCTCATGACGTCATACGGGGAAAATTCGAGATCGGCCCATGTGAGCTTTCATTTTCTCAAAGGCAGAGCAGGATACCCAGGGCTCGGTTTACACCTATCACCATTTCTAGCCACTGGGGGACCATAGGCAGACTGGGGGAACTCATATTAATGTTAAAAACCTCATAAAGGGACATTTTTATGCCATGGGACCTTTAATGTAGACTTAAGGTTTACTGTGATGGATTACAGAAGTCTATTTTACGTATTTATTTCAGTAGCCCAAGGAAATCAATATAGGCCAATGACCAACTGAAATTGTGAACAAAATGCATCCGAATTTGTAAAAATTAGCAGTATGCTTTGCAAAATGACAAACTGTGATGTACTAAAACTGCTAAAACATTCAAAACCACTGATGACTGATCCTTTAAGATTCTGTTAAATCAGACAAATACTAAAAATGAAATAAATATGATTTTTTAGAATTTATAATGTGAACATACATTACCTTTTATTCCCAACGTAAGCAACACTGCTGTATTCTTTTGAATAGGTAATAAAGAATTTTGTTAGTTGTTTGTTTTGTTTATGAAATAAACCGACAAAGCCAGTCGTAACAAATAAGTCTGCATCATTTATAGCGAGTTGCTGAACCCCGTCACCACACAAATGTCTTCACTGGGAAAAAGCACAAATGCAAAGAGCGATAAACAATATTAAACCATTACACTGAATATCACAATGAATCAGACCTGTCCAAATGGTAGTCCTATTTAGTGTCACTGATACAAGCCTGATACTTTTTAGCTTTTTACTAAATGTATTTTATAGGTTTTCCTTAATTAGTTCTTGACCTTGATCTTTTTATTTTTTAAATTATTGACTTTTTTTATTTATTGCATTATTATTATTTGCTCTGTAGCACTTTGAGATTGCTGAAATGTAAAGTGCAATGCAAATAAAATGTATTATTATTATTATTATTATTATTATTATTATTATTCCTTAGACACTCACCCACAGGTCTCCCTCTCAGGCTGCTGCGACCACAGCAGCATCCACCAATCAGAGTGGCGTGGCGAGGGTTGAGGTCTGGTAATTCGGGGTTAGGGTTAGGATTCAAATAATGACACAAAAATGTCTGACCTTTATTTTGATGATAAACTACTTTCCAAAAGATTTCCTCTACAGATCAATGTCATTTGGAATTATAGGGAAAGAGGAGAAAGAGTATTGGTATGCTAATTAATTCCAATTATTAATTGTCAATCATGCTAGCATGACCTAGGGAGTCAAGCATACCACTCAACAGACAGTATATAAAGAGTACAATGTTTGTACAATAATAAATGACTAATGAATAAATACAGTATTTGCTTGAGTTTAAATCAAGCTTTTTTTATTGTCAATCTTTCCAGGTAATATAATCGGAGATGATTAAGAAATAACCGAACTGTCTCTTTTAAGGTTTTGCAGACCTGGAATCATAAGCTTGGTAGTTCTGGAATCCAGGCAGCCCTGGTTCTGTGTGTCAGTATGTATTGTAATCAGAAACGGGTGTATTGCCACAGTAAGTAACACCTAATGGGAATTTGCCTTGGTGATTGAAGCATACCGTACATACAAAAACAAATAGAAACAGAAACGAATATATACAAAATAGCTGTTTAGAAAAAGGAGGGTGCAGAATGCTGAACATATATATATAGTATGTGCAATGGGCAGATGCATAGTCCAGGATGAAGTGTAGTGACTAGGGATATGTAGCCTGGAAGGTGAAATCTATGGCAAAAAAAGCACATAAAGTGCACAAAGAACCTGCCGCCCCTAGTGCAACTCTCACCCTTGGCTAAGTGTTAATGTAGTTAAAAAATTAGTCAAAATAAGGCTTGTTAATGCAGCACGAGTGTTGCATGTATTGATGTTTTCCTCCAAACAAGCACAAACTGCTTTCACACAAACATGCAGTGTCTCAAATATAACATGTTAATGCTTGTGCCACATAAATCCTCTCCTGATGAATTGTTGCTGTACATGGCTGCCTTATCATCTCCGCCTCTGGCCCAGCAAGGTCAGTCTTCCTCTTAACCACACCCGGTTAGCATCCTGTCCCAGTTAGCATCTTGCACATTCCAGCACACACCTCAGCCCCCGCTGGGCCTCAGCCAGAGCAGGAAGACACCGTCATTAGAGCCGAGACTGCCTCCTCTTCCTCTTCTTCTTTGCCCTCCCCACCTTCCTCCCTCTCTCCTCTCCAGCTCCCTTGTCCACCCACGCCTCACTGCTACAACCAGCCTCAAATATGCATAGGGTGTCTTCCAGCCGCACACACTGTCCCCTGCTGGACAAAGGTGATAAAAGGCTAAAATCCTCATTTGCTCCAGCCTGTCAGAGCTGGCAGAAAAGCATGGGTGGCACGGGGGGGGGACAAATAATCAGTCGGAAAATATAGGAAATATTGGGAAGGATCAAACAACTTAATGTATTTCTGCTAAATAAAACATCAAAATCATTATTAGTTTCACTTTTCATTTTAAACAAATTGTTTATCAGAATACAATACACATTTTCTATAGGTTCCATAGAAAATTAGGTTCCATTAATAGGTCATGTGACAAGGGCTGTGAAAACTGTCAGAACAGGCAGCCAAGTGACAGTACTCTGATCCCTTGGAATTTGTCAGATCGACAGCACTCTAGCCCAATAGATTGGAGGGGGCACCAGTGCCCCCCTTATAGCCCCGCCTCTGGCAGGAAGTGGCTGTCAGATGCCCGAGCAGGCAGAGATCCCAGCTGATGAAGGCACCGTTGTCCCATTTTGTTTTGTGATGGCATCCTTCAGGCAATAGCCTCCATCCCTGAGTGTTTATTAGGAACTGTGGTCACCCCAGGCTTTTTATAACCCCCTGTGAGTTTAAATTGTGACGCTTCATCAGACATAATCAGGAAATAGCTCCTGTTTTTTAGCAGAATGCTATAAGTCAACGCTGTTAGTAAATGAAATGACTTTTGTTCTGACTGAGCTGCTAGGCTATGAATAAACACGCTGTGGTGTTGTGAATGGCTGACTGTACTGTATTCTGTCATCAGCGGTCACCATGGGGCCAGAGGATTCAGAGACCAGAGGGAGCTTCTTTGTTTACTTTTGTTGTTGCTTTGTCTTTTTGTGGCAGGGCAGAGTTGGTTTAAGGAGGTATGTTTTCTGGAGACAAAAGAGGCAGCGGGACAGACTGGGGCCCACCCCGCCCCGTCTGTTTATGTCTCTCCGGCTCCGTGCAAACACACACATCAACAACACATCTTACACCGCACAAACACATTCTCTCGCTCCAGCATACTCTTCTCTCTCAAAAGGCGGATTGTTGAGGCTCCATCTCTTTCTCCTGAGGGATCCTCCATGAACAAAGGGAAGCAGGCCTATTTCTGCCTGGGACGTTGTCCCCAGGCGATCGCCCATTAGAGCTTTATTCAGAATAAATGAAAGACCAACAACGCCTTGCCTCCCCTTTTCCTCCACTCCCTTCTCTCTCGCTCTCTCTCTCCATCTCTTTCTCTGTCTTCAGCATCCCTCTTACACAGTCAAAGACATTCACTCCTGGTGCGTAAGAGATGTGATAGAAACAAGCACAGGGTGGCACAGTATGTCGGAGTACAGTGATGGGGGAAGGAAATGTACATGAGTGATTGTGCATTCATGTGTAAGCACTGGTAATGATGGTAAACCATGACTGCTAGCTGTCCCTTAAAGTGTAACTCTCGCCAAAATGCAACCTAGGGTCTTTTTGTGAATGTTCCCGAGTCAAACTTTAGTTTAAAAGCATAATTAGGACAGAAGCACCGCTTTTAAGATGTACCATATTCTCGTTTTCGGTCAAATGGCCTTTTGAATGGGAGTGCTAGGGGCTCTACTATGAAGGCGTCAAAATCACTATATTTAAAACAATAAGAAGGCTCGACACAACATGAGACTTTGCTCCAAGTATCACCAGGGGCTCTACACATGAATCAGCATTGAGAACATTGTTTGTGTTCACAGAGTTTACTAAAAAGAAAGGTTTTAACAACTCACTTAGCTGTTGATAGAACTGTGAGATTAACCTTCTTTTTGGCCTAGCAAACTTTGTAGTTTTTTTCACATGCTGTTGCAAAAACTAGTAACGTTAGAAAAACACCACACTGGATCTCGGTGGACCGGAAACAAAACAACAGGCACGCTGCACACAAGGCGTTTGGGCTTGTGAGCCGGCCAAAGAGTAGTAACGTTTGAGTGGGTGACGATCACAAGACGCCGAAATGGATGCCAATAAGATTCTGAATGGAAAGTTTACTTTTTATAAGTTTCTAAATGGTTCCTTTGACAAGACCAAAGTGATCTGTGTGTTTTGTTGTTGTCGAACTGAGCCATCATCGCAGCACGTCCAGTCTGAAATACCACCTGATGGCCGAGTTAACTGACTTTAATGCGATTAATCGCGATTAAATATTTTAATCGTTTGACAGCACTAAAATATATCTGATTAAATTATTAAATAAATGTCTGAAATGAAATTTTTTACTTTTGCTTGTTGAATTTAAAACAAATGAAAGGACATCATTTCCAACATTCTTTTGATGAACATTGAATAAAACAAAAGAGTAAGTTACATTACAAAGGGCAGTTTTTTGCTGATAATTTCTTTCAACTAACAGAAAAGTATTTTGCAATAGCTCGCAGCCTTTCGTGTTGTCTGTATTGAGCCAGCTGATATTGCGATGGTGATAAAAACAACGATATATTGTGCAGCCTTACTTTAGACAGGCATTCTTGTTGATCAGTTGGTGGAATGATTGCAAGCATTTTAACGTTGAGAAAAGCTCAGGTTCTCATGCTGACAAACTGAAGCTCAGCTTTTGTAAATGGAAGGATATGAGGAAGGAGGAGGTGTGATGGATTTTTGAACTCTGAGTGTGGAATTATGAAAGAAGGAAAGGATTAAATACGAGCAATGTGAGGTATGGAGAAAGATGAAAGATGAGTAGCTAAGTGAGTGGACAAATAAAGTATATCAGAGGTGCAGTGAGGGATGGACGGGCCCAGAGAGAAAGAGCTGGTGGTTAGTGAGGAAGAGACATCAGAGAGACACTAATGGCTGTGTGGGTGTCCAGGCGGAGGAGTCTTTAGGACATTCAGCAGACAAGCATTTACAATGCGGCTAAACTTAAGACAGCAATTGAGTGCAGAGGCTAAAACAACAGCATCACATAAATAATAAAAGAAACTTCAGATACAGTATTAGGGGACCACTAAGGTCTATATAAAAGAGACTTCAGATACAGTATTAGGGGACCACTAAGGTCTATATAAAAGAGACTTCAGATACAGTATTAGGGGACCACTAAGGTCTATATAAAAGCATCCAAAAAGCATCATGTCATGGGACCTTTTTTAACACTTTCAATGCAGAACCTTCACTTGTAACAGAGTATTTTTACAATGTGTTATTAGTACTTTTACTTAAGTAAAGGATCAGAATACCTCCTCCACCACTGGCGTGGCTGCAGGGCTAACCAGCCCCCAAACTGCCTTCCTCCACTCCACTCCCTACACACTCACTTGATCCTGTAAGTTTTCCACATGGCTAGCATTAGGGAGCAAGTCCCACTAAAGCTGTATTTTTGATGTGTTCAATGGCACTGCCACAGGTCATGTCTACTCATATGAAATACAGTTTATCACTGTAATGTGCTTCTTCTGTTAATTCTCTTGTCCCTTTCTCCCAATCCTCGCTCTCTCTCTCTTTCAGTGAAGGGGACTGGTGGGACGCTCGCTCACTCACCACCGGTGGCAGCGGCTACATTCCCAGTAATTACGTGGCTCCAGTGGACTCCATCCAGGCTGAGGAGTAAGTAGTGTGTGTGTGTGTGTGTGTGTGTGTGTGTGTGTGTGTGTGTGTGTGTGTGTGTGTGTGTGTGTGTGTGTGTGTGTGCACTCCTCAGAGACACATAGTACACTGGCCCTAGAATGTGCTCTGAAGTAGTTGGAGATTAGAAAAGGCAAGGCACATGTGCAGGCTTAACCTTCTGAGGAACAAAATTCAGGAAGAACAGTCGTCATCATCCCACAGTTTCTACTTTCTCTGCAGGGCCTGATAAAATGGCATTCATGTGGCACTACAAAGAGATGAATTTAGAAATTGAAATGCCAGCCAGACTGTGGGTGAGAGGTCCATATATCCAAGTTGGTGGGGGAGTTTTGTTAATATAACAGTTCATTGAGTGCGTCCTTTTTCGCATGAAAATGTATGAACTTTTAAGTTTCACTTCAACATACGATGTCCTCATCATAAGTATCATATGGAAATAAAAATATTTTTACTTTCTCATCCTGTGTGTGGTTTTGTCTGTGACACAGACCTGACCCACCCACCCTTCAGTCAGAACAAGGCTTCTGAAGAACGATTCATTCAGTTCACTGTGAGGCAGAATCTCACTGATCTAACTCTGTGAAATTAACACTTTTGGTGTCTCACTGTTGCCCGTTGCTTTTGGTTACAGTTTAATGAGAAACAAGGAATGAATGTTGTGTGACAGAATGCTGTGTCACATAACATTCTGGGATGGTAGAAACCCGTGCTATGCAGAGGAACAATAGCATCCCTAGTGGCTACGATGCTGCCACATGATAAAAGAGTTGGACAAAATGAAAAGCCTTTACCCACCATGGGGCTAGAAATGTACCTTTTGTCCTGAGGGTGGCACTGAAGACAAAAGTGTCCATCATCTGGGAGGTATGAATATGCTTGATTTGGGTCACAGCAGTCTAACCAATATATTGTATAATGTCTTGTGTATATGTTCATACATGTATTTCTTTTGCCAAGTGGAAAGTATGGCCTCAAGGGATCACTTTAGGAAGAGTTAGGAGGTCAATTTTAGGATTTAATATCAGGGCTCCAACAATATCCAGAGATCCTTCTGTTATTTAATACATGTTCTATACAAAACATCCAGCTATATCCTCAGACAAAGAATCGCCACATGTCAAACCATTGGGTCTGGAGAGTGTTTGTGCGGGCAGTCAGCCTGGCTCAGTCACATGTGCATGTGTTATGGGGATGTAGGGAAAAACTATGTTGATCCCAAGTGCTTTTATCAGGACAACAAAGTTCTTCCATACCATTAAGTCTTCATGACAGGTGTGTAGAGTCAAAAGCTATTGGTCACAATAGCCGCTTTCCGACCAGAGGGATTTTTGGCTTTTGGCAAAGTTCATCCTGCAAATTGTATGTTGTTTTGTGTGTTGTGTTCAAAATGAATAAAAAATTGTATAGAGCAAAAAGAATTGAGCAAGAGAACAAGGAGTTCCTGCAGTAAATTATAATTATTATATACATTTTCAGAATTTTGTGTTTGAGTTAACATGTCATGTCCTGTAATTGCAGCTGGTACTTTGGTAAACTGGGCCGTAAGGATGCAGAGAGGCAGCTGCTGTCTACCGGCAACCCTCGAGGAACCTATCTCATCCGGGAGAGTGAAACCACAAAGGGTAAAACCACAGACATATGGCAGATTCACTCACATTCACACCAGCCTGAGAGGGTAATTACAGGAAGAACCTGTGGAAAACTCCATTGCTTTTTGAGTGCCTACCAAATTGTTTCCACAGCAGAAAGGGTGAAAACAGGATCTGCAGTAATGTGCAGGACAACAAAAATATGGTGATGTTTGAAAATGTAACCATGTAAACCTCTAAATATAATTATCAACCTGAAAATGAGCATAATATGGGCACTTTAAGTGACAAGTACTTGATTCTCCTGGGCTGGCTTCATTGCACGTGTAACATATGCAAAGTGAATATTCCAACGCTACGCTTCCACTATAATCTATGAAACAGCGGACAGAGAGCAGCGTGTAGTGGTGCGTATGCTCCGCAGAGATCCACTCTACAAGTGTAAAAATAGGACAGTCTTCTATTTATATTTTTTACGCGATGTGTGTGTGGCCCTTTTACACAGAAATGGATCCTAAAGTGTCTATGTGTCTTTAAAATTAAACTAGCAATATACAGGAAATGACTTAAAGACTGTCAGTGAGCGTATCAGCAGTTTCATTTTGACAGTTTCTTTTTGTTATTTCTTTGACTAGTTACCACAGTCAGACATCTTGCTGGAACAAACTTTTTTTTAATACAATGTTCTATGCAAAACAACCATCTATATCCTCAGACAAAAGAATCGCCACAGATCAAAGTGTTTGTGCGGGCAGTCAGCCTGGCTCAGTCACATGTGCTACGGGGAAGTAGGGAAAAGGAAAACGTTTCCGTCACCTCTGCTCCGGGAACGGTCCGTGTGCACTGCACGTCCAATGTCGTCAAAGCGTTAGTCCTGTTCAATTGTTCTTTGATAAAATATAGAGCTGTGCGATATGGCGAAAACCAAATATCACCATATTTTTGACCAAACACATCAATGTCAACATTGCTTTGATATTGTAGGGTTGACTATTGGTGCTTTGACCAAATATTAACACAATGAGAGTTTTGATAAGTAATCACTAATAACGGGGAAAGATGTGGGTAAAGGCAAATAATAATGCAGCTAATAACCCTGGTAATTTAAGAAAATGACATCTCTTTACTGTAATGCAGCCTTTAAAACCAAGGTGTAGACAACACTTACGATATTACGATTTCCAAAATTGAAGACGATATCTATCCAATGACGATATAATATCAATATATTGCCCAGCCCTAATGAGATGTTTCCTGAGTTAAATTGTAGAGAAGTTCTTAATATTTGGCGTGCACTGTGTGTGTGTGTGTGTGTGTGTGTGTGTGTGTGTGTGTGTGTGTGTGTGTGTGTGTCCAGGTGCCTTCTCCTTGTCCATACGGGACTGGGACGAGGTGAAAGGTGACCATGTCAAGCATTATAAGATCCGCAAGCTGGACAGTGGCGGCTACTACATCACCACCAGGGCTCAGTTTGACACGCTGCAGCAGCTGGTTCAGCACTACTCAGGTACAAACGCTACGCTTTAGATGATTCACACTGCTTTTTACATCATGATTAACTATTAATTAGGAAAAACTCAGAAGGCAAGGCAGGGCAGCTTTATTTCAAACAGGAGAGACATGTTTGCAGATATGCAAAAAGGTTTATTGTACAGCATAATAAAATGTAAAATTGTGAAAGAAATTTGAAAGAAAGATTTGGATGACTTGGTCCTTGGGCTCTGTGTCTGTATGTGTTTTTTGGTATCTGTCTTCCTAACAATAACAATTCCAAATGTGACCCTCACTTCATCCTCGTGTCTCTCTGTGGACACTAACGTTACCTCGCTGGTTGTCCTCTCTGTCTGCGTCTTCTTGCCTTTGGCACCGTGGCTACCTGAAGGAGTGTCGCTGTCTCCATCACTACACTGTTGCTCTCCTTTATGTTGTCATATTCCCCTCCTCCATTCTCCTTATCATCATCCTACTGGATGTTACCATCTGATCTGAGTTGGGAAGTGGCACTCTACTCTGTGCTGCATTTCCGAATAGGCTCATACCTTCTGCTTGTTAAAACACCTCAAAATGTTTGCTATGGATGCGACAAACCACAGAATATTGAACCCGTTCCAAAATCTTTTAATGTCGGACAAATATTTTGGAGGCAGTGTGCAAGGACCTTTACACAGGAGCATTTAATGAACACTTAATCAAGGAGAAAATGAAGCAGACAGTACAGTTTAACCACCATGTGATATTGTGCAGCTCTCTGAAGTTCCTGTCCTACTGAAGGTGGATTTTAATTCCTGCTGGAAGCGTTACATTTAGCTGAACCTTTAAAGTAAAGTAAAGATATTGCAGGCGCCTTAAACACACATGCTAGCGCCTAGTTCAGCCTCTCTCTCTCTCTAAGTATGCTAACGTTTTGAAGGCTCACAACCTCCAAAAGAAGACAATCCTGAGACATCTGTCTACGTAGACTCCTTGAATCTGCAGAGAGACAAACATAATTATACACTAACAGGTTTGGTTTGTAGAGACCGGCCGAATATTCTCGTCCCCTGACCTGTGACCTATGAATGACCTGACGTTGTCTAAGCTTTCCCTTTAGTCTCATCATAACACAACATGGTGTTTCTGGACATTCCACCACACTGGGAACTGTAGGATATGTTGTGGTATGTTGTATTAGGACTTCTTACTTAGCAATAATACATAACACAGTACTACTGTTATTTTTTTTAAGTGGACATTTAGGGATGTAGTCCAATATGTTAGTTAAAATAAGTCAAATTGAGTAGAACATTTTGACTTGCTATCTCATAATTACTACCAAGTCCAATTTTTGAGATAGAAATTGCATGTCTATAATGTGGGTGTGAGTTGCCCAGAGTTGGAGATATCGACTGTAGAGATGTCTGCCTTCTATCAAATATAATGGAACTAGATGACATTTGGCTTTTGGTCCTCTAAGCGCCAAAAAATAAACTTGAAAACTTCAACAGCAATGTCTCTTTCAGCACTGAATGAATGTGGTTTGGTACTCGGTGGTCTGGCTGCCTTATGGCCCATGAAGCATTACATTGCCCACCCTGCATTTAAAAGGGAAACAGGCAGATGTTACCATAGAGAGATATGTTATGGTAAAGATGGAGAGCGTTGACACTGTGGCCTCATTTACCCAACTAGTAACTTCAAAGTCTTCTCTTCTGTCCGGCCTCCATTTCCCTAAATTGATCCAGAATGCATTAAGCAGACACTGTTACACTATAATTGCATCTGGTCTTCCAGCAGCCCATTTTCACATACAGGAAAAAAAGGTGGCACTCACCATGAGTAGGGGCCGAGCCAGACAAACTTAGACAAGGTTTTTATTCTCACTTTTTCAGGGGTTTTGCCGCTTTTTTTAACGTTTTTGATTGCTTTTTCTGCTTTTGTTAACGTTTGTGTCGCTTTTTTGACACAGTTGTCTCTTTTTCTGATTTCTTTTTAAAAGCATTTTCACTCTTGTCACTTATTTCAACGTTTTTTTTTCCGTTTTTTTACATCCTGTATCTTATTGTTCCCTAACTAACTGTCTTTATTATTCTGAAACCAGAACACAACACATGATTAGGAAGATTACTTTTCCCTCTTGACACCTAAAGAGAGGTAAATAGGTCGGGCTGCTTGATTGATTTGCGGGTCCAGTCAGAGAGACGGAGGGGAAATGACACAAAGCTGAAATTATTTGAAAACCATAAAAGAGGCCCAGTAGCCCCCCCATACATTTGCTACCTTACATGCATCTTTGACAGTAAACAACTGGACAGTAAACAAGAAAGATGATGTCACGTTAGAGTAGAAAAGCACTTTTTTGGCACTCTTTTAAGCAGAGGGAGTTAGTGTATGAGTTACAGTTTGCATCATGTTATCCAGATGTGTGTGTGTTGACCCCTGTATCTGTACTGCTAACACATCTGGCACACAGATTTATGGGTGGAGACAGTGATTATTGTCCTCCATTGGACTGTTTTTCCTCTTTCTTCACTTTGTTTTCCTTTGTTTCTCTCTATGTCTCGGAGTAACGATGATATACGTAATAACTGAGTCTGTGTTTTATCACTCTCATCCTCCCTCTCACTGTATGAAAAAATATATATATATTATATTATATTAATATAATTTTTTTATAAGATATATTAATAAGATATTTATCCTGTCACGCTCTATTTGGCACTTTGACCTATCGATGTTTCACCCCTAAAATCATCACCATGGATTTTCTGTGTGTATGTGTCATGGCACATTAACAGTCCCTTTACATTCTCACCATATATGAATTACCATTCCAGGTGACATATGGAGCCGATGACACATCTTTGCAAATAACCTTGACTCTTTTCAGGGCTTGTGCTTTGATTGCTTTCTGCTTTCCTGTATGTTCATGTCTTTGCTAAAGAGCATATCGGGCATCATGTACTGTAGCTATTCTTCAGATGTAACTGGACACATGAGAAAGCAAAAACACGTGGCCTTGAGAATCCCCGACGCTGCAAATGTGAATGCCGATGGTGTTTGAAGTGAGATTATGTCAGGTTTGAAAGAACGACCAGCCCATCCATCCTCTTGCAAATACAAATATTGATTCCTAAGCAATAAAGACAAAATTTCATCCAGTAAAATAAAGGAAACAGATGAAAAGTTAAACATGGTAAGTCAAAATCATGAGATACTTCAAAATTGGGTAGAAAATGTTGTATCTCATAATTATGACCTACTCATGGACAAGAGACCGGAGATGTAAACAGTAGATTCATTTATTGCTAGTCTGGCATTGCCAGACCAATCTCCACAGCGCTGCAAAGTAAGGTCTGGCAACATGAGCATACACTCCTGGATAAAAGAAAAACGGTCATGTGTGTATGTGTTGCATAAAATTAATCATTTAAAGCTGCCAAGCCTTTCTAGGAAACACCGACTGTTTTGATGCGTGGTGCGTGGTTACGGTCCACTTATTGACAGGTTTTATGACAGCCAGCACAGTGAACATAGAGCTGTATTGATTTCTGAGTGGAACAGCTAAGGCAGCTTCAATGGCCGAGCTGCAGGTTGAACACTACTGCAGGTGAGACGTGAGACCTTTTTATCTCGTTTTTACTGCCTCGTGCAAACAACCTCGGGCCTTATCACTTTAAGGGAGTGGTGTCTCACTAGATATTGAGGTGGTGTCGTCAAGCATACACAGCCAGAGAGGATCGAAGTGGAAGTAGCAAGTGATTCCACTCAGTTGCCTAAACAAGCACGGTCGTTCGTGCATAAAGTCCCTGTGCTCTATCTTTATGTTTTTGACGTACATTTCCCAGAAGAATGACTGGCAGATAGAGCTTTTTCTTGACATAAATTACCGTCATTATTATAAAGTGTATTGGAGTTGTATACGCCATTAGCCATAGTGAGCCATAACATAGATCCCTACTTTTTCTATGACCTGAGCACACACTTGCGGCTTTGGTTCTCCAGCTTTAGCAGCAAGATGACAGACCTTTTCTGTATATTTATTTAGCAAGATGGGGCCACTACAAAAAGACTCAAATGTAAAGCAGAGAAAACCATGCCCTAAATAACATTTTACTACCAGGTTTCCCTAAAACATAACTCCAAAGCTACATGTAGCTATATTGGTTTATTTATAGCTGCGTCTTGACCCAAAGTTGCTTGTTTTTTGTTCTTGGAACAACTTTTAAAGTGGAACTATTATATAGCATTTTCAGGTTCTTGTATTTTGTGATTCTACTAGAACATATTTACATGCCTTAAAGGGGCCCTGCCACACATGACTTTGTGGTAATGTCTAAAGTCCTACCATGGACTCTGTAACATTTTTATGTGTAAAAAAATATATAAAAAAAAAAATGTCTTCTTTCAAGCCATTCTAGCGTGGTATAGAAAGCCTGCAGGAAGACTCAGCTTGACTAGTGCCTGCCTCATTAATCTTCAACAAGCTAAGCTGCTTGACTCTGATTGGCTGACAGCTAGCCCATGAGAATGAAATTAGGGTGAAAATCTGTGCAGAAAAAGTACCGATATTATGTTTATTTGTATGGGTCAATAGGCCAAAAGTGTTGGAACTAAATAGTGCCTCCCTGTCATATTTTTTAAACTTTATGCCCCCAGTTTATAACTCAGGCTTTCCATTACAGATTTGTAGATTCCAAGCCTAAGCAAAAAAAACATAAACATAATGACATCATCAAGATAACCATGATGACATCAGCAATAGGCATATATACAGCTTTCCATGAATAGAAGAATGGTGTGTGAAATCTGTAGTGTTAGGACTGGCACAGCACTGCTGTCTTGTTGCTCCTGGAGATAAATTCCTGGAAACATTTTATTCATAGAATTTATAAAGAGTGAGTGTAGCTTGAGAGTAGAATGGACATTTAACTGTTTGATGTGGTCATTTGACTATTTCAAAAGAGAATGGCTCTCAGCACTGTGCACTGGCCATAGAAATAGAATGGTCACAGCTTTTGCAATGGCAACGGTACACATAAAAATGACTCCATAATTGCTATGTTGATTTGAATGGGAATGTGTGTTCTCCTCTTATTAATCTCTATGGTAATGTGTGCTGAGATGTGTGATGTCTGGTTAAATGTAGCTAATTCTAGGACAGTCATTGACCATTGTCCATTGTCCCTGTTAAACAAAAAATACAAATAAATAAATCAGGTGATCAGTAAGGACCGCATTAGACTGATCATTGATGGCTCCCCTGACCTGTAAGCAGCCGGATTTTCAGCTCCATGTTTACTCTGCTCTTTGTTGCACTTGTTTTTTAGTTCTTGTGTTGCCTTGAAGCTTCCCCCTCTCCTGCAGAATGCTCTGCTAACTCTCTCTACATCTCTGTCTATGCTCCCGTTTGTGCATCGCTGCGCGGCGTGTGCAGACCGAGCCGCCGGGCTTTGCTGTCGCTTGGTGGTTCCCTGCCACAAAGGGATGCCACGCCTCGCTGACCTGTCCGTTAAAACCAAAGATGTGTGGGAGATCCCGCGGGAGTCGCTGCAGCTCATCAAGCGTCTTGGGAACGGACAGTTTGGGGAGGTCTGGATGGGTACGGATCCAGGGACCTCCGGACGAAGAGGCTGCATGGAAGGGGCCACACTGAGCTAGCAGAGACACCAAAACACAAGCATGCCACATGGCCTGGGGAAGGGAGGGGAATAAGAAAGAAAGAAAATGGGGCAGGAAATTTGGATAATTCTCAGTTTGGGGCTTATGCCAGGAAAATGTTTCTGGTTTCTGACCCCTCCCTTCCAAAATCATCTGGAAGAACATACAATGTGTCAAGAGACTCTGCTCTCACAGTCTGAAGATGGCTCCCTTCCATGTGCCTTACTGCATGTTCCTCTCCCCAGTAGTTAACCCTGTGTGCCTTGCCTTCCCTCCCCATGTAGAGAGTGCGGATGGTTTGTGCTTTAATTTAACGACCGAGTGTGTGAACTACATCCCTGACACTATGGGCTTGAGTCATGATGCCTGGGAGGTCGGCAGAGACACACTTAAGTTGGAAGTAAAGCTGGGGACAGGATGTTTTGCTGATGTCTTTTACGGTAAGGAAATCCCCCCAAAAAGTACATCTGCCTTTTTAAATGTTCACCTTGGGGCACCCTGAAAAAATAAATACCTGCATTCTTAAATGTGCCAAAAAAATCATTTCAATTTTGATTGCTAATTGGAGATGAACACAACTGCTTTTTTAAAATCCTTCTCCAGCATTCCTGCAGGATTATCATTATTTTCCATAAAATAAGTCTTTGAAAATCAGTCCCGAAAAAAAAAAACTTAAGAAGAAAGGCACTTAAATACACAATGAAAGAAGAAGGTAAAAAATGAAACAATAAACACAATACAGTACAAAGAAGAGCTGAATTGAAAGGTAGGACATATAATCACATTTCTGTAGACATCAGCAATATAAATATTTTTCTAATTAATAATAATATGGATAGACTAAAATAATAATTCTGAAATTCAATTCTGAAGTGATTAAAAGCTGGCCGAGATTTTGAAAATGTAGCTTTATGGATATTAAATTTTCCTTGTAGAATTAATAGGTTGACAATCCTATGTATTGTTTTGATTTTGTTATCATATTATAGAATTACATATATTGCTTCCAATTTAATTATGTAATTCTTTTAAATGTTGAAATAGTTTTCAATTCACCACTTCCAAAACTCCACAGTATACTGACACTCCCAGAATAAATATATAATAGTTTCTCTTCAATTTTACAAAATTTGCATTTAACACTGTCATTAGCTCATTAGTTAAGTAACCAGCTTGTCTACATTATGTCTCCATGCTCCTATCAATCAAAGACATACTCTGGTACTCATAGAGCCTGGCTGGCTGGCTACAGGAGCATTATGTATCCACAAAATATTCACAGTAATGGTTCTTGACAGCAACAGTTTGAATAATTTGATAAGGTTTACACTTTTCATTCATAAAATTTCCTAATGTTTAGTTTGGTCCATATTGGGCTTCCGTACTGCAGAACATGAGGGCGTGCATTCTAGTCATATTCCAGCTAGACAGATACTGAGGATAGGGTTTCTCCCAGATGACACCCGGCCTCTGGGATCATATTACCTCACAACCCAAGGTGACCATCACCCAACTTTCAGAATGTCTGCATCGCTAAAGAAGCCTACTCTGATTTACGGGCATACTCTTAAATTATACCCCCAACACATGTACAGTAGATCACATGTTAGCTGATGGGCTCTGTCCTCCCTCTGGGTCACTACTAATAATCCTGCACCCATAACTGTCACAGAATGAGATAAATGGAGTACTACTACATTGGAGTGCCTTTGCCTGCTCTGGCAGATTGGTGGCATAGCCCTGCTGTTTTGCAGTAACTGGCGTACAACCAGTGAGGAGCTTACAGGCTTGCCTTTGTTAATCATCCTACAAAGGATTATCTGCTCCTGTGTTGGCGTATTGTGGCTCTCAAAGCCCTGCTGGATCCCTTCTCCTGGCTTTTTAAAGCCATTTCAAATCAAGGTCCACTCTAAATCTCGTACCCATTTAATTATCCTTCAGCACAACCTCTGCGCATGAGAATAACAGACACGCTGATTCTCATACTGTCTCCTGATCTCATTCTGTGTTGCATGTTTACCTCATTGTCATGTCAAAGCGAGACTTTCTCCCTGTTATTGACTACAGTTGACTTACACCTGCCAATCATCTCTTCAAGTTAGACCGCAGGTTGGCAAGTCTGATTTGAAATGATGTGATTTGAATATGAATCTTGGTTCCTCTGTGCTGATGCCAGCATGTGTGTGCGTGTGCCAGGAACGTGGAATGGCACCACTAAGGTGGCGGTGAAGACTCTGAAGCCTGGCACCATGTCCCCCGAGTCCTTCCTGGAGGAGGCTCAGATCATGAAGAAACTCCGCCACGACAAGCTGGTGCAGCTCTACGCCGTGGTGTCTGAGGAACCCATTTACATCGTCACAGAGTACATGGGCAAAGGTACAGAAGATGAACACAAACATATGCATATACAGTATACACACAACAGGCATGGATACAGTTCCTTAAGCATTTAGTCCCAATGACATTTTGCACAGTTGGCTATGTATAAACTCGGATCAATAAAAGTTTCTTTCCATTTTGTCAAACAGAAGGAGGTGCACAAGCTTAAAGTCAGCATAAATTATGCCTAGACATGTGTTCACGTCTCATACATGTCTGCACATACTGTAGGGTTAAAGCAGTAGGGCTGTGTTAGAGGAAAGATTATTCATTCAGATCTAAGGGATCCTTCTGGTATCTGCTTAATAAATTTAGCAAAACTGGCAATCTGCACATTCGATGTGGATGTTTGTGCCAGTGGAGATTTTTGCCTGATGCTGGTACAAGAAGAAACGTCACGGGGTCCTTGGAATTGTTTGGAATGATGCTCTGAGTACCATGAATACCCACACTGTCCACAATGACCTATCAATGGACAGCCCTACTGCTTGTGGAGCAAAAATATGAATAAGATTAGTCTGGACATTTTGCTCTGTTCAGCAGAAATGTTTTATTTCCATTCCAGTCCGAATAATAGTTGCTGTTCTGGTTTGGTAAACCCTTTGTTTTCAAAGAGACTCAAGATGATTAAGGCCTTCAAAACAATCCTCCCAAAACACTGGCATTTAGAAACGCCACAAGAAAAACCCCTTTAAACACCAGAGAACCCAAGACTGGAAACTTTGATGTGCATCACTGTGTCTGTTGCATGCAGAGGCTGCCACATGTTCAGCGGTTTTGAAAATTAGAGCCAGTGTGAAATGTGATAAATGCCCAAATGTATTTGTGGTGATCATAAAGTCCCCCTGTCCTGTATTTATCCTCTAACTAATGATTGTTGATGCTATAAAGTAGAAGTGAACAGACACATTACAAACCTCACGTCTCCAGAACATTCAGCTGTCAGAAGATTGCTTGTGGTTGGTAATTGTTGAATTAAAAACAGTTCCTGTAGGATTCCGAGGCAATAGGGCCCCACTGATTGGCTGACGGAACTAAGACATACAGTTTGTGTCTTCTAGTGGTGACCCTGAATAGTCGAATATTCAATGCTTGGAATCGAAAGAGACAGAAAACTCCAGTTCAGACCAAAGATTCTGGACAAAACGAGTGTAAACTAAGCTGTAAGCTACTTGCAACCCGTCGGTCTGCAGCGTTCTGAAAGCGGCCAGTTTACACCAGTGCGACGAGATTAGACGGGGTATCATCTCCTTAGCACAACAACTCTCTGTACTTCCGTCCTAACTTCCGACTTTCAGACATCGCAATATCATTTGTTGCGTCTAAATATAAATGTGGATACCGTGTATGATAGTGAGATGCTTGCTACAGCCTCATTTCCAGTGATGAAACAGCGAAATGATGATGATTTGCTGCTTCGTTTTCCGCTCGCTATCTGCAGTCACTCTAGGTCGCTCGACCACATATCGTGCTTGTGGGCGCTCGTCGACGTTCTAAGTTGTTTTTGTCTAGTCACGAATCTTTGAAGCATTTCATAAATGTTTTTAAAGTGGGTCATTAAAAGCAGCCGCATGACAGGTTTAAGTTTGACTTTCCATCATCCGTGCCCGACAGTCGCCCCCCACCAACATGATTCGCTGATCAGTCAACAATAGGCAAGACCATTGTGATTCAACTGTGAAAATTCTTAATCGGGGACCCCGCCTAGTGTCTGTATGGGTACATGGACGTAAATCAGACATCTGTTTATGTCTGCTGTAGGAAGCCTGCTGGACTTCTTGAAGGATGGAGAAGGACGAGGGTTGAAGTTGCCTAACCTCGTGGACATGGCAGCACAGGTATACCTTGTTTGATCTGTACACCTTTCACTGAGATATTTCCCCATATTTTTAACTAATGCATTGTAAGTTATACACATAGTAGTACTTATTTAGAAAAAGTCACAGTCAGATCCGGGGGGGGTGAGTAGGAGTGCCTAAAGAACTCCCCTGGTTGAGCATGCGCTCCATGTACTAATGCTCAGTCATTGATGAAGTGCCGACAGCTTCAATTTCGACTTGCGGCCTTTTGCTGCATGTCATTCCCCCTTTCTCTCCACTCCTACATCTTCAGCTGTCCTGTATAATAAAGACTCAAACAGAATCATCTTTATAAAAAAATAGAACAAGAGTAAGAAAAAGAGCTAGTCAATAAAAGTAACATAGCTACAGTGCAAACATTACTGCACTGAGTAACTATTGTATTTAATTGTCCACAAATATGAGAGATGAGATTGAGATGTGATGTCCAAGAATATAGATAATATAGAGATTGAGACCAATCCCAGTTGCAGTATTGAGCAGTAAGCCTCCGGTGCTCACTGTGCTGTGCTCCAGGTGGCAGCGGGCATGGCCTACATCGAAAGGATGAACTACATCCACAGAGACCTGCGCTCCGCCAACATCCTGGTGGGAGACAACCTGGTGTGCAAGATCGCTGACTTCGGCCTGGCCAGGCTCATCGAAGACAACGAGTACACCGCTCGCCAAGGTGGGGCTTCCCACACAGAAACACACACACACACACACAAAGTTAAATCATGATCCTCTATACTAAAAAAGGCGCATTTCAAGCAGCACCAATGGTATGAAACAGTACACACTTCCTGTCTTGTTGTGTGGATGAATGAAAAGTTATATTTGTATAATTTATTAACATTTCCTTTTACTAACATAAAGCACCACAAAGGTAGGGCGTTTATAACCATTAGCTAACGTTAGCTTCTCTGGGTTGCTAGATCTCGCGAGAGTTTGGTCCTGATACAGAAACAGGTCTTAAACAAAGTTCATTTGTCTGAAAATTACTATTTTAGTGTCAGAATGTGTCTAGAATGTGGCTTGTGAAGAATATTTACTTGGATGACTACAGGGCAAAAGAACCGGTCATAAACTATGTTCACCTTTACTTCTCCCTTTGGAATCACTGCACTCAGGACCTGTTGCTAGTCTCCTCAGGACCTGCTGCTAGTCTCCTCAGGACCTGCTGCTAGTGGTTGTGGAGAAACCCACGGGACACAGAGACAGGAAACTGTCTGAGTTGGGGCGTCTCGGTTCTAAACTGTCTCTGGTTAAATGCGCATACTTTATACTCCCACTCACATTCACATACCCTATGACTGCATTAGGTCATGGAGGAAATTCTCTCAGCAGCAGAACCACAACATTTGTAACACGCCCACATTAACATGACCGGCAAATAGTTAGCTGTGAAGTCATGATCAGAGTCACTGATCCGCTGAAACACAGAGCAGACACTCCCTGTTCCACAGAGACAAAGAGTTTAGAAGGCATGTGTACGAGAAAGGAATCTTGTTCTAGCATTGACCACTGAAGCTGTCCACAGTGTTTCTCTCCTGGTAGTCACACTGAATGACACATTGTTTTCTGGTATTTGACTAGTGTATACATCAGGGGCAATCCCAGGTTTGTTTAAGTGGGGCGGCACAGGGGGGGGGGACCAATAATCAGTTTGGGGCGGGGCCCAGGGGGTGGGTGGGTTGTATTTGTAGTTGCTGTCCTCCAGAAAAAATTAGAAATTTCAAACACTTTATTTCCTGCATTTTTGTGAATTTCATCTAAATTGATAGACACAGTTTTCCGTCAGATTGTTTATACAGTAGATCTCTACGTTTCCGACCGCACTTGAAGGCAGTGTCATTTCACGGAGAAAGAAAAGAGACGGATACATACATATATGTATGTATGTATATATATATATATATATATATACACTGTATATATACATAATATACTTAATATATACACAAAGTAACAGAAACAAAAACAATTTTAAATTCTGCTACAAATGTGGGATATACAGTATTAGTTGAAACATTAGTCAGCAGCCAGTCCTCTGTTAATGTTAATGTCCCTGTTGGTCAGTCTGAGCTCATAACAGCTGTTCCTGTTGATGCAGTTTGCGTGTGCTCAGAAAATTCTCTCATCAATTCTTTGACCTTTGCGATCATTTTGTTACACATATGTTTTTTAAGCTCTGCCTTAAGAAGTATGGCATTCAGCCTAACACCACCCCAGTCATTAACCTTCTGAACTTGTCCATTAAGTAGCTCTACAGTTCTGTGAGCCACCAGGTAGAACTGAAAAAAAGTAATAATACTTTTTACATTCCTAAATCAGAATAAAAAAAGGTTGTATTGCCACAACAAGTGTAACATAACACTTATGTGGAATTTTCCTCAGTGAAAGTTAAATAAACAAAAGAAACAAATATATTAAGTAAGGGATAATGTGGAGCGGAGCGAGGCGGTTGTTCTAGCGAATACATCCCCTATAGGGTGATCAGGACCCAAAGATGATGAATTATAAATAGAAATTATTAGTGAGAGTGAAAGAGCACTGTGTCAAACCAACACCATCAGACAGTACAGGATCATGGCAAATGATATAATGGAATGAAACTATTTATTTGGCCAAGCACATACGGCTGCACAAAACCAGGTTTTGGAAGTAAATAGGTACTTCAAGAGCAGAATGAAAATGAGCTACTACTCATCCAGCACATGTGCAATACTCCCCTTGTACATGAAAGCAGATTTAAAGAGCCGGAGCTAGGCGGAGGATCATCAGGACTCATTTGCCTCCAGGGGGCCCAGTAAGAAGGGGGAAAGTCAAAATGTACATTTATTTTTAATTTTTTTTATAGTTTTAAAAATAATTTTGAAATATAAATTTCCAACTTAACTCCAATTGGGGGAAAATCTGTTTCCTGTATTGTATCTTAGCTAGTAGCAGTAAGTAGTAGTAGTAGTAGTAGTAGTAGTAGTAGTAGTTAGTATGTTAGCGGTTACACTACCACTTTTCTGGGATACTTTTGGGTGCAGCAAAGCGAATGAAAAACAAGAAAACGACAAAGAAAGGCTTCACACATAATTTAGGCATTTCAAATGAGCCTAAATTAGCTTCATTTAAATACATAAATAAATAACTTAGCATAATAATCATGTGGCAGTTAAAATTAATCTTGTTTATTCATCAAATAACTATTCATTTGGAAGGGGCCCGAAAAATGATGCTGAAATGATAGCTCAGATGTATTACTTCAGCCATGGGCAGCCATGTTGGAGCTCAGGGCACTGCGAGGTTGTCCGAGTTCCGAGCTCGGAAATCCGCTCAAAAACAATCTATAATTTACAAAGACCCAACAATGTCCCCCGAGCAAGCATTTGGAGCAACAGTGACAAGGAAAAAGTTCCTTTTAGGCAGGCGGCATCTGTTGCTGCCGGTTGGGACACAGAGACACTGATACAGATACACATCTCTAGATATAATAATTATAGCAGTTGGAATGAGGAACAGGGGTTGTTATAGTAACAATAAACATAGTGGAACTATGACTAGAAATTATAGTTGTAGCAGTTCAGGCGGAGAATAGCAGGGCGTAGAGGGGCGTAGCCTGGCGTTGAGCAGGACCACGGTGGTAACTGCAACCATGATTTAGTTGCCAACCCAATCTATGAAAAACTGCAAGGCGAGAACACATAAGGACTCCAGGGAATAAGCTCCCCAGAGCTAAGTTAGCAACAAGCATTTCTGGGACATGAAAGCACACAGATGGAAAGAGAGAGGAGCTCAATGTTTCAAAGGAAGTCCCCCGGCGCTCTAAAACTATAGCAGCAAAACTAAGTGCTGGTCCAAAGCAAACCTGAGCCAGCTGTATAAGGGTTGGTGGATGAATCTGACGACTGTGAGGATAAGACAGAGAAGAGTGTTACCAAACGTGTCTTTGGTCACAGGAAAGAGGAGAGGACATGTCCAAAGGTAACAGCTTATTTCATGTCTGCTCTCCTACAGGTGCAAAGTTCCCCATCAAGTGGACCGCCCCCGAGGCTGCGCTGTACGGGAAGTTCACCATCAAGTCGGACGTGTGGTCGTTTGGCATCCTGCTGACGGAGCTGGTCACCAAGGGCCGGGTGCCTTACCCGGGTGAGGAGGGGGAGGGTTAACCCTCATGTTGTACTCGGGTCAAAATTTGACACCTTTTCAAAGTTTTTTTTCTAATCCTAATCCACACAATCTCTGCACCGTTTTGCAGTTTAGTGTCCCAAATTCCCCATAATGTAACCCTGTGTGTACAGGTCCTGTCCCCCGACCAGTCCCCTATCCTAACCTTAACCACTCAAGGTCAAATGCCTAAGCCCAACCAATCAGCTATCCTATATAAAAATCCTATTTGGTTGGAACAATAAGATATCAGAGCAGAGGGTTTTATTTGTGATAACAAAGGGACGTCAGACTAGTGGGCTATAGGAACTAAGGGAATATTTGGGTTATTAAGAGGTCGGAACAATGGAGCATTGGAAAAATGGGCAGCCCCCTTATGAATTATTGCCGCGCGTCTGTGGGACAACTGCATCTCAGACAGAAAGTAAAACCAAAATCGAAAGGGGAGGCCAAGCCTGGGCCGGGCCGGGGGTCCAGAGAGGACTCAGAGTGCAGCTCCACGCAGGGGAAACACATGTTTGTCCAGATGGGGCTGGGGGGCTGCATTGGCTTCAGGGAGAATGTGGGGAGGGTTAGCACACATGCTATCAAATGTGTTAGCAACTAACAGAGTATCAGACGGTGCTGTCTGCAAAGCCAGACTCTGACAGTGAGAAAAGAAATGGAAAGAGGGACCCCAGGTGTTTTGTCTGATCTGAATCTCCTGTGAAGCTACATCCATTCTTTGCCTGCTGTGTACAAAGTCATTAGAGCAGACCAGGGATCAGCACACCACCAGTCTGTTTCAAGTGTGAGAAGGAAAGAACAGCGTGTGCATCCTTACATATAAATATTACTCTTTCTCCCAAAATATGAAGTTGTTGAGTGAGAGTATAACATCATTAAAACTACTCCAGGTTCATGTAAGGAGCAAAGGTAACTCATTAGAAAATCTTCTGGTTTTGTTTTAGACTAAAGAGATTGATTTAAGAGGAACAGATTGGTAGCAGGGGGATTCTGTTTGTATTGAACGTCACCAAGGCAAAATCAAAGCAGTCGGTCTCCACGGAGCTGTCATATTGAGCTGTTTAAGAGCCCCTGGTGCACTTACTCACCCTCTGTGTGTACTTATTTTTTCAGGCATGAACAACCGCGAGGTGCTGGAGCAGGTGGAGCGAGGCTACAGGATGCCGTGCCCCCAGGACTGCCCCATCTCAATGCACGAGCTCATGCTGCAGTGCTGGAAGAAGGACGCCGAGGAGCGGCCCACCTTCGAGTACCTGCAAGCCTTCTTGGAGGACTATTTCACAGCCACTGAGCCTCAGTACCAGCCCGGGGACAACCTCTAGACCCCCTGTCTCGCCCGGGGGTCGGCCCGGGGCTGGGGCAGGACTGGCCCAATCACCGCTGTTACAAAAACTCTGGAGCCTTCCCAGCCAGGCCTTTTATTTTAGGGATCTGTACAGCTTCCTCAGCTCAGCACGAGCATTTCCAGTAAACCACCGACCCCTAAAACCAACCCCCGGTCTCCGACACGCCCGCCGGTGTCTGCCAAGTACGGAAGGTTGAGGAGGTGGAGGATGGACGGAGTAAACTGGGGTTGTGTTAATGCAATGTATTCAGTGTAAATAAGAAAGGCTTGTTTTAGATTTATTTGTTTGCTTTAAGATTTTATTTTCTCCTCCACAAAATAATAATGACAAACATGACGGAGGCAAAAGAAGAGAATCTGAGCAGGCACAGTTATCTGTACATGTAATATACTGTAGCTCCCATATTATTTTCTAAAGATTGAATTGGAAGCCTCCATATATATATTTTTTCCAATTTTCCATAATGTGTTAAAAAAAAGATTATTGCTTTTATTCCTGATTTTTCAGTTGGTAGTATTGCAGTCCTCTTCAGACAAGTCAGTCTTCCATTGGCCTTCTGTTCTTCTCTTGCACCCCCCCCAAAAAAAAAGCTACGGAAAAAGGTTACACAGTCACATTTTTGTAAATGACAACCGAACGTGCAAGGACTTTGAACATATCCCTCCTCGCTTATAATTAAAACAGTTTGGGTGGAAAATATGTCAGTGTTTCCACCGCGAGCGGTTGTTTTGAAAGGTTGAGTTAATTTAAGAGTATGTATGACTTATTGGTCGCTCCTCGCCAGGACGGCTATTTTTCAAGGGAAGTCAGCGAGGACGGTGGCGTTTTCCTCTCCATCTCCTGCAGACCACCAACCTGCAGCTGAACCTGGACCAGCTCCCCTCCTGACTTATTTCTTTTCTTATGTTTTACTGACTCAGTTATATTCTACCTGTATTTTGAGTCTGCTTTGAGTATGTTCTTATTTAACCTTTTTAAAGTGATCCAAGTTGTACTGTATGATCAGAGGAGGCTTGGGGACCAATACACGTTGCAATTCCAAATCGAAAATAAAGATTTTAAGGTTTGAATTCACAAAGGAACCCACTGAATTGGAAACGGACCCGACCCACCCTGATCTGATTTTAATGCAGATGGTTTCGTGGCCAATGGGAAAAACCTTCATTTTTGTACAGCTACATGGGTTTAAGTGTCGCTAACTTTCATCCTTTATATCTTTTCATTCTGTTTTTTAACACAACTTGTTTTGTTAATTCAGTGATTTGGCGTTTGCAATTCAGAAAAGAACAATAAACATTTTACACTCTTTCCAACACACTTCTTTTCCACATGCCAGTGTTTTTGTGTTGAAACCATGACATGCTTCTGTGTGTAAAGTTAAATCCAGCACGCTGTTTGAGAGGAGAAAAGATAATATTTTGTATCACTTTCATAAAGACATGGGATTCACAAGAGACATATTCAGATTTAACTCTTTAATATGGGGCTAGCCACAAAAACACAACATCCCGCAGTTCCTGTGAAGCAACTCCATAGACACAACTAGTTTCTCTATTATAAATAAGTCTCAAGTCCAAGCTGTGATAATCCTAATGACATAATCAGAGTTATTTTTCAGAACATCATAAAGCCTGTAGCAGGGTAAACAGTAACTTTTTATCCCTTTTTCTTTTTAAAGGGTTTTGCCCCATGTTGGAATGCTAGAAAGGATGCTTTTATATAGACCTTAGTGGTCCCTAATACTGTATCTGAAGTCTCTTTTATATAGACCTTAGTGGTCCCCTAATACTGTATATGAAGTCTCTTTTATATAGACCTTAGTGGTCCCTAATACTGTATCTGAAGTCTCTTTTATATAGACCTTAGTGGTCCCCTAATACTGTATATGAAGTCTCTTTTATATAGACCTTAGTGGTCCCCTAATACTGTATCTGAAGTATCTTTTATATAGACCTTAGAGGTCCCTTAATACTGTATCTGAAGTCTCTTTTATATAGACCTTAGTGGTCCCTAATACTGTATCTGAAGTCTCTTTTATATAGACCTTAGTGGTCCCCTAATACTGTATCTGAAGTCTCTTTTATATAGACCTTAGTGGTCCCCTAATACTGTATCTGAAGTCTCTTTTATATAGACCTTAGTGGTCCCTAATACTGTATCTGAAGTCTCTTTTTATATAGACCTTAGTGGTCCCCTAATACTGTATCTGAAGTCTCTTTTATATAGACCTTAGTGGTCCCCCTAATACTGTATCTGAAGTCTCTTTTATATAGACCTTAGTGGTCCCTAATACTGTATCTGAAGTCTCTTTTATATAGACCTTAGTGGTCCCCTAATACTGTATCTGAAGTCTCTTTTATATAGACCTTAGTGGTCCCTAATACTGTATCTGAAGTCTCTTTTATATAGACCTTAGTGGTTCCCTAATACTGTATCTGAAGTCTCTTTTATATAGACCTTAGTGGTCCCCTAATACTGTATCTGAAGTCTCTTTTATATAGACCTTAGTGGTCCCCTAATACTGTATCTGAAGTCTCTTTTATATAGACCTTAGTGGTCCCTAATACTGTATCTGAAGTCTCTTTTATATAGACCTTAGTGGTCCTCTAATACTGTATCTGAAGTTTCTTTTATATAGACCTTAGTGGTCCCCTAATACTGTATCTGAAGTCTATTTTATATAGACCTTAGTGGTCCCCTAATACTGTATCTGAAGTCTCTTTTATATAGACCTTAGTGGCTTTCATTTTCTCAAATCCAACATCATACGCATGGAAATAGATAATGGAAATCTCTGCGGAATGGTGTTATTGGATCTGCAAAAGGCATTTGATACGGTGAATCATGACAGACTAATTGCCAAACTTGAGTTAATGGGTGCAGACAGTTTCACCTGTAGGTGGTTTAGGTCTTACCTATCAGGGAGGGAACAACAGGTGGTCTTGACATGAGGGTCAGAGTGCTGTCTGACCCTCATGTTAAATGCGGCGTTCCTCAAGGAAGCATTCTAGGTCCGTACTTATTTTTAACATACATTAATGACATGGCAGACTCCTGTTCATGTGAACTGTTTCTGTACGCTGATGATTTGGCACTTCTAGTGTCTCATAAACACCAATCCACTCTAGAGAGCACCCTGAGCTCAGAGCTATCTTCTGTAAACAACTGGCTGATTGACAATATGTTATCCATACATTTTGATAAGACAGAGGCCATCTTGTTCGGTTCAAAATACAGATTGAATAGATGCTCAGAATTTAGGGTCATTTTGAATAATGTTGTGGTAAGTGCAAAAGCGTCAGTAAAATATCTGGGTTGCATCTAGAAAACATCTTGGATGGCAGGAATATGGCCAACAAGGTAATGAGTAAAGTCACCGGGCTCACAAAGTTTTTAGCCAGAAATTACAATGAAAGAACAATGATCATTTAAGCCAATGCCTTAATTTTAAATAATTTTGAATTTGCATGTACTTCCTGGTTTGAAGGCCTAACAAACTGACTTAACAGGATGCTGCAAACAGCACCGAATAAATTAATACGAGTAAGTCTGAACTTGGGCCATAGGTCTCATACAGGCAGATCACAATTTGTTGAGCTCAACTGGCTCCCTGTTGAGTTTTGTGTTACTATGTCAAGACTGACCATGATCTATAAAGGGAAAGGGTTAGGGAAAGGAACCTTTGCCTATATAGGGGCAGTTCAGTGAAATAAGTTAGATCGGCAAATTAAAGTCATTTAAACACTGAACTCTTTCAAAAAGACAGCCAAGGCCTGGTTTTTAGAGGGGGTTGCAGAATAGAACAAAAGGCAAATTACTGTTTGCCCTGATGTTATGTGTTGAGGACCACAATGGAAATAAGTCCTGGACTTTATTGTGTTTTTATCCTTGATTGTATTGGATTTCTTTTCCTGTGTAAGGCATTCTTTATGCAATTAAATAAATCAAATCAAATCAAAAGGCAGAGCAGGATGCCCAGATTTCGGTTTACACCTATCACCATTTCTAGCCACTGGGGGACCATAGGCAGGCTGGGGGAACGCATATTAATGCTAAAAAATCTCATGAAGTGAAATTTTCATGCCATGGGACCTTTAATTCTGGATGCACTGGGTGGTTCTTGTCATTTCCAACAAGGTCCCTCACAGGCTTCCCACACAGTTGTGTTATTGAGACAACCAAACTGGAGGAGATATTGCTTGTAATAAAATTAAAACAGATTCAAATGTGATGTTGTGATGTTGTGAAATGTGATGATGTGACCCAAACAGATGAATGATAAAACCTCAATTAACATCTAATTATAGTAAATTAATTATTTACTATTTGCACATACTCCCATCAAGTTTGTTTTTTATAAATCACAACCTTTGCCGTACGCCCCTTTTCAGCCCAGTTATGTGCGTACGCCACGTTGATAAATGACACCCCGGACCTTTCTTACAGGGTGGCGGCTTTTCAAGTGTCGTATCAGGAAAAGCACAGGGGAAATTTTATCATTAATGATTTCATCCAGACCCAGTCGCCTAAACCAAGCCAACAAAGTGAGCAGGGCACTGCCACACCAAGATGGAATGAAGCCAATATTTATGTTATTACACCAGTGCCTGACAAATCAATATGGCCACCATGAGAAAGGCCTATTGCAGTCTCTGTTTTTCTTCTACTGTTTGATGGATCAATACTGGTGGGAGTTGTGTGCTTATAGCCCACTAAAGGTTTACCCAGGTCAAAGTTTCCCATGCACCTCTGCAGAGCAACAGAGCAAGGAACAACAGGAGTTATAGACACTGTTCAGATAGAGTAGGTCTAGACCACACTTTAATTTACAAAGACCCGACTTTCCCACAAGCAAGCATTTGGTGCTACAGTGGCGAGGAAAAACTTCAGAAACATTCCAGACCCAGGCTCTTAGTGGGCACAGAGACATATATACAGACATGGAGAAATATGATTCATAATAATTATAGCAGTTGGTGTGATGAACAATGCCAGTACCAATAATCACTAGAACTAGAACTAATAGTAGTTGCAGTGCAGGGCGTAGCAGGGCGTTGAACAGGACCACAGAAGCAGATACAACCACAGTCCAGGTACCACCCCAATCCATGGAAAACTGCGAGGCAAGAAAACATACAACCCAGTCTCCTACATTTTCAGTAGGAGACTGGGTTGAAACATCAGAACTCCAGGGAATAAGCTCCAGTTTCAGAACAAGTGTTTTCTGTTAGATCTCAAAAGTCATTGGTTCAAGAGGCCTTTCATGTCCTCTCCACCTTTCTTTACCATCTTCTTGCTGTTGACCTCAGCTATCCTTATATCTTCTCTCCAAGCACTTTCATCTCAAACTGGAATTTAAATATTCCTCACGGCTGTACCCTTCCCTCCTGTACGTGTTGCTATTAGTTGCTGGGTGGATTCTGAGCTAATCTATTGTTGCTCTGCATAAAGGAAGCACATAAAACATAGCACATTACAACATTTATTTTATGACGCTATCAATTCTTCTTTTTTAAACACTGACATGTAAAGGCTAATGTGTGTTGATGCATTTTTAATATTTAATGAAATTTAGCTTATTTGTCCTTTTGTAACATAAAACTTTCATTATTTTTTTTCAAACCTTTAACTTTGTTTGTAGTTGCAGCTATCCAGTAGAAAAACAGACAAACAAGTCCTTATTGATCAGGATTCTCTGATCAATAAGGTGCCAGCTGGCCTGTGAGAAGCACTATTCAAACTGGTGAGTTTGAACAACAATCATTATTATAACTTCTATTCACAGAAATTTAGAAACTACTTTGGTTCATTTATACCAGAGTTTCATTTTGTGCCATCACTTATTGGCATCATTGAGTATCACATAGGAACAACTGAGCCTGACCCCTCCTCCTAAAGCTTTATGGGAGCACAGCTGGAGCTGTCTCATCCATCCCTCCTCAGAGCTTTCATAGTCGTTATATATCGTGGAGACATAACCAGCTGCCATGCACCTGTGTGGCAGAAGTCACTTCTGTATGATACCTGCATAGCTCCATAGAACACAGCACGGAGGATATATTTAGACACCAGGTATGTCTGACTTTATCCATTGTAATATTGATGTTTTGACCCCAGATGAAGATAATAAACCTGTGATGTTGATAATGCACTGTGAAGAGACAAAGAGATGACTTTCTACCTTGATCATGTTAAGTTAAAATGAGCCCCAGTAAAACAAGCATTAGACAGGTTTTTTATTAGCTTTATTTTGTATTCGTTCATATTTTTTTTTTTACTCATATTTTGTATTCTCATGTTTTATTTAACCGTATGTTAAACAAGAACAAAAAACTGTATAAGTTTGAGAAGAAGCTGGCGGAAGTACAATCCTTATAATATCTTCCTTTACTTCACAATATCATATTAATACAAAACCAAATAGATTTGCGTATATGAAATTTTAGGTCATATAATAACTTACACAATACACAACATACAACAAAACACTTACATTACCATGTATTTCCTATGTTAAGGTCACTTTCTTTTATATTGGTCAAGTATTGTTTCTCTTAATCTATTTTTGAACTGTATGATATTATGGCTCTGTTTGTTTGCATTGTTTGGTCCATTCCATATGGTCACCCCACAAACTCAAACACACAAACAGCAGTTTGCACAAGAGGTAGTTTGAATATGAATGAACCTCTTAGCGATAGCATCAAGCTAACAGTGGATCAGTGTACTGGTATTATGTTACAGTTAGAGAGACAGAAACCCCCGCTGCAGTGACTCCCAGGTGAGACCCACCCAAACAGACAGATCAGCTTTCATCCAGCGCCAGAGGTGTCAAGCAACGCAAAGTAAAGTACAAATACTTTGTTATGTTACTAAAGTAGAAATTTGGGGTGTCTATACTTTACTGGAGTAATAATTTTACAGCAGACTTCTTATTTCTATTCCTTACATTTTCACGCAATTCAATCAATCAATCAAAATATATTTATATAGCACTTTACTGCTTAACATCAGAAACCAAGAGTAAAAACACATATCATACAATAGAAAGAATAAACATATTTATCTGTACTTTCTACTATTTTAAAAATAGCCTTGTTACTCCTATTTCATTCTGGCTTGTCATCATTCAAAAAAAACGCAGAAAACAAAACAAAATGTGCCATAAAACCTGCCACACATCACGTCAAACTCCAGCGAGGAAGTAGCGGACGTATGTAGCCTGGTACGAAGATGTCCGTGGCAGAGACTCAAGAGAAGACGGCTGTGTTGACTCTGTAACAGTCCTTAGCTTTTGTCCTTAATGGCATTTCATTTCCCTTACATTACTTTTACTTTTATACTTTAAGTAGTTTTGAAACCAGTACTTTTACACTTTGGCTTGACTAAAATGCTTGAGTAGATACTTCAACTTCTACAGAAGTCCTTTAAAACCCTAGTATCCATACTTCTACCTGAGTATTGAAGGTGAATTTTGACCCTTCTGTCCAGCGTTTACTGTGTCATCGGCTGAAGGGCTCACTTCATCAAGTTCTGGTTTTGTTACTGTAACATATGAGGACCAGTCTAATCTCTGTGTACAAGATCTGATAGTTGAGCAAAGCATTTATGAGATTAATGACACATTAGGTATGCAGACAAATAGGCTAAAAAAAAAAGGCCTCTGATACACAACCAAAAGTAAATGAAATGCAAATTACAGATCCAAATACCCTAATGTTTCTAATGTCTGATTGTGTTTTCACATTGGGTGGTAATTGTATTCACGGCACCTTAACATGCAAAAGAAATAGTTAAATAATAAAAGCTTTAAAGCTCCAACACTAAAGGGTTAAAAGCTGTAATCTGCAACATTGCCCCTCATCAGTATTTGTTTTTTGTACTCATCTTCCCCTTCACCTCTCTAATGGCTTTATTGCAGGTATTAGCATGTTAGCTTTTGCCTGGCAGTGAGTGAACCATGGAGGCAGCCAGCGCCACCATCTTCGTCACTGTTCAGAGGATCTACTACCCTTTACTTTGTGTCATAGGTATTCCAGGTTTGTATCTTGTCATCTTGTTTGGTCTTTGGCTGTCCATGCTTGCATAGCTTTTATCAGAGCACTCACAACTTTATAGGTAACTAATGGCGTTTTTGTATTTGTGTTGTACTGCACATTGACGCAGCTCCTCTTTTCACCCTGTGTGTGGAGCTCTCTGTTTTAGCTACAGAGTGAGACATCTCACTTCTGTTCCATCTTTGTTGCAAGTTGCACATGTGCAGTACCTAGGTAGGGACTACTTTCCAGTCAGAAGCAGAGTATGAGGCCCTGACAGTACCTAGGTAAGGACTACTAGCCAGTCAGAAGCAGAGTATGAGGGTCCTGACAGTACCTAGGTAAGGACTACTAGCCAGTCAGGAGCAGAGTATGAGGACCCTGACAGTACCTAGGTAAGGACTACTAGCCAGTCAGAAGCAGAGTATGAGGGTCCTGACAGTACCTAGGTAAGGACTACTAGCCAGTCAGAAGCAGAGTATGAGGGCCCTGACAGTACCTAGGTAAGGACTACTAGCCAGTCAGAAGCAGAGTATGAGGGTCCTGACAGTACCTAGGTAAGGACTACTAGCCAGTCAGAAGCAGAGCATGAGGGTCCTGACAGTACCTAGGTAAGGACTACTAGCCAGTCAGAAGCAGAGTATGAGGGTCCTGACAGTACCTAGGTAAGGACTACTAGCCAGTCAGAAGCAGAGTATGAGGGTGTGCCACGCTATTAGCTAGGTGAGCATTATAACGTGTTACAAAGTGACAAGCATTTGTCTCTGAAGTAAAGGATGGACTACAACAGAGCTGTTTGGAGCAGGTTGTGAACAGTGTTTTCTGTCGGAGATGGTAAGTCCCTTTGGGGGGGATTTTGGGATTTTTTCCTTTGTAAACCAATAACATGCACAAACAAAAATATATAACACAACAAAGGAAAGGGAAAAATGCAAAAAGCATTATATGAGCACTTTAAAGTTCAACCACACAGGCAAATGTATCCATCTAAACTTTGTGTTGCTGTCTTCCAGCCAACTTCTTTACCTTCTACATGATCTGTTTCCGTAATTGCGGGATGTCCGACACAGCCATCATTTACCTGAGCTGTCTGGCCATCGTAGACACCTTCTACCTGGTGTGGGTCATCCTCATCGACTTGACCCTCACCTTCTGGCTACTGCAGCCCTTCTGGCATTCCCATCCCTGGTGTGGCATTCTGGGATTCCTGCAGTTTGGATCGCTCTACAGCTCCTCCTGGATCGTGGTGGTGTTCACCATTGAGCGCTACCTCGTTCTTCGCAGCACAGCGGCCAAGCAGCACTTCTACCAGCCTTGGGCTACTAAAGTGACGTGTGTGGCTATCGTGCTGGTGTCGCATGTCGTCTCTGTGCCGATGGGCTTGATCAACGTTGTCACACCAGTTAACCTTACAGTGGACGGGGACAACATGATTCTGCCCCGGTGTCATTACCGCAATCACGCCTACTCTACTGTCATAGTGTGGATAACTACCTTTCTCTCAGGAGGAGTCCCCATTGTGTTGGTCATCATCTTCAACTATCTCATCGGGTACCACCTGTGCCACGCTAACAAACTCTTCACCAAGGAAGAGCTTCGTGTCATGCATGGGAGGAGCACCAGGGGCATGTTGAGGAGGACCATCCTGTTGCTGGGCACCGTCTCCGTGGCTTTCGTCGTCCTCAGCCTGCCCCGCTTTGTCACATACTGCATCCTGAGGACCAAGTACAGCCACGAGATCCGCAACGACTACAGCTTCCCCATCAATGTGGCCGGAGACGTGGCTAACATGCTGCAGAACCTCAACTCTACCACAAACTTCCTGCTCTACTGCATGGTCAGCCGGCGCTTCCGGCGGGAGCTGGTCCAGGTGGTGACTTGTAAGGCGAAAGCACGCAAGCTGAGCTCTGTCCTCACCCACACCACCATGAAAGTCTTTTCAGTGGTAGATCATAAGACCTCCCCATCCAGGGAGCCTGTGACTGTAGTGCTAACCAATCTCAAACTGATTGTAGAATAGAAAGGATTTGGAAGAACGGACAGAGATCAGACATTCAAAAAGTATGAACGTTTATTCTTTTATCTTTGTATTCTGACAAAATAATCTACTCACTACCTTTTTTTCAGGGCTTTCAACGACATTTTATAGTCCACATTGACGGATACATACCCAGGTCCCATGATAACAACCAAGCTATCCCCATACAATCTGATTAAGTAGACCTTGAGTTATGACTGTCATAGTATCCTTTCATGTTTGTTTTGTGTTTTTGTTTGTTTTACCTGCTATGGTGGCTATAGGGATGGCAAGGTTGGTCAGTCTGAAATACATCAACTTTTTGATGTGTTTTTATGAATATTTGTGTAGACATTCATGACCCACAGAGGATTCATCTTAAACCATTTTCACATAAAAACTCCAATCATTGTTTGGAGTTTCCTTTGGCACACATGTAGAAGGTGACACTTTTACTATTCCTCTTGCACCATCATCATTTCAGGGTTTTAATGTTCCAATTCTTAGATTGTGATAAAATACCAGCAATTCTGAAGTTGATTGAAATTTCAAAAAAATGTATGGAAAGACAAGGTGGGTATACTCTGAGAGAAGAACTAAACTTGATAAAGTTTGTGCGTCACAATCTGTGGGGTGGGTTTGTGGAATGGTTTAGACCTGGTGCTAAAACATTGTACAATAATTATAAAGTGGAAAAAGTTGTATAAGCGGCATCTGGGTAGCTCACCTGGTAAACATGCCCATATACAGAGGATTAATCCTTAATGCAGAGCCCGCAAGTTTGACTCCAACCTACACCCTGTTGCTGCATGTTATCCCCCCTCCATGTCTTCAGCTGTCCTGTAAAAATGTAAAATGCCCAAAGAATTATATTAAAAGTTGGGAGGGTGGGTGATTAGGGTAATGGCTTGTTTGGTGCAAAATAAAACAAAATGTTTGTTAGGTGTTTAAAATTAAATATATTTTATGTATTTTTGTTATCTTTTTATGATACATACATATACAAAATACATAATATACTGTATTTAGGAACTATTTTAAAATTGAATGAGGGGTGGAAAAAAACAAGCTTAAGCTTCATCCCGCTCCTTTTCAGACAGATTAAATATTTAAATATTGGATATTGTTTTTCCATTCCGCTCATTGTGTTTTTGTATCTTATTTTATTGTTATTTTTTTTTTTTAAATTAAAAAAAAAAGAAAAAAAGAAACTAATGGCATTCCCATCAGTCTGTATATAGTATAAAAGTATACCTGATAGGGTGCCCGGACAGCTCACTTGGTAGAGCGGGTGCACATGTGTAGAGGTTTACTCCCCGACCCAGTGGGCCAGGGTTCGACTCTGACCTGCAGCCCTTTGCTGCATGTCATTCCCCCGCTCTCTTTCTCTCTCTCCCCTTTCAAGTCTTCAGCTGTTCTGTCAATAAAGGCCTTAAAAAGCCCCAAAAATTGAGAGTAAGTCATTATAATGTAGGGTGTGGGTGAACTATATTAACGATACAATGTGATCAAGAGGCCTTAACTTAGCCTTTTTCTGTTGTTATTGTTGTATAGTATGTTTTGCTGTTTTTAAAATGTCTTGTGTATGTATACCCTGTACTGTGTCTTTGAGTGCTGAGAAAGGTGCCTTTAAATAAAAGGTATTATTATTATTTTTATTGTTATTATTCTCTGGTATGTAACCTTGTTTTAATTAAGTTTATTTCAACATGATAAAAAAATAGATAAATAAGAACATTTCATGTACAAGCAAGAAAACCAACAAAATACTCAGCCAACATATGTTATGTACAATGTTCCAAATAAGGATTTCTATGTTCAAAAAAGAGTTGGAAGAAGTTTCTGGTCCTAGCAATTATAAGTGAATAATAATTATTCACTTATTTATATATGTATGCGACTACGCACAGGTACACAATCATTCACACACATACACTGTGGCCAAGGCTGCCGTTCAAGGTGCCCCCTGCTAATCAGATACACACTCACACACATTTACACACCACTGGCACAGCATCAGGGGTCAACTCGGGGTTGTCTCAGTCTTGCCCTTTGGACACTTAGGACACTTTGAACCACCAACCTACCAAGTGGCAGGCAACCGCCCTACCGCTGAGCCACAGCCTCCCAGTGTGTTAAGTCAAATTGTGTACTTTTTGACTGATTTTTAATAAATTGCTTGAATGCTTGAATTGCTTAAAGAAAATGAGACTTTCTAAAAACTAAGTTACAGTTAAGCCTGACTTGTTTAGTTTCAGTTTTAATGTTCTGCATTATTTGCATAAATGGGTCACGAGACTGCCCTGCTTTGCATAGTGAGAATATTTCCTGTTTGCCTCAGAACAGGTTTGTGCTGTGGCTGAGGGATAAGCGGATCCAAAAGAGGTAGGTGTGGGATCACAGTGAAGTTCTGCTCTATTCTCTGTGTGTACGGACAAACATACTGAAAACGTTTAAGATAAGTTCAATTGTCATTTAAGACGGCATACCTGTCATACCTTTAGATTCGTGATTTTGACCTTTGTACCAGTTGGCAGCGATCGTGTTGATAAGTCACACTCAAACACACCTCTCAAGGTACGTGTAGTGTTTCACACCTATTCAATGAGAAAGAAGCAAGAATGTGTACTGTGAATACTACTGCTCAACAGTTAATACTTGATCATGCTCATTCTAATAGTTTTCTGTCTGCTGTGTACTTTGTTAGATGTGCGTTTCCATTTGGGATTATAGTTTTCACTTCTTGGTAATGACTTTGAAAAGTGGACTTTGAATCTCTCAGTTGAAACTAAACTTGTTTTCTTGTCTCTTGGCTTTTGAAGCGGTCATGCTCCGATGTATTCCTTTCATGTTGTTTTCCTTTTCTCTTCACCAGAGGCAGCAGACACTCAGTGACAGTATGGCCTCTGCTCAAGGTAGGAAACAAAACAGACAACATCAGACTTGCAGCAGTCAGTCATCTGTCTGAGTAAATGTGTGAGCAAACCGGTTTGTTAACTCTTCTTGTTAGGACTTTGCCCTCACCTGAGTGTTCCCGTTGAGATGGATGAGAGCATGACCTCCTCCAGTCTGGACTTGGTCCTGCCTGCCTCTTGCAAACAATGTAGTGGACACTCAGAGACCAGAAGACGGCTGCAGGAACATGGCTATGAGCAAGCTAGGGGGACAGCAAACAATGTCAGCCAGTGGAGACTCCCTGAGAGCCTGCACCAGCATAATCCCAGAGGAGCTTTGCATCATGGTCTTAGAGAGCAGACACCACTGTATGAAAGGGACTTCCGGATTCACCAAAGCAGGGGCTTTGCAAGTCCTTCAAACTGGCCCCAGGATCACTCTGTGGAGGAGGCAGAACACTTGGAGCCCCCTCTTTCACTCAAGTCTGGCATTGACTACACCAACTACGTCCGACCACAATACCCTGCAGCAGCACGCATGCCCGGTAAGTTTTAGTAATGCATTATCATTAGAAATCTGTGTCCAACTCAATTTCACTAAGGGCCACACTGGAGAATAAGATCACATCAAGGGCCAGACCTGTATGTTTATTGTCAAACATCTTTTACTGTATTATTTCATTTCTCATTTAGCCTTTAGTGAACAATTTAGTGAACCTAAATTGATATGCGGGGCCCGATCAAAATCTGAGAGGAGAGTCGGATTTGGCCCGCAGGCCTTGAATTTGACACATGTGGTGTAGACGTTCTTACATTTGACAATTTGGTTTTTATGTTACTCTTAAATGCAGCCCATGTATAATGTTGTTGAGCGTAAGATTTAAATGATTTTATAATTTCACATTGACAGTTTTGTTGTTGGTGACATCATGTCTGCTAATATTTCATATTTGATGAAAGGCCAGATTTAATCTTATTATAGGGTCAATTTAAATTACACATTACATTACATTAATTACATATTGTCTCTCTTACTTCTAGTAGGCTATATACAAGATTTACACAATATGTATGCTATATACAATATATTTATATATATATCATGCAGATAGTATGTGTATTTTTTTTATTTGTCTAGGTTTTGAGATATCTTTCTGTGAGAATTCTCCCCACCCATTCCATCCCCACTGCCATGAAGAGGAATATAATTTTGTTTGCAGTGTGCACATCATTAAAAAGTAATGCACATCTGTGGATTATCCAAAATAAATAGGATATTGTTTTTGGAAAAACACAATTTAAAGTTTAAAAACATTATTCCCCTTTTTGCTGGGGACCCCCCCTCATGGATCCTTGTGGTTTCCGGACCTCACTTACAGAACCACTGTGATAGCTAGTGTCATTAATATTAGGTAATTAGTCATTTTGGGATACAATATAATATGTTTTACAGTAGCCTATTATTGAATAATATTGGCCTGCAGGAACCTACATTTGCTATTATATGGAAATTCTTACGTTAAAGGGAAATTGGGACAATTAACTGCACTACCACTACAAAATGGCAAACACTATAGTGCACTATTTCTGTGATAGAGAAAAAGAAAGAGAAAAAAGCATCAGGAGGATCAGCCAATCATATTCAAGTTTGAGGCAGAGGATTTTTGGATATCATGGAATTGGATATTAGTAATAATATTGGTGACAGTGTTAGCATGTTGTTGTAGGGCTGTTATGGACAGCTACAGTTGGTTCTGTAATGAGAAGACGGGGCCTTTTTAAAGGAGTGGTGAGATGAAATGGTTTACAGGTAGGTTATTACAATCCGAAGGTGCTTGAAACATAAACTTTCTTGGCTGTAGAGGTAGATACTGCAGTAACAGGATAAAAAACTGCAGAGTGTCTCAAGTGATAGAGGAACGGGGTACCATGAGCTGTTTTAGATTTCAAGTGACTGTGTTCCAAAAGTAGGTTTAATGCTACTTCATACATATGCCATATTTGGTACATGTGATTTGATTCTGCACAGATCCAATAATCACAACATCAGTGATGGATTTATTTCTAAAGGTGGCTTCCCAACCCTTCCAAACGGTTTCATTTGGCTGCTGCTCACTGTGTTTCCGTTTGAGTCTGGATGACCTCATTACTGCTGAGTTGGAAACATTTTGTATGTCGGCTCCTTATATGTCTCTCTGAAGGCCCAAATCCAATGCAGGGGAGTCGTCTCAGACAATGTGCGTGCTGCCTTCCAGCAAATCTGCCCCGTCACAATTATCATCAGGAGCGTGGTTACCCAGCAGATCCATGCAAGGAGCCTCCACACCAGCAACCATCATGGTATGAGAACGATTTCTGTCCTGTTTGTCATTATGATCTGTCGTTTTCAACATTGATTTGTATAATACTTAACAGATGTTCTGCATACATCTCAGTGTGTTTGGCTTTGTTCATTTGCACAAACAAGGGAAATACATACAGCAGAATAAAAAAAAAAAAAAGCAAATGGTACAGGTGAGAATCCCAAAAAGCATATTCAACATCCTCCCCTATTACAAAATCAAATATATACTAAAACATGCTCATTTCTCTACAAAAGAGTTTTCAAAAAGCAACAACCAGGTAAACATACTATGTAAATATATATCAGGTTTACACAGATACACAGTTAAAGCAAGGCGTTGCCTTGGCGACGGTTGATTCTAACATCTTTGTTTTGCTACGACTGTAAAGCTAACCTGTCCCGCCGCTGAGATTGAGTATGGTCACGTGACTGCACAACAACGTTTGATTGGTGGAACACAGTCACGTGGTAGAGTCTTCAGCGGAAGACTCTCTCTCTCTCTCTCTCTCTCTCTCTCTCTCTCTCTCTCTCTCTCTCTCCTTCTCTCTCTCTCTCTCCCTCTCTCTCTCTCTCTCTCTCTCTCTCTCTCTCTCTCTCTCTCTCTCTGTCAAAATAAAACATTAAAATGAGACGTATGCTGGGGTAAAAACAATGACGCGTAGAATACCAAAGAGGTAAAAAGAGAAGTAAGGAGCTCATTGTAGCCTGATGTAGCGGAGGAAGAGTACAGTTCCTTCTTCACTAATCTACTCAAGTACAAGTAAAAGTATAATGATTTAAAACTACTCCTAGAAGAACAATTTTTTCAAAAACTTACTCAAGTAAATGTAACTCCTTACTACCCACCTCTGGGTTAGAGTCGCCTGCTGCCTCCATGTTCCTGCTCGACACCCTCTGCTACAATTCTCCATGTCTATCTCTGTCTGTCTGTCTGCCTATCTGTGCTTCTCTGTGTCTCTCTCTCTCTCTCTCTCTCTCTCTTTCTCTCTCTCTCTGTCTCTTTCTCTCACCCCCAACCGGTCGAGGTAGATGCCCCCCCACCCTGAGCCATGGTTCTGCTCCAGGTTTCTGCCTCTTAAAAGAAGTTTTTCCTTGCCTCTGTGGCCTAGTCCTCGCTCTTGGTGGGAACTGTTGGGTTTCTGTAAATAACATCACAGAGTACGGTCTAGACCTGCTCTTTATGGAAAGCACAATGAGATAACTGTTGTTGTGATTTAGCGCTATATAAATTAAATTGAATAGAATAAACATTAACATGCATGTCTGAAACACATAAACAGCCATGAATACTTCCTGAACAGAGGAGCGGATGGATCCCTTCTGTTGGAATATTAAATCATTCTCAAGAACCTCTTTTGAATTACAAGTAGTTTGGTGAGAAATGAAGGATATGTAGCAGCCCAAACAATATTACAGTAGTTAATATAGGGAAAAATGTGACTATAATAAATAATATACAATACACCAAGCATCTTCAAAGACATCCTGTTTACATGATTAATATGTTTTTTTTCCAATTTAACCGTTCATCTACAATTATTTTTAAGAATTTAGATGTTTGTTTTAATTATTTCCCTCCACAGGACTCCACCCTGTAATAGGCTGCAACGTAGAGATGTTGCCCATGGGTCTGTGGCCCCTCTGAGAGATGTGATGCATGAAGTCCGTGTGAATCCCTCCCTCCAGGCTGGTCCAGGACCAGCCACAAAGGAGATCAGGAGGACCATCAGTCTGTCTGAGGAGTGTAGTAAGTTACATCACTGACTACGTTTACATGCACATAATATTCTGTTTTTTTGCTCTTATTCCGAAAAAGACAAAGCAAAATAAGCTATTTACATGCCTAATGAAAGTGAATATTCCTCTAATATTCCCATTTACATGTTGTCGAGCAAAATACAATTTTTTTGTTGGACATGTGCATGCAATCTTCTTTTTCTAATCCCTAAGGACATGTTAGCTAAGGACGTTTCCCTGACCTTCTTTTAACAGGGAATGTTTTCATCACATATTCAGTGGATACAGCCAAAGAAATCCTTCCTTTTACCAAATTTCTGATTGACCAGGGGTTCAAACCAGCAGTAAGTTATGCCATGTCTTCCATCACTTTTGATTCTCAGTGACTCTCCATTATGAACACTCACACTCTGCCTGTCTGTCGACAGATTGACATCTTTAATAATCCAATGCAAATAATGGGCATCACCAAGTGGATGGACAGATATTTGAACGATGTAAGTGGAACTAATGAGTCGGAGCGGAGAGAATGAATCAAAAATGTGTAATGCTGACAGTGAGATGTTGTTTTACAGAAATCAGTGCTCATCATCGTGGTCATCAGCCCCAAGTACAAGGAGGACGTGGAGGGAGACGGAGACGACGAGCACGGCCTGCACACCAAGTACATTCACAATCAGGTGAGAACTCACACACTCCAATAGGCTGAGTTACTCCAGGGGGGGTATTCTTCATAGTTTCGCGCCCATGAGGAATTCTAAGTAATGACCACAAAACTGTTGGCGCATCCATATGATACAAGTCTTCCGTGACCGCGCACTTTAACATGAATCCAACATTTTGTAAGCAAATTTAAATCAACCTGTTTGTAACAAATAAAACATTGATAGGCTTACTGCCCCACAGGTTAGGTAGTCTCTAAGAGTCTAAGGCAGGGATCTTCAACAAGGGTCCTGGGACCCCCAGGGGGCCCTCAGAGTAACTGCTGGTGAGCCTCCAAATTATTGTTAATTTTTGAAAGTTTTTTCAAAAATTAAACTGAACATGAATTCAACATATTATTAGCAAATATAAATCCCCACTAATGTTAGGCTGACAGGCCAATAGGTAAGGCAGTCACTAAAGTTCCATTCAAAGATAAAGTTAATCCTAAGGGTTCACAGTGCCACATGTATGTTCACTAAAAAGGTATGTATAAAGGCTTTGGGCCTGCACGTTACTAATAATAATATGTTACGTAATATGTACAGTATGTAGTAGGGGGTCCCTGCTCTGTCTCTCTTTTAGTTAAGGGCTCCTCGGTTTAAAAACTTGAAGACCCCTGGTCTAAGGTATCCACAGATACAGTTAATCATAAGGACTTACTGTGCCACATGCATGTTTAGTATTAGACATGATTTATAAAATCATGTCAACATCCATTATTTTATTAACTTAGTATTCTATGCACTAAAAAGTTATGTATAAAAGCTTTAGACGACCCACACATTATTGTAGGCTCAGTTTATTTTCAACTTAATTTCATACAATATACTGTATATCCGTCTCTTTCAGTTAATGGGTCCCTGGCTTAAAAACCGTTGAAGGTCTGACTGCACTAGGCCTCTGCACTTTATTTTTATGTATTACTGTGTGATTTTAATTGTACTTTGTTTTAATATGTATCATATTGTATGTTTTATGTAAAGCACTTTGTGATTTTTTACTTTGTGAAAAGTGCTTTATAAATACACTTACTTACTTACCTACTTACTCATTTACTTACTTACTTATCAAGACAGCTGTCGACAACTGAGGTAAAATATCACCCTCTGGTGGCAGGTTTATGTCATTACACACCCTCCTCCCACGTGACAATATGGCCAGGAGAATGAGGAAATGCCTACTGGGACTGGAAAAAAGGGCATTTTATTTGCCAGGTCCACCCACTGTCCCACAGTATTAGTGTGCCACAGTGGCTCAAGCAACCTGGCTGTGGGTCACTGCTCAATGATGCTTGTTGCAACTCTCTGTGACGCCTCTTGTGTTGTGTCGAAGCTTCAGTTTCACACCTGTGTCTGGCTAGTATTCATGACCTTTTTCAAATTTCAATGAGTTCTGTACATTTTAAAATCCAGGCTGCAGTGTATCAGCGGTTTAAGTACAATTTACAGTAAACATGGACACATGGACAAATGCTAACTATTTTTGGACCAAACAAATGTAAAGGAAGCACTTAATTACAGTATTTTTTTAGACTGTATTATTAAACATATGGAAAACTATAAGTACTGATTACTATGTGTTTCTGTTGATACAGATCCAAAATGAGTTCATCCAACAAGGCTGCCTTAACTTCAGACTGGTACCTGTGGTATTTCCTAATGCATCCAAGGTAAGTACAATAAACAGCACTTCCTCCCACACACAGACAACGAGGCAAACTAATCATGTCTGACAGCTGCCCTGAACTGAAGGCAAGCAGGCTATTTGAGCAGGAGGCGACTTCACTAGAACTCCTCGTTTTGGTCAGTGGTGGCCTGCCGCACCAATCAGCATCACCATCGCAGGGAACCCCCCAGGAACTAGGCGGTACTTCCCTTAGCCAGCCAATCCGCAGCATGGAATGACACAGCCTGCTCCACATCTCAAATAACACATTCCCAGTTAAATACACAGCAGCAGCTGTAACACAGTGAAGGGTATGTTCACCCCAATTACAAAATT
This sequence comes from Etheostoma perlongum, assembly GCA_026937815.1. Lineage (NCBI taxonomy): Eukaryota > Metazoa > Chordata > Actinopteri > Perciformes > Percidae > Etheostoma > Etheostoma perlongum. Next base: position 24,580,565 of record CM049388.1, on the reverse strand, counting down.
TAAAAAACAATATGAGCATAAAAAAGTAATTCTTGACACAGATATGTCAGCTCTCAGATCTTTCTATCACATCTTCACTCAGTTCCTTTTGCTGAATGAAGACCACATGAGGTAACTGAGAAAACATATTTTTGTGATTTGGGTGAACTTTTAACATAAGCAGTTCTCTACAGTGCTGCCCCTCATTTCAAATCACCAAGCACTAATCAGCACATTAGCCGAGGCGACAGAGACTACCATAGGCAGTGGCCATTCCAGGACATATTAGATGGGGTAGCCAGCCATGGGGCCACATGTGATTTTAGGGTACCACACATATTAACCCAAAAATCAATTCATAACGTATTAAATGTAAATATTGTATAAAATCCTTAGAAATACCCACCAATACCCACCTCAAATAGACACATTTTTGTATTTTTTTTAGTGGAGATCTTTAGGGGAAGATAGCAGGCTAACAGTAGAAGCCACATATACTTCACCTAAAATTTAAATGTCCCATGATATGGTGCTCTTTCAATGCTTTTATATAGACCTTATGGTCCCCTAATACTGTATCTGAAATCTCTTTTATGTAAACCTTAGAGATCCCTATTGGATTGGACAGATAGTCTAGCTAGCTGTCTGGATTTACCCTGCAGAGATCTGAGGACCAGGTAACCATAGTCCTCAGATTGGACAGATAGTCTAGCTAGCTGTCTGGATTTACCCTGCAGAGATCTGAGGAGCAGTTAACCATAGTTCTCAGAACTCCACTGGAGTTTAAAACACCAACACAAAGAAAGAGGAAGATGATGGACATCCAGCCAAAAATTAGGGACATCTAGTGGAATTTCCGGCGGCACCAGAACAATCCCAAAAATAGACATAGACTAGCGCTCGCTCTACTCCCTAACCCTTGGTGATGTATGTCTTTGTTACAGATACATGTCCCCAACTGGCTCCGGAACACCAGGATCTACCACTGGCCCCAGGACACCCAGGACCTGCTGCTGCGCCTGCTCAGGGAGGAACGCTACATCATCCCCCAACAAGGGGCTGACCTCACCCTCACTGTTCGTCCCCTCTGAAAAAAAACTGGATGCGGAATATAAGCAATTTAAAAAAAATGGATCCTTTTGTCAACATGCTTTAGGCATGAGGACTGTTAATACTGCAGAAAATGAGTCGTAAAGTGTTTTCAGATACATCTTTGCTGTTGGTTCTTTCTTTCACAAGTCACTCTCAGTGTCCCTTAATGGCACAGTCTGACACAGGTGATAGGGTTCTTAGCTGATTCCAGAGATCAAAAGGATCTTTATCATGGCCTCTGATTAGTAAGCATGACCCAGCTTTTTCGCCAGACCGTCAAATTGCAACTACAGCCAGTAATATCTCAATCACATGTCACTGCTTTAATTTTTGCACATCTTTTTTTTACATTAGTGGTGTTATTCAACTTGGCAAATAAAAGTCAATTATTAAAACAATTCTCACTTTTCTAACTATCATCACTACTTCAACTCCTTCTTACGGAATGAAGCCATTAATCCAGTTTATCTTTAGCAATTTAGCTATTTAGCATTCACACGCATTTTCTGCAGGAAATGCATTTTTCTGACAGATTTAAGTTTATCATTCACTTTCTGTAAAATCTATTTCTAGGATTAACCAGAAGGTGGCAGTGGTGTCCCAAATAATGACTCCCAGAGTTGGTTACTTCTCCAATTCCAATACCAATACTTCTCTCAATTTCTAGTCACTATTAGTTTATGATATTGATATTGTGTTTTCATATTGCTTTGGAATAAATGCCTTTGTTTTAACTACCCGGTGAGGATATCTGAATGACAATTTTGACTGTGGTTATAAAAAAAGGAGTTCACAAGGGTCATGCTTGTGCTGAAGGAGCTGTAGACGGGGCCCAGCAGAAACATCCTGTCCATATGTTGAGCACTAACTCCCTGATAAGCCAACGTATTGTGAGAGACGTCCAACTGCCAGCTTTCACCCTGAACTTCATCATTTGTTTTTCATCAGTGTGCACAGACTACTTCAATTCTGTCAGCCTGTTTACCAAACCTGCCAAAAAATGATTTGCTCACATCAGTGTGTGTGTATGACGGGAACTCTGGTGATGTCCAGTCCAGGTTTTTATCAGCCCCTTCAACAGGGTGCAGTCTGTAAACGCGCGAGTGCTGCCAGTACCAATAAATCCACTGTTTGTCATTGTTCCAGGATTTGCACGCCACTTGACTCTGCCTTATCTGGTGAGTCCAAAGAACTCTCCGTCTGCTTTGCTGTTTGTAAAATACACTCCCAACGCTTGCTCAGTTTATGATTTATTTTCTACGCCTTGATATATCCATGACAACAAGCATCAGGTAAAGTGCTAAAGTGGATCAAAACAACCTTAATCTATGGGGGGAGATGGTAACCTATCTCTCTCTCTATTCAAAGATGTCCACGGCATCATCAACTGACTTCTGGTCCATTACTTTTTCTTTTTTTTAACAGTGTTTTAATTCGTTTTTCATTGCAATTATGACAGTATCATAGTAACAGCTCACCTATGTCTTCTTCTTTTACAAACCGGTCGAATGGCTTCCATATTTTTCGCACACAACCCCAAGTCTCTTCATGACCTTTGACCTCTTCCCAGTGGATGTGGTTTGGTTCTGGTGTTGACAGACAGCTGCTGTTGTCTGTTTGTGGGGAAAAAAGGAATGCTCCACAGTCACTGCAGTGACCAATGCTGACCTGATTGTTACTGATACATCACACTGTGTCCGAGTGTCCCATTCACCCTGGATGTCAAATTAGAATAACAAAAACAATAAAGGAGGACAAGAGCACTTCTCTTTAGGCATAAATTAAGGGTTCAATAAAGCTTTAATTTAAAAACACTGGGTTAAAAATATAAAATACTATATATTTCCACTGGGAAGAGGTCTAAGGTCATTGACCAGTTGGATTTCATCAATAAATAACATAAATGGCCAGCATCTGGCTCTAAAGAATCATCGAAAGTTACACTTGAGACATGGAGAGCGGACATAAAAGAGGACATTTTAGAAAACATTTGGAAGGAAAGTTTTGACTAATTTAAAGTTACTCCAATTTAATTGGCTGATGCAGATATACACAACTCCTGATAAACTGAGAAAAAAGGGTTAGGGTTAGGGTCAGGGTTCTGGAGGGACGTGGTCAATAAAACTATGTTCATGTTGTGTATGAGTTAGGTTCATAGGTCCGCCACGCGGTCATATTATAATTATGAAATGATCTTGCATCCTCCACATAAATATTAGGTTATGCCTGGGACAGAGTATATACATTTAACTGCAGCAAACCTACTGATCAGCCACTTAACATCATATTGAGCAAAACACAACAGTAGATCTTCAATATTAACCCTAATATCACTTCCCACACATAACATTAAGCTTAACGTTAGTTGTAGTGGGTGCATTTCTATCCAACAAGCTAGGTAAAAGACATCTTTGAACAGAGACCGGTAACAGTCTCCCCCCATGTATGACCCATGACATCTGAGCGATTCTTATAACAGCTATATGCAAACCCCACTGGGTAAGGAAACGTTGGTTGGAAGCTCAAGAAAAAGCTAGTAAGTGGCCCTTGATTTGGTAATACTTGTTGATTACGTGATGCTGAATACACTGGGAATTTGTCTGGGGCTGTTGAGATAAATAGTATGGGAATCAAACTTATTTGGCTTCTTCTGTGTACCTCTATCAGTTTTCAATGACATGGGATTGGCTTGATGAAGCCTGGATTTATATTTTTGGGGGATCTTTTCCTTTAAACCACACGGTGGCTCAGGGTGGCACCTAAAGTGGTACCTGCCACCATGGTACTGCTCGGCGGCCTGCTACACCTTGCTATGCCCTGCTACGCTCTACTACGCCCTGCAGTGCCCTGCTACGCCCCGAACTGCTACAATTATTATTTCTATAGTTCCATTGTCTTTATTGTTCCTATAATTGTTACTGTTCATGTCCCTCAACCGGCAGCGGTAGATGCTCACCCACCAAGAGCCTTGGTCTGCCAGAAGTTTCTGACTAAAAGTAAGTTTTCCCTCACCACTGTTGCACTAGATGCTTGCTTTTTGGGGAATTACTGGAATTGTTGGGTCTTTGTAAATTATAGAGTGTTCTCTAGACCTACTCTATCTCTAAAGTGTCTCGAGATAACCCTTGTTATGATTTGATACTATAAATAAAATTGAAAGGGGAATTGAATTCCTTAACTTCATTAATTCTCCTCCATCATTATCACTGAGAGGAAAGAAGGTGCTTATGATAGAGGTAAGTAGTAAATTGCATTTGATGCATTTGTGATTTCACCATCACAGTTTGAGACTCTGCTCCCACTGAGGACATCCATACATATGCTCTCAGTGTACTGTGAAGCACTTTAGATAAAAGCTCCCAGCAAACACTGCATTAAAAATGGCACATATAATATTTCTGGGTCAGATTAATGTGTGTTCTCGGTGACCTCAGGCGTGGTGCTGGCAGACATAAGCAGATGCCTGCTGATTGGTTCATTAAGACGGTCAGGCTCTCACTCAAGGTCAGCACACACTCTAGCAAACAGAGATTCCCTCTCCATCGAGATGAGAATGCAAATGAACCGCTTTTCATTCTTGTCCCCGGCATGAACTGGACCGAACCAGCTGTTTAGAGAGGTTATGGCCCTATCAGTGGAGAGGAGAAAGCAGTGAGCTCAGCACATCCACCACTGCTGCCTGCTATGTATGGGCCATTATAGAAATGTGACTGGAATACTAAACAGCTCAAACATGTGTAGGAGGCAAAACGGCATCAAACACACTGCCACTGAACTACCTCTTGTGGCAGAGTCACAGAAAGTCTGCTCGGGAGGTTTTAAAAGATTTAACAGATAAAGCCTTAAATGTTCTAAATTATGCTAATTTTCTACTAGAATATGTTTACATGCTTTAATGTTTAAAAACACATTATTACTGTCTGTTTCTGACAGTTTCTGAATACGGCTGTGTGCATTTCTCTGTGGATTGAGCGTTTTGATACTTTGACAGTTTTTATTTAGCACTTCGACCTGATTTATAATTTTAAAAAAAAAGACCTGGGACCTTTAATTTAATGTGTGACTTTAATGTTCATTAAGGTGGAAGGACTATAATACCAATAAAATTAGGGCTGCTCGATATGAGAAAAATATGGTATTGGAGGGAATGATCGTTTTTTGTATCATTCTCATTTTTGAAAATGATCAACATTGAAAGAAATTAAAATGATTACAGAGTGATTTTTGCAAGGATCTTTACTAAAATATTTTTTAGTCTGTAGGAGAGGATCTGCAGCCCCACGACACTTCATTCAGAATGGTTTGACACATATTTTGCCTTTTAAAAATATTGCCCCCCTGCAATTTGGATATTGCACCATATTGCGATTTCGATACAATTGCGATTAATTATGCAGCCCTAAATAAAATATTATTTTTTTTTGAGTGTGATAATGTTTAGAAGAAATATTAGATATATATAAGTTGATTCAGAGTCAAAACAGATATTTCAATGTGATAAATTGTAATTCTGACACTTATAGAATCCAAAATCATAAAGAAAACAAAGAATTCCCAATAGAGCAAAATTTCAGAAATTTTGAGGTCATACATTGCAATTCCACCAGTGCCACCCACCCCCCAAGAGATTCTTAAATTACAACCCAAAACATCAGTATATAGATTTCTTTTGTATTTTTAATATTTTAAAATGTATTTAACTGTCAAATTATATTTGTATTTACTTATACTATGATCTTAATGTTGTTCCAATGCCAGTGACATTTAAGAATATTGGTTATATCAATTCCAGAATTTATTTGTGATTGATGTAGAATATCAATTGATAAAAAAACAAAAACAATACAATGTCTGCAATGAGCTACGACCCAGAAGAGGCGATACAGTATACAGTATGCCTAGACTGCCAAAAACTGCCTTTATGAAAAATCCCTAAAATCAATAATAAATATAAATGATATAAATATTTCAGATGTGACCAACATCTCAGTGTTAGTCCGTGTTCATCTCACTGTATTTTATGATAATTTCATCCTTTTGTATCAATGTAATATTCCCATATAAGCTAACAGTGTATCTACTAAGGGCAGCTCAATTGCTCTTAATGGAATTTTTAATAGGCTTAAACTCTTCTTGTATAATCTCTTAATGGATTTTATGTTTCTATATGATACCTATTTGTTTGATGTATTTTGGGATAGCTGTTTTTTTTCTTTCCCAATGCACAGGAAACAGCCAATAAGAAAGGTGTTCCTTACCAATAGGGAAAATGATGCTTTCCAGGCTCTATGACCTGGGTGCGATCCTTGTTTTGATGCTGCACTGCCAAATGGGGTGAACAGTCTCAAACTTTCCATTAAGTTCCACAATGTTGTTTCCCATTTCCTTGGTCAAGTGCATGTAGCTACAAAATAAAAGTCAACCAAGGGGCGTCAGTTTGAAACTGTTGGCAGTCTTTGCTGCAGCACGTCCACTTCATTGTTAGAACTTCAGTAATTGAAAATTTACAGACAACAGACATATGCAAAAAACTAAAGAAATGAAATGTTTTTTTCATCCCTTTTCTATTTCATTATTTGTAATCTAAAAGTACTTTTCCACCGGGCTGTAGTGCAATCTAAGGGGTCAGGCTAAGTGTCATATTACATAAATAGGGAGTTAAGTATGAGCCTTAGCTTCCTGCAGGTTTAATTTGATATGTAGCATGATGAACTGATCAATAACTAGGCTTCTAGATTTAACAATATGCTCTCCACTGTTATTGTTTTATCCAAAGAAATTCCTGTATTGTTTAAGCATTTAGAGCAAATAGGATGGCCACATTTTCTAAAATGCCCTCTTGGTGTTTTGTGGGTGAAAAGGAGACGGACCTTGGCTTCAAGTAATTTCATATTATCACATGTATAGGAAGTAATGTGGCCTGAACCATTTGGGAGTGGAAACTGGCTCTACTGAATTTAACAGCTGATTTTTAATCCATTCACACATTTTACACTATCATTCTAGAAACAATTAAGGGTGCATTCTAATCTTACCATGCTAACCATTTGTTAACTTCCCCATTCTAATAAAACACAGAAAAGTAGCAGACAGCCAGGTTGTGCAGCAGCCCTCACCCAGAGGCCATTCATGTATTCCTAAAATTTTCATGTCCATAAAACACTGTGGTGGCATCTTTATAATACACATCATAGTTGGTTTGTGGTGCTGTTGACATCCCATTGGGAACGCTTGTTTTATTTATTTAGCCTATTATGTAACGCATAATGGGTTAATTGATGGCCATGTTATGTTCATACCACTTGTTCATATGTTAGTGTTGTAATTCCCTTGCCCTTGCATGCCTTGCCCCCCTCTCCTGCCTGGGTTGTTAAAAAAAACTACGGCCAACATTAGGATTGTATGTTTTAGCTGTTTTAAACCTTTTGCTCTCCACAGGAGTTTTTCCAGCTTGCTTCAAATCTGCGATGGTTAAACCATTATTGAAGAAACCAGATCTGGTTATAAACTTGTTGGAAAATTATAGACCTGTTTCTAATTTGGCCTCCTTATCTAAAGTCTTTGAGAAAGTGGTCTCAAATCAGCTTTTAAAATATCTATCATGTAATAATCTTTTTGAGCTGCTGCACTCTGCTTTTCGAGAAAAACTTTCTACTGAAACAGCACTCACAAAGGTGTTAAACGATGTGTTACTGGCTGCTGACTCAGACTTAACACATGTACTTCTGTTGTTAGATCTTACCGCGGCTTTTGATACTGTGGACCACTGTATTCTTTTGGACAGAATTGAGAAATACTTCAGCATCTCTGGCCAGGTGCTTAAGTGGTTGAGATCCTACCTTTCAGAAAGATCTCAATGTGTGTTTTATAACAACACATTTTCCGACCCTTTCCCACTTCAGCATGGGGTTTCACAGGGTTCAGTCCTTGGTCCACTGTTGTTTTTGTTATACTTAATGAAATTAGGGTCAGATCATTCATTCTTTTGGGATTGCTTTTCATTGCTATGCTGATGATTTACATGCTAGGTATTGCAGGAAATCCATCTGATTCGGTTAAATTATCGATTTGCTTGGCTGCTGTGAGAAGCTGGTTATCAGCAAACTTCCTGCTACTCTACTCAGCAAAAACTGAGATGATAGCTATTGGACCAGCTAGATTAGGTCATTTGTATAACAATTTTACTCTGTCCATTGATGATTTGGTCATTCAGTGCAAGGATAGAGTAACGAATCTTGGAGTAGTTTTCAATTGGTCACTTTTATTTGATTTGCATAGGTGACAAAAGTAGCCTTCTTTGATCTCAGAAGAATCGCAAAGATTAGATCAATATTGGCAGTTAAAGATGCTGAGGCCCTTATTCATGCCTTTGTTACATCTAGGCTGGACTATTGTAATGTCCTGTTCTCGGGGCTGCCTAAGAAAAGTTTGCGAAGGTCTGCAGATGGTCAAGAATGCTGCAGCACTTATTCTGACTGGATCATCTAAATACATACATATAACTCATGTGCTGGCCTCACTGCACTGGCTCCCTCTTCAGGTTAGAGCAGATTTTAAGGTTTTGCTTTTAAAGTACAAAATAGTGAATGGCCTTGCACCATTATATCTGTCTGATCTTTTAAATTCTTATGTGCCTTCATGGTTGCTGCGCTCCCATGGGTCAGGACTTCTGACTGTACCAAAGGTTAGGAAGAAAACGGTTGGTGAGCGAGCCTTTTCATTTTGTCCTCCAACATTATGGAGCAGATATTCCAGCAGATATTAGAATGGCATGTTAAACTGAGGTTTTTAAATCAAATCTTAAGACTTACTTATTCACTGCTGCTTATGAGTCCTAAATGTTCAATTATTTTGATGTCTTTGTATAGTAGTATTTAATTTTTACTGTCTCAATTTACTGTTTGTATTTAACTGTATTATTTTTGTAAAGCGCTTTGATTGAAAGAGCTCTATAAATAAATGTATTATTATTATTATTATTATTAATTGTATGTGCTGCCCTAAGATTTTGTTATGAGAGCTCAACAAAAAAAATCAGCTATGTTGAAATAAAGCATTGAATGTTGAATCTTTATTCTTGAATCTTCTTCCCGACTGCAGCTGGCCTCATCAACAAGGCCTGGGACCCCACTGACACTGACTCTCATCCAGCCTCATGAACACTAAAGTGTGGTCTGCAGTATTTTAGTTTGTTTCTCTTGCTATGTCTATTGTGACTTTTACGGACCAAAATAGCAAAAGATTTGAATTTGAATTTTTGAGAAATTCCTTGGATGTGAAAACCCACAACCTGTTTCTGTTCTGAATCATCTGCTTTGCATGCTATTATTTTGAAATGCCAAACATGATTTTTCCGGATATTACTGGTAAAATCATATGCATTTTGATTTTTTACCGTTTTTGCTTGAGGACAAGACCAAAGCAGTCTGTTTAATCAACCCTACCCTAAGGAAGACGTCCAAGACTGTCTATGCTTGCGAAATAAACGTGTGCGCACGACCGTGGTTAGCCGGCTAGACTGTCGATAAAAGCAGCGACCGTAACTGCTGTCCATAAAGAACTGTGACAGATGTAAATCTTCCAAAATAAATCGGTAATTTTCACTGTGGTGCTTTGTATGATTGCGCTGGTGACGCTTCAACATTGCTTTTATTTTGAAAGCTTTAGCCGGAAGTACCATCATTAAACCATCCTACTAGCTTACCTCCCCCTCATAGGTAAGCTAATGCGGGCTAGCTAACCCATGGAAGAAGAAGGAGCACACCCGAGGGGCTCTCTGATAAAACGGGTCTGGTTGGGAGTTCTGAGGCGTGATATAGTAAGATAACGCTAGACACCGGAAGCCTGGGGAACGTCTTCCTGGCGGAAAAAAAAACAAAACACCATAGAGAGCGCTAAATCACGGGACAGCCACAATTACAAGTCCAACATGGACCTGACAGATGCAGAGCGTCCGGTAATTACTCTCCGCCGTCGAGTTTAGCTCTCCCCGGCCGCAGCTGAACCTAAACGGCGGCACGTCGGGGCGCGCTGGAGTCACGCGAATCTTTGTTCGCGTTTTTTCATGGGACACAACCGTGCTCCCCCCCCGCTTTTTCGTTGTTTTACCGCCGTGACAGCACTCCCCTCGGCTGGTATCGACTGGCCACCGAGGCGAACGCATCTTATGGACTCCTAACAGTAGTTTTTTGGCTTTTCTGACGGTCGGTCCCTCTCTAACGGACGCGGCAGTCATGTTTGCCGTGCGTATCGTCACCGCAGACTTCTATTTGCAAAGTCCCATTAAAGACCTGGACGTCTGCTATTCTGAATTCAGGGAGAGCGAGGTGAAGAAAGTGCCGGTGGTGCGGATCTTTGGAGCAACACCTGCAGGTTGGACAACTCTTCTGTTTATTATTGTGATTTTCTTTTGGTTGTTGACAGGGAGCTAATGGTGGCTGTGCTTTCGTGCCGCGCACCACGCGGCATGGTACGTGTTTATGACTGCTGCTTGGAAACGCGCGCACCCAAACACTGTATTGTTTAGAGGACATCTAACGGGTCCGGAATGCAAAATGTCAACGGGAAGATGATGTAGGGTGTTGACACATTGTACCAACGCGGCATGTACCGCTGTTGCTTTGCATACGGGCTGTCTGCAGCGGTGGGAGTCCTCCTCTGCTTCCCCCTCCGCACACGGCTCTGCTTTGTTTTCGCTCCGCTGCTCCATCGTGGCATGGTGGCGGCGGTCAGCTCTGGTTTAAGGGCTCGACTCGTGTCTCTGTCTGCCACATGTGGCATTCAGGGACAGCTTACATACTTCCAATTATGGTGGTTCTAATGTGTTTATAGCAACCTGTAGAGTGTGGACAGGCTGGACTACAACATGCTGCCTCCTTTCCGGAGCTGATTTTTGTCAGTGTAATAATCAGCGTCAATGTAACGTTAGTACAAGCAAAACGACAGCGGTAGATGAAAGGAAACTTTGTTCATCATGACCATAGTGAATGTGTGTGACAGCAGCAATATTAGCAGCCAAAGAATATGTATATTATATATAAATAGCCGGGATAAAGATACTGGTTCTTGAAAGCTCTCTGGTATCAATTGTGCGCAGAAGACCGCAGCGTCTGAAAAGGCAGGAGCCGTCATGACAGTACATTCATGTTCAGGATGTAACAATGAGGTAGACCAGATGAAGGAAAACGGAATCCTACATTGTGTGAAAATGAACGTGCAGTGCATATTGACATTACAAGCCTAGACAAGACCTACATGAGAACATGTCATGGCTAGCATATTCCAGATTTTAAAAAAAATAATACGCATCTACACACAAAGGAGGGGCTAAGATTTAGACTCGATTTGTGTTTTCTCTAGGATTTGGCACATGCCGTGCTCTAATAAACCCTTTACAGCCAGATCACTCTGGGTACCTTTTTTAATCCCCGCGCTGCAAAACAATAGAATCATTTCCTGCACAATGGCACAGCATAACCCCCCCCAAGTCAAATTGAATGCTGTGCCCTCTCTTCAGCCCTATTTGCCAGGTTACACCCCCATTGCAGTATAGTGACTGTGTGTTTTTAGCATGGCTAGTCCCCAGTGGGAAAAATGGGAGTCAAACTTGTGCCCATGGGTTCTGTGGCAGTGGTCCTCTGCAGGACGACCCGGGAGCAGCGTTCAACAGGATGTACCTCAGTGAGGATTAAAGGATTTAGAGCAGAGGAATGAAGGACTGTGGCTCAGGGTTAGGGTGTAAGTCTCATTTGGTTGCTGTCATAAACCTGCACTGTTTGCATGTGTGTTGGTTGAGCTGATACGAGGGGGCTCACACACACACACCCACTGCAGCCGAGATATCTTGTCAGTGAATGAATGTTGAGGAGTAATTCATCAACACTGATTCAAGCACAATAAACACAGCGTTGCATGCAGGGTCTGGAGTCTGGAGAAACATTGTACAATGTACTGATATGGGGTTAACTGTATGATACTAGTTCGGATACTGTCTTGGATTTTGGTCATCTGGCCATATTGTTCATTTTCTTCTGTGGTCTTAATAGATGCATTATTGCCGAGTGAGCTTGATCCACTGAGTAAAATTAACGTGTTTGGTCGATTGATAGTTTATGTAATAGTCTGAATCTGCAAGTCTTTTTTTTAAGCAATAATGCCAAACATTAGGTGGTTTTGCCATCTGAAATGTGAGGATGTAATGTTTTTCTTTGTCCGATATTAAATTGAATAATAATAATATTTTTTTTGTCAGACAATATAAACGATTTGAAAATGTCCTATTTGGCTTTAGGAAATTGTCCATCCATCTTCATCCGCTTATCCGGTATTGAGTCGTGGGGGCAGCAGCTCCAGTAGGGGACCCCAAACTTCCCCTTCCTAGAGCCACATCAGCCAGCTCCAACTGGGGGATCCTGAGGCGTTCCCAGGCCAGGTTGGAGATATAATGCCTCCACCTAGTCCTGGGTCTTCCCCGAGGCCTCCTCCCAGCTGGACGTGCCTGGAACACCTCCCTAGGGAGGCGTCCAGGAGGCATCCTTACCAGATGCCTGAACCACCTCAACTTTTGTTTTCATTCGGTTTTGCGCTAGTTGATAGAAACGACAATAACACACTTGCTAGTGAGTGCTGTGAATTATCTGAACAATGACCTGCTCTATTTGCACGTGGGCTCAATCGGACAATACACAGACTTTGTACTGGGGACCTGCGTTTGTAGGGTAAAGGCTGCTTTAATGTATGCTTTATGTTTTAATGTGATTCAGACATTTGCATTAAACATCTCGTCCGGGTAATGTCTAATTTCAGCAGGTTGCAGTGCATGTGTGAAAGGGGCTCAAGTGAGCCAGCATGCAAAAATGTAAGCGGATATCCGTATCCCATTGGAGTTTCAAAAGCTTTCACTGATTGAGTTCTGACACAAGTATGTACACAACACGTGTTATGAATGTGGTTTTGAATCGGGCATGTGTTCCCTAAAGTAAGAGTGTGTGTGCGTGTGTGTGTGTGCTCTGTGGCTAGTGCTCTGCAGATTTGCACAGTTGGACTTTGCTCTTGCTCAGTTTATGTACCACTTGTGGTGAGTCGGAGTCAGAGTTTGCTCTGCCTTTTTTCCAGAAAAAAATAACATCACCATCTGGAACACATTGAAGCGGAGAGGGATCTGTTCCACTGTAGCTCAGAAACAGGCCACGCCTACCCAAAATGGGTTACTTTGTATTATTTCCAGTTGTCTTCATGGTGAGTTCTGTTGTCTGGCCTGAAGGAAGGAATTCACAAGCAGTTTTGCTAATGTGTCTGCTTTTATCTCATCAGCGTGTTTACCCTGGTGTAGGCGGTCAGCGGTGCATCTGTGGCTCTGGATACCACCCCAGGCCTCGTATTCCCTGTCCTTCCCTGACCTAAGCCGTGCACACTCCCACCAATCAGCCCTGTGTAATTCGATGCCACGCTTCCTGCTTTTTTTCCTCCCCTCTCTTTGTTAGCATTCAGTGGCCGGTCCTGCCTGTGTTGCACACTACTGTACACACATCTGTCTCTAAAATAGCTCAAGAAGAGGGTGAAAAAAGGAATCCCCTTTGTTGTGAAAATTGCACTTGTGATCAGTATCGCGTTATGCTTATTAATAACCGGCTTCATTGCCGTGCCTGTGGTTAAAAGTCTCCCTGGGAGGTAAACCGCGAGCCTCTTTGCACGCTGCGACGAGTTGTTGTTGTTGTGGTGGTGGCTGCAACCTTTTTTGAGGTTTGGCAGCATTGATCTCCACCCTTGATGGCGTCAAGCTGGGCCCAGATGCACTGACAGGCCCTGAGACCCATGACAGCAGGAGGCACACTGTTTTGGTTTCTCGCTTGGACATGTGCACTTGAGTGTTTATTGGCGGTGTGTGTAAGAGCAGAAAAGGAGGAAGTGCATGACCAATTGACCTGAATGAGAGGGGGAGGCAAGCTTGAAGCGCATGGAAGAATAAAACCAAGGGCCTCTTCCTTCCCTCTCCCCCTCAGGTTTAGCTCTCTCCAGGGGAACCTTTAATGCCATTTGAAGGGAGTCCTCCCGGATCCATTAATAGGATAATAGTCGGATTCAAAAGGACTCTGGCTCATTAGGCAGAAGGTCATTGTCCCCTTAAATGTTTACCTTCCTCTCTCCCTGTCAGTTACTCAGGATCAATTATCATCCTATAACTGCTGCTCCAGTTGATTCTGATTACTTTATGATTGAGTGAGATATGTGTTGATATGGTGTCTCTGGGTTGTTCTTATTTAATTAATCAATAGCTCTGAATCTGATATATGTACGATCTATGCGCACGCTATGGTGTGGCTCCAAATAAACTATAACGGCTAACAAAGTAAGAACACACTTTCTTAAAGTCAGAGTGGATGTCAATTTCAGTGGAACACAGTTTTAACACAACATTTAACAGCATTAACTTGGCAGCAGGTGTACAATGTTTCCCATACACAGGTTCTATTTGGGTGGCTCACCCAGGTAGATTGAACCCTGCCCATGTAGATAAAAGTGTGGGTGGGAAAAATAATCGATTCTTGGATGCTTTGCGATTTGATGCTCAATTCTGATAAGTCAGTAATTTTTTTTTTTTTAAATGTGTTGATTTTTATTTAGAAGTTGTCTGTCTCCAGACGTACAAATCAGTGCTTGGTCGAAATTGTGACTCGCACCGAATTCACGGTAATTGGTTGAATTCACGTGAATTGTTGCAGTCAAGACATCGCAAATTCCTGGAGGGACAAAATAGGGTTGGACGATTAATTGGAAAGTAATCCAAACCGAAAGTCAGGACCTCTAACCACTGTAATTTTTCCATGTTGGGTATTTTTTATTTTGTTATACAGAGGAGGGATAATGGACAACAACTTAGAGTTTAGGCAAGAGTGCAGGAAATAAATTTTTTTGTATATACACATGATTTAATAAGACATAAAAAAGACAAACATAAAATAATTAGGCAAAGCACATAAATGCTGTTGATCTACGTTATCACATTACATGTGACCACCTCATGTTTCATGTTCTAAGGAGCCAATTCTCCCCTTTAAACATGAGTCTCTGACATGGAAGATCACTGTGAGAGAAGGTGACTCAGCATGTTTAAGGCTTAAGCATGGAATGACTACACAATAAAAACCTCATTACACAAAAAAATCTCATTACAACTTGTGTGTGACAAATACTCAACAAACTCACTATTGGTCAACAATTTGGGGTCACTCAGAATTTTCTATTGCACTCCATTATAGACAGAATACCAGCTTTTTTTAACCAGGGCAGCATTTTGTGCTTACATAATTGCAAAAGGGTTCTCCAATGTTTTCTTGGTTAGTTTTTCTAAATGAAATCAGATTAGTGAACAGAATGAGCCTTTGGAACATTAGATGAATGGTTGTTGATAATGGGCAATGTAGATATTGCATTAAAGATCAGCCCCCCACTCAGATCAGCTGGTATTCTGTCTATAATTGAGTGGGATGGAAATTTGTTAGTGACCCCAAATTTTGACTGGTAGGGTATGTATATTTTATAAAAGCACGCATTGAAATGTACATAAAACAATTGTTGCATTGAAAATCGGTTTAGAATCAAATCGTGAGGTGCCAAGAGATTCCCACCCCTAGATAAAATCCAAATTAAATTTTCTTTCCCCAATCAATACTGTAAGTTCAAAGTGCACACAGACCAGTCCCCTCCCCCCTCATGAAGTTGCGTGAGTGACACCAATTCACTTTGACACTATCCAGTTCAGTGACAACTTTGCTTAGGGGCTAATAGTTGCATGCTGCGTGTACTGTTGTGGCTTGCCTTGTGATTAACTGTACTAGTAAACTGTAGAAACGCCACGGCCACACCGCTGTGAAAGAGCCCCGCATGTCATTTATCTGTTTTGTTTGGTAGTTCCCCCTCTCCATGGCAGTATACTCTACTTGAGCTGATCTTTACAATGGAGTTGACTAGAGCTAAGCTGAGCTAATGGATGCTAACCGAGCCTGAATACCACCCAACATTTTATCAAGTTGGCTGCTATAACTTGTTTAAAAGACAGAAATTTGTTAAGATGAGATCTTTATGAGTGTAACACATGAACACATATATCGTACAAATCAGCACTTGGATTAAAACCCTTTTTAAAAACGAGCAATGCTCTATAACAACTAACATTCTGCTTGGATCATAGTATGGTTTTAATATTAAGATGTTAATACATATAACATTTTGGCCCTGGGTGATCGATCTGCTGAACCAAAAAATAGTTTTTGACAAACCAAGCAGATTTAATTCATCTGCATCTTCTAGAGCCAGGCGGGCTGATATTAGGCATTTCCCGAGCGGTATCAGGATTTATAATGGTCGCTTTATTAAAAAAATAAAACAAAAACGAACGTCAACCATGTTATGAATGTTGGCGTTGCATAGTTTGTCCACCAGAAGGCGCTCTACAACGTCCCTGTTGGCAACACACACATTTTTTTATTTTTTATTATTGTGTTTTTGTTCAAAGGACTTTCATATAAAGAGGGGGAAATGCAGGAAATCATCACAGGCCTTATTTGAACCCTGGACCTCTCCGTCGAGGCATAAACCTCAATATATGTGCGCCTGCTCTACCACTGAGCCAACCCAGCCACACTTAAGTTTCATATCTTAAGTTTGTATTTTTACAAATTATCATTTTAGGGATAACTCATAAATAACTAATGTTAGGGAAATCTGTTTTGTTACTTTTATTTTTAAATAACCAAATATTTGTATTGGTATCAGCCTTAAAAATCCTTTATCTGTCGGGCTCTAGTACTATCTTCACTAGCAAACAATTATCACATTCAAAAAGTAAATAGTTCACAACCCTTTGTTTGACTAGTTTACACTGAACCCAGCGATCACACGCTGTCACATGCTGGGCCACCTACCACCACGAGTACATTTCTTAAGGATATATGAATCCTGTATGAACGACAGCTGTCGTTATCGCTGCATTCAGCTTCGGACAGCTACAGTACACCCTGGATTATTTTCAGCTCTGAGTTTGTTAGTCAACTCCAAAGGTGTCCCAGTCAGTCGCCAACACACACTGCCGGGGCAGCGGGCACCCACACCTCTCTGGTGCTGTGGTGTCGGTAGCGCTACCATTTCTGTCATGTCTCTGTTGCCGGGGGCATTCCAACATCCAAGGCATCTCCAGGTGCTGTCTGGTTTCAGAGAGGCTTATCCAGACGTAGTGAGGGCAGCCACATTGAAAGTTTTTAATAAGTAAAGACCCCTCCCCTGCCTTTCCCACAGGCCTGTATGGACCATGTGTATAAATGTGCGAGGAGGCTTTGTATCTCTCTGAATACCTTTATACCTCGGAGACTGTGTTTCTTCCCATGCTGATTCATCTAAAGTCACTCAACCAGGTGGTGGTTTTCCCCCCTAAAAATAGCAAGGTGCTTAAACGTGACTGACATCTCTACCATCAGAACCCCACAAGGAATTTACAGCATGAGTAACTTTTGGCGTGTGGACCAAAGTTGTTGAACTTCCATTGAATGCAGCACTACTAGGAATTGCTAAAATGCTTTTTGCAACTCAGTCTTTCAATGTATACGCTTGCTTTCCCCCCTCTCCTGATGCATCAAGTCCTTTTGCTTGTTTAGGCTCTCCGTTTTGTCTTTTTGACCTCTGCTTACAGAATTCTGCAGCAGTGCCACTATGTCTAATGCATACTATTCTATATTGATTTTTGGAATTGTTCATGTGCCGCCGGAAATATTGCAGATTGCATCTGATTTCGGCCTGATCTCCATTACCTTCCGCTTTCTTTATGGTGGCATTTTAAACTTGATTTATGACGACTATATGGTTAATTCCCAATTGGTTTAAAAGGATACCAAATAACCAGAGCATGTTATTCTCCCATCCCAGAATGTTGTTTACTAGCCAGAACCTCTTTTGCAGCGCTGTGGAAGAAGGTCTGGCAATGCAAGACTAAAAGCATCCTAAACTTCACAGTCACATCCAGTTTAAGAGAATAGACAAGGACCGTGTAGTCATAAATGTGTTTCATGCGAAAGCATCTGTCAAACTAGCTGAACGAAGCGGCCACAGCCAGCAACACTGACTAAGGTAGCTGCCACTGATTTCCTTTTGTCTTAAAGGCGCTGTGAGTGTACAACAGCTGCCCCGGTGTCCTTGGTGCTGCTGCGGCCCAGGCAGTCTGATTGATGGCTATAATGGCTCCCACCGGCTTCTCACTAGGTATCCAAAGGCATCAACGGCCTGACACTGCAGCAATCCTCGTCCCCAATGCATTTCCTGTCACCTCGATTCCCACTCAGTCAGGTGGGGCGGGTGACTTTACACCAACAGCTATAGCTGGAGGGTTGTGCAATGAATAGATTGTAATTTATCACAAAACAGAATAATGAAGGAAAAACAAGCAAGTCATGTGTTCTTCTTAAGTTTAACTATTCAAACAAAATCTTTGCTAAAGACAATGAGTTATCTTTAGTGCTGTTAAATGATTAAAATATTTAATTGCGATTAATCACTTTATCTATTCTAAATGTCCCTTGATTTCTTTTTGTCCCATTATTATTTTTTGTCATGTTAATGCTCTTATCAACATGGGAAAGTTGATCGGCTTGTTTTGTGCAAATGTTTTTTTTTAAATTGAAAACAACTTTGGCATACAGCCTACTGTAGTGTTCAATTTCACACTAACATTCTGACTTGGAGAAATAATCTCTAACACAATGTAACACTGCCCATCAATAAAAGTGAAGAAAATTCTTTGCCGAGGGTGGGGGGGAATTTGGATCAGCTGTGTGCTTGGCCATCGAGTGGTATAAAATCCTTTATCGGTCGGGCTCTATTTTCTATCCTTATGATCAACTCCTAGTAATGACGTGGCCACAGTGATGATCTTGCTAGCTCGAGCTCATCTTCTCCATCTTCTCTTTTTTTACTCTGTCTGAGACAGCTGGCTAGCTAACCCAGGCTAGCAGAGTCTGCAGAGATTAGCACAGTCAACGGGAGCACAAGTAATATTTGTAAAATTGACATTTCAGCATTCATTTTGTGGTGCTGACAGAGAGGCAACTGCAGTTTCTGCACCTTCAGTCTGTACCAGTGGCTGTGTGTCCATTTCACTTCCCATTTCCTGACTGTACAGGGCAGTAAGCCACAGGCCTAAATGTCTACATGTAGTAACAAGCTTGCCTTTAAATTAGAGCTGGGCAATATATCTATATCATGATATGAGACTAGATATCGTCTTAGATTTGAGATATCATAATATTGTAACATGACATAAGTGTCTTTTCCTGATTTTAAAGGCTGCAAAGTGATGTCATTTTCTGATCTTTCTGATCAGACTTTTCTATTATTTACCTTTACTCACTTAGTCATTACATCCACATTACTGATGATAATTTATCAAAAGTCTCATTGTGTTAATATTTTGAAAGCACCAATAGTCAACACCACAATATCGTTGCGGTATCTACATTGAGATATTTGGTCAAAAATATTGTGGTATTTGATTTTCTCCATATCGCTTTATCCTTGCGCGTTTTGGTTCGTGACAAACTAAGGCCCCCAAGAAGTTGGAGCCTTGGAGTTGCAGTTTCTCTCTGGTAGCTGAATGTGATTTTTAGTTCATATCTGTGGTCTGTTGGAGGGAATGGGGTATTACAGGAAGTATATTGTCTTTTGATGCAGCTGTATGACAAAGCCAGTGTGTGATGTGAAGTTTCGGCTAATACAGCGGCCTGCTGAGTGCCGCTGTTGACCGGAGTGCTGGATAGTCCTCCATTCTGGCTGCACCGCATCTTTTCCAAAGCAGGTTCCTGTAATGTGGTGCTGTGAGGTCTGAAGAGAAAGACCCACGTTGGCACGGGTGTTGGGTCATTTCTGGTCCTCCGTTCAGTGTTGGGCCTTCCTCTCTCCTCCTGCTCGATTGCCCCCAAAAAGAGAAAGAGAAGGGGCCCCACTTTGTCCACCGAGCTCTGTCACACACACACACACACACACATATGTACACACGAGAGAGAGAGAGAGAGAGAGAGAGAGCCCACTCTGTGTTTCCTTAGGGCCACTGGCAGTGCTGCATGAGAACTCTGCAGTGTTTCAAAGCAGATTAAGATCTTGTTTAAAAAGAATGAAAGCATTTGGCAGGCCGAGCAGGGCTTGAATCGCTGCTGGAGGGGGAGAACGCTTTGAACCTGCCATGCTGTGCCATTTAAGTGTGTGGGGGGGCGGTGCGTACACACAAGTGTGCTTGCTTACACTCAAAGACAATGAAAACGATTACGTTTCATCTGTAGCATTGCTGTCTCATTGCTTGATGCTATATGTAAAGTACTGCTATTTTGACCATTTTAAATCCCTAGATTAGACCTGATTAGACAAGATGGATGACTTTCAACTACAGAAGTTGCAGCATGATTGTAACACGGTTGTCAGCTGAGGGAAATTGCTATCTTAAGTTACTTCAGTTATACACTTTCTGTCACTGTTTTAGAAGGGTGGGGTTTGAGGGGAGACCCACTTTGAAGCCTGGCATCACCACATGCTAGCATACAGTAAAGTCACATAGAACTAGGTTTTTTAAAGTAAACTATATAAATACTGTACATACATACATACATGGGTTAGGACTCCACCAATCAGATTGCTCATTGAGTCAGACTGCCCACCCACCGATTCAACATGTCAAACTGTCCAAAATGGGGCTAGGCTTACGCGATTTGGGGAAAAATATGAATCACAATCTTTTTGCTCAGAATTGACATCACAATTCTTTGCCACGATTTTTTTTGACCATTACAAAACAAATTGGCAATACCGAAGATAGAAACTTTTTTTTTTTTTTTTTTGGCACCTATAGCACATTGGGCATCACCACAAGCCTATTTTACAGTCTATGTTTAAAACTCACAGAAGAAAGTAGTAGCGTTTGTGATGCAGTTGGCTCGTAAAATTAAATCCTCAGTCCTCTGCTGCATGTCATTCCCCCCTCTCTCCCCCTTTCATTTCTTCAGCTGTCCTATCAATATAAAGGCCGAAAACAAATAAAAATCTTTTAAAAAATCGACGGCACAAAACCGACTCAAGTCAACGACCTCGCCAGACTGTCCAGACGGCCAACAATCGGGTTGGTGTGTCAGCGCCTTGAGGTGTCTGCGCTGTGCTCTGCGCCCTAGCTCGTGGTTTCACCGCTGATCACGTGTAGGTGTTTTTACTCAGATCTTTCTGCATGCATTTAGTCCACTTTTCCTTTTTTTAAAGGAAAAAAAACACCCATCGGTCTTTTTGCTGCTGTTCTTGTTTTTATCAGAGACTGCAGTGGGAACCAACGGGTCTTTTTTGATCAATTTTTAATTCCGTAGCAATGTACAGTCAGTTTGAGAGCAGGCTTATTAAAAGGGGAGGGAGGAGGGATATTCTGGAAGCCCAGCTCTAAAAATAGCTGTGTGTGTGGCTTGTGTTTCTGGCTGGTTGTTGCTGCTACCTAAACCACCGACTGTAAAACTGTCTGAGTCTCTCCAGTTAGTTCTGTCTGTGAAACGTTTTTTAGTTTTTATTTTTGAGAGACATTTACCACCTGACGTCAGAAGCCTTTGATTCTGTCTAGACCGGCTCGGTTCTTTTTGCATCCGCTCTCTGTTCGCTCTATGGTGTGTTTTGCCTCAAACGTTACTTTCCTGGGGCTGTCACAATTCTGGATTTTAGTTCACTTTTGTCACACAAATAATCATGATGTAACAATTTTTTTAAATTATTTTATTCTCTCTTTGTGTTCACGTTGTGCCACACAGCGGTGCTGTCGTGTTCGGCTTAGCAACTAGGCCTGAGTCCATGTTGTTGAGTTCAGTGGCTGCTCATCGAAATAACAAGATCTAAATCAACAAAATTTTCATTTATCCGAATTATTTACAATGACTGACAAATGATTCTGATGAATAAATATTAAAAAAATAAAATAAAAACGGACGGTCAACCCATGTTATGAGTGTCGGCGTTGCATAGTTTGTCCACCAGAGGGCGCTCTACAACGTCCCTGTTGGCAACGCTGAACAAAAACAAAAAAATAATCAAAGGACCTTAAGTTTCATATCTTATGTTTGTATTTTTATACATTTTATTTATCAGAACTTTAAAATATTTTGATATTTCCTGTGTTCGGTTGTGACATTAAAACACATTATTATCATATTATTTCAATTCAATTTCAATTTATTTATAGTATCAATTCACAACAAGAGTTATCTCAAGACATTTCAGTGAGAACTCATAAATAAGTACAAATAACTAATGTTAGGGAAATCTGTTGGTTTTGTCACGCATTTCTGGATATTTTTGTACGTGTATGTACAGTATATCTGTTGATATATCAGAATATCGTATTTTTAAATAACCAAATATTGGTATCTGCCTTAAAAATGCCAGGCTCTAATAACGACATATGATTAGCAAATATAAATCCCCCACTAATGATAGGCTTACTTACTTCGGTTAAGGGGTCCTTCGCTTTAAAAAACGTTGACCTATGCAACGTTTTTTAAATTTTTTTTTTTTTTATAAATGCATTATTAACTATTTCCTTGTGACACTTTTGTGATTGAGAGTGGACGGGTGGGAAAAGGGAAGAGAGGGTGCCGAGGAGAAGACAGTGTGAGTCCTCGCTCGCCCAATGCACCAGCCGAGCTGCCGTCCCTCCTTTCTTGTGATGTGTGGCGGAGAGCGAGACATGCTGTGAATATCAAATTTGGTCGGAGCTGAGAAAAGGAGAGCAGGCAGAGCTTGGGAAAAAAAGCTCCTGTGTCTGGCGAGACATTGCCCTGATCAGAGAGCAATTCCGGACACACACACACACACACACACACACACACATACACACAGCATCCTTGAGCACCTTGTCAACGACTCAGCTCTAACCAGTGCTCCTCTCACTCATTAGAGAATCTGTCTGTCATGTCATGGATTTATTTTTTTACTCTTTTTGTTCACACTAAACTCCCCATCTATCTTAAAAACATCTTTATTCCTCAGACTCGTATCTTATTGCATCCAGTTGTTTTTCCCATCATCCTCGCTTCCTCCTCCTCTCAAGTTGCTCCATCAGGTCTGCTTTTCCCACTGATATCAATCTCCAGCTACTGAGGATCTGCATTCATTGAGGCTGCTTAAAATGAGGGCACACATTAATACACTAATTTAAGAGTTTTACATAATGCATTATGTAAGGGAGCTCAGAATCTTCTGCACTTGCCTCCACGTTATTAAACTAGCCTTCTGCCTTCACGGCTTATGTGTTTAGACTGGCTCGGCACGCTGTAAATCTGGTTGAATTCAACGCTCAAAGGAATAGTTTTTGGAAATGTGTTTTATTTGTGTTCTCTTGGAGAGTGAGATGAGAAGGCCAACACCACTCTTATATGCTAAAGGCCACCAAAATGGATTTTTCAGTGTGGAAATCCTACATGAAATGAATTCAACAGTATTAGTACTTTTTTTGTAATTCACGTCTCTTGGACCCGTTTGGGGGATAAAATATCGTCGGGTACTGTGCACCAGTCAGGATTTAGGTACTCAAAATTAGATGGTTTGGGTGTTGTTTGGTTTCTTTCACTGGCATTGGTTTAATGAACACCCAAACAGTCCTGATGAAGCAGATTAGATTAGAGAGTCTGATTTCCTAATATTAGATTGGAGACGATTACGATTGGAGTCTGCAGCCCCAACCGTAGCTGACTCATGTGACATCACAGCCGCCGGGCACAGTGACTGTGCACACGATCAGTAAGCCTTGTCATCACCGAGGTTGCCAGATTTGGTGCCATTGTGTCTGTACAGAGAAATGGCTCCAAAGGAAGCAAAGAAGCAATGTTGGGTTAATCTGTGTGTGTGGTCTAGTTTAACTATATTTGTAGGGTTCAAAAACTGGGAGTTCAGTATACTTGTGGGGTCCAGACAGTGTGTGAGAGCATCTCTCTCTCTCTCTCTCTCTCTCTCTCTCTCTCTCTCTCTCTCTCTCTCTCTCTCTCTCTCTCTCTCTCTCTCTCTCTCTCTCCCCCTCCCTCCCCCTCCCTCCCCCTCCACCCACCCAGAGGATTTCCCCTCTGCTGGTCACGGTCTATGGCTCTCCTGGTTCCCTCAGTCTCTTTCTTTGCCTTACTTGCGGCCTCCCCTCCTTCTCCTACAGTCCTCCACATTCCTTTGTTTTCCTCGACATGCCGTTCCAGTTTCGAGGGTTTTTACTTTGTCTCCCTGAATCCCATCAGCATTTCCTTTCATCTCTCTCCGCCATCCCTCCTCTTCCCCCTAACTCTCTCCTGCCCTCAGATTGTCCTGGGCTGCCTCCACGGGAGAGCTGCCGCATAGCGCACACAGAGGGAGTGTTTACAACTAGAGCTAGTTTGGTCTTTGCCCTCACCCTGTCAACTCCCCTTACCCCTCCTAGTGGCCCCCCTCAACTCAAATCCTCACACATCCTTTAAATCCCTCTCTGCACTCCACGCCCACCTCTTCTTCTTCTTCTTCTTCTTCTTCTTCTTCTTGTGTAGAGCAAACACACTCGCATGCCTAAACATTAACATGGTGGCAATCATTAGTGAGGCCAATAAGAGAGGGGGTGCAAGTCAAATTGACAGGTCCTTTGTGGGCTGGGGTAATCCAGGATTTATTCATTGCGGACTGTAATTTGTCAGCCTTCCTGCTGGGATAACAAACCCCTTTATAGAGTTGTATGTGTGGAGTGTTTGACCAGTATGCATTACTTTTTCTGTGTAAATGTCTTGCGTTTATTGGACAGTCCACAGTGGAGATCGATACAGGAAACAAGGGGAAAGGCCAGAGGTGTGTGACAAATACAAGAAGCAGGAGGCAGGGTTTGACGTGGCTGTGAATGTTGGATTATTGCTTTCAGGAAGTTACAGAAAGGGTCCTACACAGACTAGGGATGCACCATTCTGAAACTGGGCTCCGACTAGGGCTGGGTACCAAATTCAATACTATTTAGGCACCGACAAAAGTTCTTCTAAACTATGGAGTATCGAAAAACGTCTCGTCATTCAATACCCAATTCCAACACTAGGAACCGTACAAAGAAGTCACGGTTTGGTTCAGACATCACGGTTCGCTACGAGTTCGGTACAATGAATGAAAAGCAAAACAAAGATGCAGAAGCCAATTTATTTTTATTTATTTTTTTATT
Organism: Etheostoma perlongum; assembly: GCA_026937815.1. NCBI lineage: Eukaryota > Metazoa > Chordata > Actinopteri > Perciformes > Percidae > Etheostoma > Etheostoma perlongum. The sequence continues at coordinate 24,555,283 of CM049388.1, read as the reverse complement.
GTGCATGTCTCAGGCTGTACCACCTAGTGTCCTACAGTCTCTCCCCTGAGAACAATAAGTACCCCACATCATCTCCAGACTCCACCTGGAACTTCTAAACAAAATAAGACAATCCTCTCTGAAACTGAAAATGCAGCACTTCTGTTCTCTGCACAGACTAACTAACTAAATTACCTGATTAATGCAACATTATCACGTCTCCCGGCCAGTTTTTACCGCAGAAAGCTGCTGCCTGCCTGGCTAAATCTAATATAGTATTATATAATATATATTGCCCAGGGCCAGGCCAGGTTAGCCGCGTCTTTCTCCCGTCGTGTCCCGCTGTCTCTCGTACCTACACCTGCCCGCGTACACCCTGTCTCCCCCTCCCTTCTACCTGCCCGTGCAGAGGACAGAGCAGAGAGGGCAGGGGCTGCTCCTCCTACACAGAACAGAAGACTGTTTTGGCGGCCACAGGAGACAGATACCTTGCATGCTCGCTGGACAACACGGGTGTCTTTTCTACAGAAAGTATTATCAGTGGCTGGTGTGACTCTGCTTAATTAAATAGTTGAATCAGTCTAGTCCATAGGTTATTATGCGTGCAGCAAACCTGCAATTTTCATGTTCTTTTTGTGTGTCGGCGCTAAATTGGATTTTCACTCCTCCCTTGTATGGAAAGGCGTTTTCATTTTCTTCCCATTGCATGTTGATGCAGCTTAATTCAATTAAGCTCATACTCAGCCTCAGTCTTCCCACCCTTTTTCCCCACTGTACCTCATTGCATCTACACTACTCTCTTCTCCTCACCCTAGTTGCTGTCTTTCCTCCCTCCTGGTCCCCATGCGTCGCTGCAGGACCAGTGTTTGAGCCTCCTCTGCTGGCCCTGCCCTGCTCCTGCCCTCGGGCTGTGCTCGGCCTGCATGGCCTACATTGATGCTCCCTATTTTCCTGCACAGCGAAACGCTACAATGTCACGGTTCAGTTTAAACATCACGGGTCTGTACAAGTTTGGTACAATGGAGGGATCGAAAAACAAAAATGTAGTTTCTGATATTTATTTTTATACCGTGTATTCTCCGTGTAAATTCATGCTCTAAACGTTTCAGTTCAGTATGAATACATGTCCGTTCTATCCCTACCAAACAGACCTCCTTTTCATCTCTGCTCTGAGAAGTTCAGCTAAGGTTATGTGGGAATAAAGTGTCCTGGTTCACAGGGTTCTTCCTGTATACTCTCAAGCTGCTAATTACACTCTCACTGGATAGACTGCTCCGTTCAGCCATGCTCTCTCTCCCTCTCCCCAGTCGCTCCATCTCCTGCTCGCTCCCTCTCAATCTCTCTTCAATTGCTCTCCTCCTCTCCAATCGTTTTTGCTCACTCTCTGTTCATCTTCTCCGCTTGACTCCTCTCACTCATTCCCTGCACCCAGAGGATTTCCCCTCTGCTGGTCACGGTCTATGGCTCTCCCAGTTCCCTCAGTGTCTTTCTTTGCCATACTTGTGTCTGTTTCTGTTCACACTGTGGTAAAAGCCAAGTTCCTGTCTTTCTCTCCAGACCAATTGCTTCCTGTCTCTTTGCTCTCCAGCTGTTTCCATCCAAATATTGCTTAACTTCTAATTAGATTTCCCAAAATAAAAGCAGCCTAATCCAAAATGTTATATCTGGCACATCGGTCACAGTTCACGGCTTGCTTCCCACCTTATACATAGTCTGTATTGTTTTCAAAATGATGAACATAATTTGCTGGCATTGCTGTCCGTCTGCCTGTCTGCTTGTTTGTTTGTTTATTTCACATCTTCATTGTATATTTAAACACAATTTCATGAGGTACAATGATCATATACAGGCCGCATGAAATGGGGAACCCCAAATAAGCTACTAAAAGCTTTCGGAGGGGGGCCGAGAACAATAAACATACAACAAATAACATACCAACCAAAAGTCAATGTAACATGGACACAATATAGACATTTACAGAAGGAAAGAAGAAGAAAAAAATGATACATACATTATATACAGTGGGTACGGAAAGTATTCAGACCCCTTTAAATTTTTCACTCTTTGTTTCATTGCAGCCTTTTTCCAAAAATCAAAAAAGTTCATTTTATTTCTCAGTAATGTACACTCAGCAACCCATCTTGACAGAAAAAAACAGAAATTTAGAAATTTTTGCATATTTATGAAAAAACAAAAACTGAAATATCACATGGTCATATGTATTCAGACCCTTTGCCGTGACCCTCATATGTAACTCAGGTGCTGTCTATTTCTTCTGATCATCCTTGAGATGGTTCTACACCTTCATTGGAGTCCAGCTGTGTTTGATTATACTGATTGGACTTGATTAGGAAAGCCACACACCTGTCTATATAAGACCTTACAGCTCACAGTGCATGTCAGAGCAAATGACAATCATGAGGTCAAAGGAACTGCCTGAAGAGCTCAGAGACAGAATTGTGGCAAGGCACAGATCTGGTCAAGGTTACAAAAAATTTCTGCTGCACTTAAGGTTCCTAAGAGCACAGTGGCCTCCATAATCCTCAAATGGAAGACGTTTGGGACGTACCAGAACCCTTCCTAGAGCTGGCCGTCCGGCCAAACTGAGCTATCGGGGGAGAAGAGCCTTGGTGAGAGAGGCAAAGAAGAACCCAATGGTCACTGTGGCTAAGCTCCTGAGATGCAGTCGGGAGATGGGAGAAAGTTGTAGTAAGTCAACCATCACTGCAGCAATCCACCAGTCGGGGCTTTATGGCAGAAAGGAAGCCTCTCCTCAGTGCAAGACACATGAAAGCCCGCATGGAGTTTGCTAAAAACACCTGAAGGACTCCAAGATGGTGATAAATAAAATCCTCTGGTCTGATGAGACCAAGATAGAACTTTTTGGCCTTAATTCTAAGCGGTATGTGTGGAGAAAACCAGGCACTGCTCATCACCTGTCCAATACAGTCTCAACAGTGAAGCATGGTGGTGGCAGCATCATGCTGTGGGGGTGTTTTTCAGCTGCAGGGACAGGACGACTGGTTGCAATCGAGGGAAAGATGAATGCGCCAAGTACAGGGATATCCTGGACGAAAACCTTTTCCAGAGTGCTTGGACCTCAGACTGGGCCGAAGGTTTACCTTCCAACAAGACAATGACCCTAAGCACACCGCTAAAATAACGAAGGAGTGGCTTCACAACAACTCTGTGGCTGTTCTTGAATGGCCCAGCCAGAGCCCTGACTTAAACCCAATTGAGCATCTCTGAGAGACCTGAAAATGACTGTCCACCAACGTTTACCATCCAACCTGACAGAACTGGAGAGGATCTGCAAGGAGGAATGGCAGAGGATACCCAAACCAGATGTGAGAAACTTGTTGCATCTTTTCCCAAAACGACTCATGGCTGTATTAGATCAAAGGGTGCTTCTACTAAATACTGAACAAAGGGTCTGAATACTTATGACCATGTGATATTTCAGTTTTTGTTTTTTAATAAATATGCAAAAATTTCTAAATTTCTGTTTTTTTCTGTCAAGATGGGTTGCTGAGTGTGTATTACTGTAAAATGAACTTTTTTGATTTTTGGAAAAAGGCTGCAATGAAACAAAGAGTGAAAAATTTAAAGGGGTCTGAATCCTTTCCGTACCCACTGTATAACCTCACGCAGGCATTGTGATATACATTGTGTTCAGTAAGCCTCAATAAAGTGACGAAATAGAGGACGAGTGGGGGTATTGGCAGAGATGGCAAAAGTACTCACTTCCTGTACTCAAGTAGAAGTACAGATAATTGTGTTAAAAAATAATTTGGTAAAAAAAAAAGTACTGATTTAACTTCTTTACTCAAGTAAACGTAACAAAGTACAGGCGTGGAAATTTACTTAAAGTATAAAAGTAAAAGTAGCCTTGCAAATGACAAAGCTACCTGGACCAGACAGATGTTACTAGAGAGCACGCTGAGAAACTTCAGTGGACATGGAAAAAGGCTCTTTATTCTTTATATGCCATTGTCTACATTTCAAATGGCTGTCTGCCCATAGGCCTAAAACATGCAGCTTATTTATTGTGACAGACTGGGACCCCAGGTTAATAAAATTCTGACTGCGTAGCAAGATATGAATTAAAGTGTGATTTTGTGGGAAGTCTGTGCACAGTATATTCCCATCCAATTAGATTCAATTTGGTATTGATGACGCAAAAATAATAACTAACTCCAGTGAAATTATTTTAAACTTAGTGAGGACTAGATTAGGACTGGATTTAAAGTGGATTCTGGTTCCCAACTTGGCCCCAGGTGTGACACTTCTCTCTGTTGATGCTTTATTACAATCAAGCATCAGTATAAACACGGGTGTGGGTAGCTCTGCTATGGCTATTTGTGTGGTAATAAAAGAAATAACACTGTAAAGGCTACCATACACAATGTATAGGAATCATATATGCTAAATAATAACAAACCACTATTAGATACAGTATCTTAATGAGCAAGGACGTTAAACAATCGCCATTATATCGAATCAACAGCCAGGTGTAGCCTAGCTAACAGGTGTAGCCTAGCTAACAGGTGAAGAACACAAACAAGCTCACTTTTAAATTTGTCAGAACTATAGACCAATACAACAACAGGATTTAATGAACTGACATTAACGTTATGACTTACAGTTCTAAAGGACGCACACAATCTCAGCTGATTATCCTCTGGTCTCTAGCTAGTCTCTTTTTCTTTTCTCTCCATTTTTTTTCTCCGTGTGCCGTGCGCGACCACTCGCGGTATGAGGCGCGTGTCCGCACTATTCCCCGACATGCAATTACAATCACACCTGATAGACGAGCTTTTGTACAAAACTAAAGTAACGAGCCAATTTTGTAAAATGTAAGGAGTAGAATGTACCGATATTTGTGTTAAAATGTAAAAGTAAAAAGTTGCCACAAAAATAAATAGTAAAGTAAAAATATCTGAAAAATCTACTTGAGTACAGTAACGAAGTATTTGTACTTTGTTACTTCCCATCTCTGGGTATTGGGCTCAGACCACATAAATGCCCATATAATTTTTTCTGTAAAAAGTTTTTCCAAGTGACTAGGAAAAGTGTTACACCATATAGTATTACAATAGTTTAAATGTGGTTAAAACAAAGTTTAATATAAGGTGAGAAGTGCAGAATGTGGAAGTAAATGTCTTACTTTAAAAAATACTCATCATATGTAGATAGTTTTTTGAGCAGCCACCTCTCTCTCTGTTCCTTAATGATACCATATTTTTTGAAATCCATTTCAACATCAACAAAAATACATTTAAAACAAAACTTTCTTAATTCTACCTTAATTGTGAATGAAAACAGTCAAAATGAAAAAAATCTAGTAACACTGCTCTCTTAAAAATAACAAAAAAGAGATCTTTTATGAACATATTGAACTACTAAAATGCAAAGGAATGTAAACCACAAAGACTTTAATGGAAACACACAAAGCTTTAACACTAAACTTGGTGACTGCCCTGTTGTCAACATTGAACTAATGAAGAACTGACTTAAGTGCAACGGAATGTAATTGAATTGCCTTGTTGCTGAAAGGTACTGTAAAAATAAAGTTGCCTTGCCTTATAACCCCAGCCTGTCAGTCAGTCACCAGGGCATAGAAACGAGGCTCTGTACCAAACAAAGAAATATACTTTAGTCGGTAGGATAGGATTTGTAGGCTGGGATGCACAAAAAGCGGGATTGGACACCTAATCTATATTTTGCCCTTTTATTTCTCCACTCTCTATGTCCACACGTATTGTACACACTTTTAGTAATGGGCTCTGGTTCACACCAGCAGCGATAAGAGGAGGAGGGAGAGGCCACCAAATAACAGGCGGAGTGGACAGAAAAGTGGCTTCTCTTGAGCCTTTTCCTCATAATATGGATATTAAAATATACAGTATGTGCACCATAAGAGTTTGATTCACAACCCAAAAGACTTCCCTGAGTCACCCAAAAACCTTTTCTTTACCTCTTGTTCACCTCTCTCGGCATTAACTGTGAGTGACTGATATCTCGTCTGCCCTTCCCCTGACTCCTGCTCAGGTGACTGGAGCCTTTAATCAGATCTTTCTCTTATCCCCAGGAGAGTTGAATGAGCATGTGCTCTCAGCACCGACCGGCTTTACTCATTTTGCTCTCACACTTGAGAGTTGCACACAGCCACAAGCTTGTACTGTTGGCTGCTGACTGGCTCCGCTGGAACGAGACTGATGTGCCTTGCTTGAGGGCACCTTGGCAGCAGTTGAGCAGTAGGAAGGTATTAGTCAGCAGTATCTCCACAGGTCTGACTCTACCACACATAAGCCTCTTTCTGACCAAGTAATTACAGGATCGTAGTTCTAGGAACAGTCCACTTCTAAACAGTTCTACCAGCTACTCTCCCCCAAAACCGGTTTGGCCATTTGGCCAAGTGGCCATAGGAACTGGTAGGAGGGGTAAGGGAGGAACGTAAGCACGGCAACGGTCGTTATAGTGTCATCACTTGACTTTAGCGCTACATACAACAAGAAAACAGCATGGAGGACGCCATTGGAATGTTCCTATTGTGCCTTGCCGGGATCCTCATAACGGAGTTGGAGCGGCGGCGTTTAAAGACCAGGCCGGCGTACTTAACAGAGAAACACAGAAGACGAAGGCTCCAGCGTAATATGATCCTCCGCGGCAGTCCACTTCAGCATCCTGTCCATTCTCGTAGTAATTCACGTAGTCAAGTAATTATCAATTAATCATGTAGTTAATGTTTTGCTAAAACAGACGGCCTGCCTTCTACAGATGGCGGGCTGTGGGGGCGTAACTTATAAGTTGCACCAATCAACGTAGACCTAGAGGTGAAAAGGGAAAAGACCCTCCTCTGAAGTAGCAGCTGAAAGAGTTACAGGAACATTAATTTTTAAGACTAGCAAAAATTCCTCTGGTAGGAAAGCGGCTGTGCATTCAAGGATAGGAGAAAAAACTGCTCTGGGTTGTTTACATTTCTTTAAACCAATCACAACGGTCTTGGGCGGTGCTAAGCTCCAGACACAGCGACGGTGGGTCTGCAAAATATTCTCAGGAAGGATCTTGTCTTGGTGGAACATTAGGCTCGTTGGAGATGAACTGCGCCTCGCCTGTAAAGTGGACGAGAGCAGGCGGCAGCAGCTGGGGGCGGGGACAAAACTCTGCTGTCAAGTCGGACAGTTTAAAGGCGTTTCCAGCAGGAAGTGATAGAACCACTGTGGTCCGACTCCGATTCAATACAATGTTATCAGACCTAGAGCTGGGCAATATATTGATATTATATCAATATCATGATATGAGACTAGATATCATCTTAGATTTTGGATATCATAGTTATAGTCATAGTCAAGTTTAAACACCTTAGATATGTGTATTTCAGTGTAAACAAATAAATAGAGAGCATGCATGAGGCACTAATACAGTACACCGACAATAATAAAACTTTGTTTACATTTCTGAATGTGCATTTGTTAAGCACCATTCAATCAAAATGTGACTGTGAACTCACATTGTAGTTTCTGTAAAAATCGATACAGCATAGTATCACAATATTTTCAGTGGCAATACTGTATCGATACACAAGTATAGATCTTTTTATTATATGTGTTGGTCAGTCTGTCTGCTGGAAAATCCCATTTTTCAGCAATAAAATTGAAGTGATATGAACAAACAGAGAAATGTATCTTTTTAGATAAAACAGATGACAGTTTCCTTTTGGGGACATCATTTGAAATTGGAGATTAGAAGGTGGAAAAAGGTTATAAATTGCAATATATAGCAGAGTATTGCAATATATAATATATATTATATCGTGGCATAAATATCGGGATGATCGTATTGGGAGGTGCCTGGTGATTCCCACCCCTAGTATTTATTACCAAAGCATTTGTCAGTAAAACAGTTAACATAGGGGACATGTGAAAACATTGCGGTGCAGGTCAATTTAAGTTGTGCACCCCTACATTTTCTCCCTGTGCCCCTAAATATTTCAGTTAGGGGCTACAATGCTCCTAGTAAAACCAGTTGGAAAGGAGCCTTGTTAAAAAGATATCCAGCAGGGAAAGAAACGCAGTCCAACAATCTGAGGTTTTAACCCCCAGATCAGCCAAATTTATTTGAAAGCAAAAGATATTTATTTTTCAAAATGTTGTCATAGTCATGAGCCCATTCACACAGAATATTACTCAGCAATAAAGTGACGTAAATTTGTATTCAGAACGAGATAGACATCAGCCAATCACGTTAAGTTGCTTATTAATGGGGATCATAATACAACAGGAGGCTGTATAGAATTTCAACCTTGAGGCAGTGCTTACCAACATTTTTTGACTTAAAAAACTCAAAATAGCTCGAAGAAGCTTAGTGCCTGTTTTTTGTGTTCTAATCACATCCCATGAGTGTCCATCTTGCTTTTGATTCATCCCACACCCAGTCCAGATCTGTCTGAGTCTGCTACCTCCACCTGCCCTCCATCACCAGCCAGGCAGCCGTACAGGAATCTCAACAAGAAGGAACGGCAGAAAGTCCGGCCTACACAATCACAGCGTTGGCTGGCCAACATCACACTGCAGCCAACCTCTATTTCGGTGTGTTCACATTCATGAAGATTGATACATTCTTACTTTGTCTGCTTACTGGAAGTCTGGCATGCAGAACCTTCCATCTGGTCTGCCTCATCCTGTCTGCTCAGATGACTGGCTCAACGGCACCGTCTGTCTCCTCGGCCAGGAAGACGTCGGGGGATCGCTGGCATCGAGGCTGCCAGCCATGCCTGTGCTCCAGCAGGCTCAGCTTGAGCGACGGGGACATGCTGGCTACAAAGTGGTCATTAAGGAAAAACGGGGAGCTGGATCTGTTTCCTGTCATGAAACTGGGGAAGGGGGACAATGGATTGGTCGCCATTCACGTGCTTATTGCCATCACAGGCATTATATTAGACATAGATGACTGCATTTGGGTATAACGGGGGGAAGTTATGCACTTCACCACTTGGTTCTTGCATTGTGTTGCACTGTTTTGACTAAGGCTGGTTGAGCACTTGCAGATCAAACCAAAGTGATTTTATATGTGATGGATTGGGCCAGATGTGGTCTGGATAACTACTGGTGTGCAGAATGTGTACTGGGTACAAATGTATGGGAGAATGCATCATTACCCTGCCTCAAATGGAGACCCACCTATTTGTCCAGTGATAAAAGGCAAGACATCGTCAGAGGGAGACTTACCCAGTCAGTTTCAGGCTTGGACACTGTCCGGCGCAGCTCTTCCTACTACTGCATGAATTTGGCTTTTTGAGAAAGACTTTGTTAGTGTATTGTGAGGAAATGACTCTTTATCTGTGCTGACTCTGAAATATGTTGCATGTCATGTTTTTCATTTCACATTTCACTTTCTAGGCGCAAGAAGTAATCAGTGTCAGTAGTGGTTAGCGTTGTATTAAATGCAACATTTAAAGTTCCTATGACATGCTGCATTTTGTATGCTTTTTATATAGGCATTAGATGTCCCCTAATGCTGTATCTGAAGGCTCTTTTTTATATATCTATATATCCTTATATAGAGGGGGGCAAGGTGGAGGGTGGGGATGTAGCCATGACCAACTGCCACTTTGCTTGTTTGAAATCCATGATGGGTGGGCCAAATTCTCTGGGCAGGCAAAGCAGAGAAAGGGGGGGTAACCTTGCTCCTAATGACGTCATAAGGGGGAAGATTCCAGATCGGCCCATCTGAGCTTTGATTTTTGAGAGCAGGATACCCAGGGCCCAGTTTACACCTATCACCATTTCTAGCCACTGTAAGCCATAGGCAGGCTGGAGGAATGCATATTAATGTTAAAAAACCTCATAAAGTGAAGTTTTCATGCCATGGGACCTGAGTGTTTGTGGGCGTCAGCAAAGAAACTTTGTGCCCCACATGGATGTGTAACCCTGACCCTCTTAACCACACGCAGTGTGTCACTCCCCTACCTCCCTTGGGTGAGCAGTGAGCACATACACTCCTCTCTGGGTCTCTGTTGGTGGTCACTGGGCCTGTATCTGGTCAGGATCCGTCTCAGTTTAATATCTTTGAGTGTGCAGATACTTTGCCAATTTATAGCCTCTCTTTAGAGTCAAATAACAATTTAGTTTACTTTTTTTTCGTTTTGAGTTCTCCAGTGTTCTAAATATTGATTTTTTTTGACCAATTCAGGATTTTTATTTCTGTTTTGATACAGTGTTGATGGGAGCCAGATTGGTTCTGCTGACTGAGGGGACAGCTTTTAAGTTCTTTGAAATAAAATTTCTTTTGGATACGTGTCCAAAGTCTTATAGCTAATTTTTCTACATTTATCAGCAATGGGAAGTCTCTCTCTCTCTCTCTCTCTCTCTCTCTCTCTCTCTCTCTCTCTCTCTCTCTCTCTCTCTCTCTCTCTCTCTCTCTCTCTCTCTCTCTCTCTCTCTCTCTCTCTCTCTCTCTCTCTCTCTCTCTCTCTCTCTCTCTCTCTCTCTGGGATACCTCAGAATATTGACAGGCACCCACTAATATCTGTGCAAAATGCATTATTTGTGTGGTCGTGGAGAGAGCTCAGTGCATGTGAGATGCATTCTGGGTTTTATCAGGCGCTATGTGAAGTCTTGTTTAAAACCACCAGAGCTGATCTGTTTATAGAAGTGGAAGAGCGCAGAAGATGGACTGCTGTTTAGAGCAAAGTGGACTGATTAAGCTTTGCAGTTTATGTTGTGAGAGAACAAGCGATGATTTCTGTCATTTGTTTGGTGTAAAGCCGGGGAGGTTCAGATCAGAATCAGCTTTATTTGCCAGGTATGACAGACATACGAGGAATTTGACTTAGGTTGGAGCAAGCCTCCGGGCGGCAGCTATGGAACAGCACCACCACACGCTTTCTCGAAAAGAAACAAGAAACAAACATAATGCAAAAGACAACACACAGTTCATGTGGACACATGCAGGAATTTTTTGAGGTGGCTTGGGAGGGCGTGAGAAACACAAGAAATCGAGGCAGTCAGACGGATATCGGGGCGGGATGGGGGGAGTGTATGGTGCGTGTGTAAGATAATGAGTTGTGTGTGTGAATGTGAAGCGTCAGACTATGTTGTTAAAAGCTCAGTTAATTGGCGTGTCCTTGAAGAGATAACCAGTGCACAGGACAAGATAGAAGGCCAGCTGCGAGTTGTTTTCCTGCTCGGGTGAAGGGTGGGTGGGGTGGGGGTGGGGAAATAGTTGAACAATTTCAGTCCAATTTAGGTTGACTCGGTGGAATTTGTTCGAATCAATGTTCATCACTCAATTGCTACCGACCTCAGTGTCATACGTGCATCCAGTTCATGTAGTGATTTTGTCAGTCCATCTACCTTCTCTGCCAGTCTGGTGGTTACACGAAGCAACTCCACCGACTGGGCCCTGATGGAATCAATCCCCTTCTGCGCTTCCACAGTCCGGTCTGTGTTGTTACGAGACAGTTCACTGGACTGGTCAGCCCTCAGATGTAAAACCTTCATCATCTCAATCACTCCATGTAGGCACTCTTTAAGTTCCCCAGACAGCTGGTGGGTAAATTTGCTGGCTGTCTTACCAATTTTCCGATAGGTCAGTGAGACCCCAACTCTGATGATCAGGAGCCCCACCAACACAATTCCAATTATCCAAATATCTTCAACGTCTTCCACAGTCAGAACATCCAGGCAGACCACTTGCCAATTCTCCCAGGAATGGCGAGCGTAGCCTGCAGGGAATGTTCCACCGGGGCAGATCGGCTCCCCCGGTGAAGCATACTTGGGTGAAAAAATCTTGTCAATATCACTGAGTGACCAGTTAATTCCATTTCGAATGTTCCAGGAAAGCAGCAGGCAAGGGACAAAGAGAAAGGAGAAAATGTTCCACACAACAAGGTAGACAGACTGGAATAGGAGCCAAGCTAAGATAATAGGGGAGAGGAGGAAAAACACGACTGCTCTCGCCAGAAGCAGGAAGAATATGTAAAACGAGTGAAGGAGGCTGCTGTGCCTCGTTTGTTGTGGCAGAGCTGCCTTCTCCAGACATTCATAAAGAAACTAGAGCCCGACCGATCTATATCGACGGGCCAATATTATGCCAGAGTGCGCTCTACAACGTCCTGTTGGCAACACTGATTTTTTTCCACAGTTTTTGTTCAAAGGAATTTAAGTTTCATATCTTAAGTTTGTATTTTTATACATTTTATTTATCAGACCTATTATATTTTGATTTTTTTCTTTTTTCTGTTGTGACAATATAACAAATTATCCTAATTTTACTGAGATCTCATAAATAACTACAAATAACTAATGTTAGGGATATCTTTTTTTGTTTTGTTATACGTTTCTGTTATTTATTTATTTTAAATATACTGTATATCAGCCGATATATCGGAATATCATATTATTAAGTAACCAAATATTTGTATTGTATCAGTCTTAAAAATCCTTTATCGGTCGGGCTCTAAAAGTTCCAGCACTGAGGTGGCCTCGAGCCTTAGGGTCCATATAATCTGATCGCTGATTTGATTTTGGCAGGGGACCTTTGTTGCATGTCATCCCCTCTGTCTCCCCTCATTTACTGTCACCTCACTTCTTTCTAACCTCTCTTATTTATTTTAATTAATTAAGGCTAAAAATAGCTCCTTTCATTTGCTTAAAGAACGAACTAGACAGATTTGCCATAGCAGCAGATGAAGCAGATAGACAATAAGGTGCATCATTTTATCCTTTTTTAAAAACAGTTAACAGTTTTGCAGGCATTGCCTCTGAGCTACTTGATGCTGTTCACTCTCACTGCAGCACTGCCACAACCATCATTGCCACGTAGAGTGGTTTCCACTTTAGCCAACCCAAAGTGTTTTTCTGACCAATAAAATACTTGAATTGCAGCACCTGACTTGGTTTAATCCCCATAACAGGCCCATCATAGCCTTGTATCATTGTATATTAACTTCTCAAATTCTCCCTCATGCACTTTGTTACTTGTCCTTTGCTTGAGTTGCCATTGCTCTCTAACACGATCTGAGTCCAATCAGAGTCAAGCAGCTTAGTTTGTTGAATTTGAATGAGCTGAAATCAAGCTGAGTCTTCCTGCAGGCTTTCTATACCACGCTAGAATGGCTTGAAACGAGGTAGCCAAGTTAGAGTGCATGGTAGAACTTCAACATTACACAAAGGGCACTTTTAAAACTTTTGTAGTAGCAGCAGTCACTGTATTTCTGATTCTTCCTTTCTTATGAAATACACTGGCTACTCAGTCTCACATTGCCATACTCTAGCTTTGTGTCAGTAAGTTAAGGTTAGTTGTATAGCACCTTTTGCAGATAAAAATCACAAAGTGCTTCACAATAAAATGTAGTACAATACAAGAACATTGAAATACAAATAGAAAACATAACAACCAACCATAAAAAACTTCAACTAACTCTATTTAATTTCTTTTTAAAAGATTCAACAGAATTCACACAGCGTGGAGAGGGAGGGACATCCACAGCCTCGGAGCCCCTGCGGTGAATGATCGTCCCCTCTAGTTTTAAACTGAGTGCGGGGAGCCTGTAATAGCCTCTGACCTAATAACCTCAGAGTAGGAGTGCAAGATATATCGTTATTGCAATATCACATTGCACAATATTATATCGAGGGGTGCAAGCTATATCGACTCAATATCGTTATCGCAATATATCAAAAGTGTTGCAATACGTATGCAGTGTTTATTTTGTGCATTCTTTGCACGTTAGTGCATGGTGCCACTGCCTGACAAACCCTATGGAGCGTACCATGTGACCTGTGTGCATATTTCAACAGTGATGGTGTAAGTGAAGAAATAGAGACAAAACGGAGCGAATCAGAGAAGAGAAGGAAAAGTTGTTTCCGATTCTATTTATTTAATTTTATACTACCTGATTGCCAGCAAGTTGTGGAAGCACAGCCGATTAGCTGGGGGTACCACATCCTCAACAAGGAGTTTGGGCATTCAGTGCTGCAGGCTGCGATGGGGTGGGCTAGAGGCTGCCCCAATGTTTCAGATTTTGAGAGGCACGTGCTAGGTTTGTGCACCAGCCGCAGTAATGTAACTGCAGAGGCTTGCAGGCGCACAAAGCTTGACGCAAGAACCTTGCAGGAGGCCTTATTGTGCACTCATTGTACCACTTCCAAAAGTCCATTAATCCATTAAACTGGGTTTAGAATATTAAGTCTACTCTTGACAGTTGTCTTCATTCCGACTCTTTCATTCACCTTCCAGGGTGAACCAGAAAAGCTAAAAGGCCCCCCTTGAAATAGTGGCTCAGTTTGGCAACATGCCAGCTCTCCCACCATGGTCGGACTCCAACACCTGACTCCTCCACAGAGAGAGAGCCCACAATGCAAGCCTGTGTAATTAGTTTCTAAAGCAGTACTCTTCGGCTCTCATTCAAACGCTGACTCCTCATCTGTGTGTTCCATCCTCTCTGCTCTCCAGCAGTTAATTTAAGGAGAAGATGATGGGAGGGAATCCATTAGAAAGAGTGTGATTTAGAGGGTTGTCACCTTCCTCTGTTCACTCCTCCACATTGCAGTCATTCTGACACTCACTCACTCACTCACACACACACTATGGTGCTTGTTTCTGTCAGACATTTGTTTGAAAAACAAAATCCTGTCTGTGGGCATCAGATTACGTCATTGTGCATCATGATCCATTTCTCGTGTGTTTTTATGACAAAGTGTAGCTTTGAGACCAGGCAGACTCATCTGAGAACTCCTCCTGGTGAAAGACCTTGTAGTAGAGGTGGGAATCTCTGGGCACCTCACGATTTGATTAGATTCCGATTCAGAGGCCAACGATTAGATTCTAAACCGATTATTGATGCAACAATATTTTTATGTACATTTACATGCGTGATTTAAACAAAATACATATAAATCTGAGTTTGTTAAATTTTGACATTTGTCACACACAAGTTGTAATGAGATTTCTTTAGTGTACTGAGGTTTTTATTGTGTGGTCCTTCCATGCATTCCTTAAACATACTGAGTCACTTTCTCTCACAGTCAGAGCTCCATGTCAGAGACCATGTCATGTTTAAAGGTTTAAATTGGCGTCTTAGAACATGAAACATGAGGTGGTCACATGTAATGTGATAAAGTAGATGAGCAGCCTTTGTGTTTTGCCTAATTTTATATTTGTCTTATTAGATCATGTGTATATACAGTATAAACAAAACTTTTTTTTTTATGCATAGTTGTGTGTCACATTGTGTATATATCTGGCCATTAATGCAATCACCTCTTTAAACTGAGTGTATGTGTATTTTTCCATCTTTGAACATTTAATGTCCCTGTCTCCTGACTTCATCTGCTTGCTTATGTTTCACTTTAACGTCTAGTGCAAATCACGCTGTAATGTTTTCAGTTAAATTAACAGTGTGAAATAAAAGTCTGACATTTTTAACCGAATATCATTTAAAATATTTACATGGCTTTGTCTTTACCAGAGTCAGCAAAAAAACACGCTATCACCGGTAAATCCCATCAAAGATAGTATAGAAGTGAGATGTCTCACTCTGTAGCTAAAACAGAGACCTGAACACACAGGGTGAAAAGAGGATCTGCAGCAATGTGCAGTACAACAAAAATATGGTGTTTTTTGAAAATGAAACCATGTAAACCTATTCTGGTACAACCTCAAAATACAATTATGAACCTGAAAATGAGCATAATATTGGCGCTTTAACATCTTCTTGCACTCCTCCCGTGGCAGCTGTTATAGAGGTGTTCTGACTCCCCAAAACCTCTGAAAGTAAGTGCGCGTGCGTGCGGCTGATTTATCCTAGGAAAAAAAGCATTTGTACTCAGCGAACCTATGTTGGACAAGTAAAGCTCTCTTCTTTCTGCTTCTGTGTTCCGGTCATGTATTTTGAGCCCAGAGAAGTAATGCTAAGGATTTGCTGCTACAACAAAATCAACAAGTTCTGCAAATTGGCTCCATTTGCTTGCACATTTTCCCAGCCCCTCCTGAACAGTGAGCAACCTTTTTGTCTTTTAGCACCATCAATGACAGATTTAACATTTGCCAGGAAATTTTTCCCCCATAAACAGGACTCTCAAACTGTGTTGAAGTTTTAAGTTTTAAACTATGATTGGTTGCCAGGCGTAGTGCTGGTAAACAAACGCAGCTGCCAAGGAAAAAGTTACCAGCATGACTCATGACTGAAGGCCAGTTTTGCTCTCATCCTGAGGAAAGTAGGCTATGGATGCCTAGGTGAGGACTAGCTGTCTGACTAAGCTGCTGGGCTACAGCCTCACTGACCCAGAGATGGGCAATATATCGATATTATATCAATATCGTGATATGAGACTAGATATCGTCTTAGATTTTGGATATTATATCATAATATGACACAAGTGGTGTCTTTTCCTGAGTTTAAAGTCTGTATTACAGTAAAGTGATGTCATTTTGTGAACTTACCAGACTCGTCTCATTGTGTAAATATTTTGTGAAAGCGCCAATAGTCAACACTACAATATTGTTGCTGTATCGATATTGAGGTATTTGGGCAAAAATATTGTGATATTTGAATTTCTCCATATTGCCCAGCCCAAGTCAGATGTGATACCTTGTTGCAGTTTCTGGTGCAACAAAGGGACACTCATCAAATGAGAGTACTCTATGTATACCAACACGCCTCAAATAAGACCAATTATAGATTCATCCGTTTCATAAAGTTCTCGGTTAATTGCCCACTGTTCTAAGCTCTACTGCAGTACTTAGTGAGCCGTCCAACTGAAACATGAGCTCCTGGTCAGTCCACACTCCGTCATCTTCTGCTTCTCTCACTCACTTCTCACACACACACACACACACACACTCTCTCTCTCACACTTTCTCCGACTCTTGCTTTCTCCGACACACTTTCTCCCTACGTCTCTCGTTCTGTGGCCTGACCAGCTTGCTGTAAAGAATCACTTGTTTATCTCTCCTGCTGTCTGTCAGGGGCTTTTGCTTTGCCGTTGCCTAGTAACTGCAGTAGAAGCTGTGTGTGTGTGTGTGTGTTTGTTTGTTCGTTCGTACACGGCAGGCTGAGGACAGACAGGCGCATGCGCTCCTCCACCGTCAGAGTGGCTGCCAGCCTTTGTGTCGCTCGCAGTGGCACTACACACACCTTGTACGCCTCTGAGACACACATACTGTACACACTCCGGACTTGACACAGTTCTACTGATCTCACTGTTCCTCTGCATCTCCCTGGCTGCAATGAAGAAAACCACCTAGTGTGAATAGTTTACAAAAGCATATTAACCAATAAATAACCAGTTTGGATCGCCATAACAACACGCAATGAGGGGTTACAACCAAGTATGATTGATAGCTATTTCTGCTCATGAAGACCTGCCTAGATTTAAGATATTATATATAGTGAAGAATTGCAGTCACAGATTCCCATGTAAAGTAGTCATGTTGCTAGATAGAGAAATACAGCAACCCCCCCCCCCCATTTGAGAAGCTGGACCCAGGAGATTGTGTGCTAGATTTGGTCTTTTGTTTTTCACAGGTTTAATATTTCATAATGCAGCCCTCCATTTAGCCAAGCATGGTATTCAAATGAATGCTATTTCATTTCCAAGGGCAGAATAACAAATGATAATTTCTCACTTTATCTTCTTATGATGGTCTGCTGTGTGTCTCGATACCACTGTCTCCCACAGGGAGCTCCAGCATATGCTGCGCCCTGCTCCTAATACCGATGTCGGTCTCGCACCAGGCCTGTTCTGAGAAGCTCATTGTCTTTCAGCACAACATCTCATCTTGCATCACCCCTCCCCTCCTGTTTTGGAGGCAGCAGTGTGCATCGCTGTGCAGAGAGATGCTGGGAATATTTCTTCCTCTTTTGGAAAGCTCCACTTTGGGTCCAGCAATCTCAACAATCGTGCCCAGAGGACTGCGGCATGCAAGCATCGTCTGTAATTCCAAAGCGTGAGGATGGAGAATTGGCAAGCTGTGTGTTTGAGGTGCAGTAACCATGCCAGAACCCGCTGCCCCTACCTCTCCTGAAGCCATGCTACCAGTGGTGAGTGCTGGGGAGGCAGGCATGTCTCTGGGCATGTGCTGACACGTCTGGGCAAGAGTCAAGCTCCTGCTTATTACCGCCCTCCGCCTGTCCAGCTGCCAGCCGTCGCTGATGTAAGTGGAGAGAGTTAGAAGCTCAGATTTCTGTGAGCCTCAGCACCCTCAGCCCCCTTTGTTGTCTTAATTTTTACACTGCTATTCTATTCCGTTACGTAACCGGATTAAACCCAGCGCAGCAGTCTGCAGATGAAAGCAGTGGCCCAGGCTGATAATGGATCAGAGCGTGCTATCTGCATCACCTCAGATGACTTAGTAGTGTGCGTGTCCGTCTGGGAGGGATGATGTCACAGCACTCCCGTTATAAATAGTGTATGTATCCCTGTCTCTGTACTGGCTGACCTCACTTCACATCACTTCAAGACCTCAATCCTCTCCCTTCTGTGGCACCGACAATCCCCTGCGATGCTTTTCTATTGCTTTTATTTATTTAGCTAATGAGCTGCTTTAACAATGCAAACATTGCATTACAGGCTTGTTGTCACACTCATCCATCTGATCCATCAAAACAGTTTACTGGACCCTCACGGATTTTTTTTATTACAGTTTTGCTCAATTGTTTTAAATGCACTTTGGCCAATTGTGTGAATACTATGTGTCTGTGAACTCATTCATTGTATGAGAAGACACCTTTTATACCTTTTTGACTCTATAAAGTTGCATCAGGTTGGCTACCAGGTGCCAAACAAACAAAGGCAGAAAGAGATAAATGTAATGTTGTACAAGTGTAAAGTGGGGGAATCTGTGGAGGGACAACAGTGTCATATTGGACCATGCAAGATCATACTGCAGAGCAGTGCATGAAAAGATGCTTTTTTACAGTTTGGTGTCAGGTCAGCTTACTGAGGTCGAGAACTGGGCTTCAGATGATGTCCCTTCAGTTATGCATAGGTTGGATTTTTCCATATTTGACAATGAATATAACAATGAAAAAGGAAGATTTGGATGACTGAAATATTTGTTTATCACCACAAAATTAAGTTGAATGAAGTTGTTGTTGTTTGTTACAATATTTTCTTATTATACACCAGTGTGTGATTTTAGAAATCATATGAAGAGTTTTGGGAAAAATATTCGTTTTGGGTCGCAGATATCGCACTACGTTATACATCAACCATATATTAAAGTTATACAAAAGAGAGTCTGAAAATATATGCTAAAGAAGCGTGGACAATTTAGATTTGAGAACTGCAGCCTCTGTGTTTTCAAACCAATACAAAAGGATTTTGCCATTCTAAACACTAACGCAGTGGGACGTGGATACATGAGATAAAGCTCGTACGCCCAATGATCAAAATATTTGTTGTTTTGTTACAGGCCAGAAGACGTGCCTCCACCTCCATGGCGTGTTCCCCTACATCTACGTACCGTACGATGGCTACGGCCAACAGCCGGAGCGCTACCTGCGGCAGGTGGCCTTCAGTACCGACAGGGCCCTCAACGTTGCCATGGGAAACCCCGCCTCCAGTGTTCAGCATGTCTTCAAGGTGGTGCTGGTCTCTGGCATGTAAGTGACTCATGATTGAGCTGACGAAGTTGAGTATGCAAACTTTAAAATGAATGAATTGAAATAAAAATGTGGGAAATCCTTCTAATGAACTCTCCAGGTAGATATGCAGTATGTCAACGAGGTCTTTTTCCTGTCTTGCAGGCCTTTCTATGGCTACCACGCTAAGGAGAAGCACTTTATGAAGATCTACCTGTACAATCCTCAGATGGTCAAAAGGTAAGGTTACTGGGGATCGATGCACTTAAATGACTGTGTGCGCATGACTCCTCCTGCTTACTAACATGGCTTCGTATTCAGTGTGTGTTGCGCATGGAAGCACGCAGGAAGGCAGAATTATTTGCCAGAGCGATCGGTGTTAGTGGTGACAAGGTGAGCGGAGTTGTGCAGCTGAATTGATACTTGTCAAGGGGGGGGGAGCAACAGGAAGAGGCTTGAGGAGAGAGATTGATTGAGACTGTTGTTGATTTCCTGTTTTTTATCTTAAATGTATCTATTTTAGTTTACTCAATGAATTGTATGTATGTATTTCTTCTCACATTATTATCCTTGATGAGAGAGAGAGGGAGCACTTTGAGTGGCAGGTCTGGATCTCTGCATCCTTCTTCAGCCCCCCCCCCAACACGCTCTGATCAGTCATCAAAGAGCTGTGGCCTTTAAAGAGGAACACGACTCCAGGGCAGAGCTTAAACGTACACACAGCCAACTGCTCTTCATCAAGTACTGCAAATGCACGTTTTCTGTGGTTGAGGATGGCTCTGGAACACAAGTTGTCCTTTTTCAGCATCGATTTAAATAAAAGGATTACCTGTTATATATTAGAAGAGGCACTAGGGATGTTAATACTGAAGCGTTAACCGACTATTTGACCGATGTAACGCTACCAGGTAAACAGTCTAAAACAATATTATTACAGTATTTTCAGAAAACAATTGTTTGTATTAGAAATGAATGGGCTATACAATCTTTGTTTTCTTTTTAAGGTTAGTTTTTTTTTAAAGCTTTTGCCTTTAATTGATAGGACAGCTGTAGACAGGAAAGGGGCAGATTTCAAAGGGAGAAGCTAATCAGCCTCTAATCTACACCATCCCAGCGGCACCAAAAACAACTTGTAACTGTGTTGCCGAGGAGAAATGACATTTGTGTAATTGTCTTTTAATAAGCAAATGTGTTTTTTTTCTACCCCTATTCTTTTTCATTATGGAATATTCTCTGTTTGTTGTAGGGTCTGTGAGCTGTTACAAAGCGGAGCAGTGATGAACAAAAGTTACCAGCCCCACGAGGGCCACATCCCCTACCTGCTGCAGCTCTTCATAGACTACAATCTGTATGGCATGAACCTGCTGAACTTGGGGGCTGTCAAGTTCCGCAGGGGCCAGCACAAAGGTACGGGACAAGAGAAGGGGATTTAGTCTTTCTAAAATAATCCTCTCCAGCTAATTTGGTTCTTTGAATGCAGTTTGAGGATTTATTTGTTAATCCTGGGTGAAGTTATCTTAAAGCGCCCATATTATGCTCATTTTCCAGTTCATAATTGAATTTTGAAGTTGTACCAGAATAGGTTTACATGGTTTCATTTTCAAAAAACACCATATTTTTGTTGTACTGCACATTGCTGCAGATCCTATTTTCATCCTGTGTGTTTAGGTCTCTGTTTTAGCTACAGAGTGAGACATCTTACTTCTATACTATCTTTGTTGGGAGTCGTACATGCGCAGTAGCTAGGTAAGATCACATCAGCTAGATAACTCTTTTTCCAACTTTGGTCGTAAAGTAGAAGGCAGGATTAGCTGGGAGACTTCTTCTAAACGAGGGACACTTGTGGAATACCTGCAGAACAGGGACACAGCTGTGTTTTGCCATTGAGAACGAGCTAGCATGCTACGGTTAGCCACCTCGTCTCGGCTAGTGACATAGAAAGTCGTGCAAATTTTGAACAGCTCACCAGGAGATTGAAGGCAGAGGACATTCAGAAACATGTAGCTCACTCAAAACAGCATGGATAGTTTTTTCCCAAGTTTGTAAGTGTGTTGAAGCACCAGAGACACAAAATAACACCCCAAGTCTCAGAAAAAGTTATTTATTTTCATAATATGAGCATTTAAAATACCAATTTGTTTTTTTCCCCAAATAAAAGCAAAATGAGTACATAATTGAAACCATAATGAGTTACATGAGGAAGGTGCATTGGGTATCATCCCAGCAATAAATTGGGGGCAATAAATTAAGATTGCGGTCCAATCAGTGAATGGAGGGAGTTGCTGAGAACGAAGACGTTAAAGGTCCAATAACCTTCGGCGACTTCCATAATGGCGGCGTAGAAAGATGCGGCCTGTTGTGGCAATTCTGCCAAATATCCAGAAGTTGAAGCACAAACAAGAACAGTCTGAACAAGCTGAGTTTTGTTGGTGGCCATGTTGTTTTGGCCCTCCTCCCGACGGGGCTCTGGAAAAGTTAGATTTTCCAGCTTACTCCGTTAGTGGTGAAGGAGTTAATGTGAACGCTAGCGATGCTAAGCCAATAGTTGTTGTCTCCCCCCTTTTGTTAGCCTGGTCCTACGAGACAGTATGTAGGAGGGTGGAGCCAGGCTACCGGAGTGGCTCTGGGCAGATCCAATAGTTTTAAACTTCAACAGAGTACCCGCCTCAGCCGTTGTTATATTATTTCAGATTTTAGTGTTTAATTATGACATAAACCAAATCATAATCAAAGCAATCTGACATTTGCCCTCACCCCCTACCTCATGTCTGTTTGGGGAAGATCTTAGGTTACACATGTGTGCCCCTGTCTGCTGTCACACGAGTCACACACTGATGTCTCTTGTCTCTGCTGGACAGTGTGGGCATAGCTGGGTTTGTTCCTGCTCGCTGCATCGCTTCCCTGGGCTCAGCAGGGATGGAGAGCAGGCTGCCGTGCCTTGAGTCACACCAAATCAGTCCTGATCTCACCTCAGCCTCAGGATGCCTCTGTTGTCTTTCAAAAGCTCTCTGTTTTCATCTCTCATGTTGCCTCCTCACTTCTTTTCATGTTCTTGCTCTTTACCCTCTCTCTTGCATTACTTGCTGTCTCTATCAGACATCTTTGGTTTTCTGTCTCTGTTTCACTTTCACTGGTTTTACCTAGTTGGTAGCACTGTCTTTTATGATGGTCCATGGTCAATTTTAGCCATTTTGTTCTGACATTGCTGCACATAAAGGAGGCAAAAGTCCAATTGAGTGTCTTTCTTTCTTTCTTTCTTTCTTTCTTTCTTTCTTTCTTAATTTCCATCCAGCTTTATAAAAATACATTTTTATCCCCCACTGTAGAATCACAACAAACTGTAATGGTGTCTTTGTGGTGGCTGTCTCTCTGTGACTGGTTAGCAAACGGTTGCCTTCATACGTTCAGCAGACACAGAGCAATAGTAAGGTTAATTTGTTCAGTTGTGTTTCTGACAACCTTACAAATGTGGGACACTATTGTTATTTAACTGGCTTTTGGTCTCCACCAACTCCCCTCAGGCAAATATCTGACTCTGAAGCTGCTCAAGGGTCCACCATGTGGACTAGCTAGCCATCAGCTGTGTCAGTCTGACCTTTGCTGGGCAGTACACAGTTGATTCATTCACAGTTGAGGGTTTTCGCTAAAAACAGCTGCTTGGTTTGGCTGGGAACTTTTTACTGAGCGTTAAATAAAATATTGAAGTTGCAAATTGTAAAACCAAAATCGTGAGCTAAAAGCTAAAACATTCGTAGAGCTGGGGGGGAATTTCAGAGTCGGGTGATAGATAGGGTTGGGCGGTAATGAGGTATATATACTGTGTGTGTGTGTGTGTTATTTATTATAGGCATAGTGTATTGAAAACATTCCTAGTCATTCAATACTTATGGAGTAAATGTCATCAGTGTCAGTGAGCCAATAAGCATGCAGCATACTTCTACCAAGATCTAATAATGGTGGTGAGTTGCGTGTCACAGACTGATTTTAGTAGCTTTAAAGCAAAATGAAAAGCAATAAAATGCACTGTCGCAGTTTAATACACTCTGAGGGTTTACTGCTTCAGCCTTACATGATCGATTGATTGATACTTGGTCTGATATAACTAGTAGCTTATAGTGGCCATGTTAGCTTAAGGTAGCAAACTCTACAAAGCTAGACATTATTGCATCAGGTCACTGACTATATGACTCGTTTTTACTCGTGCTATAGTGATTTAGCATGTCTCAGATAAACATTTAAATTGTTCTGGGACAAATATAAAATAAGCACAGTGTATGTCAACAGGCGACATGTTTGTTAGGAATAACTAAATAATGTCTTGTAAGCAACCGACTCAAAAGAATCTGGGGACTGAATTGAAGCCTGATGTGCCACTATCCAGTCATTGGCATTCATGGCCACAGGAGCTGCTGTTCAGCAAAAGTCAGTTTCAGTTAAAGAACCACTGGCGATGCACGGCAGCTGCTGTAGGGAGCTGGGGCGGTGCATCCATGCCCTTCTGTCCTCTGGTTCGGTAGGGAATCCTTTATTTTGCTTGTCCTGAGCCAGCAGATTCAGTAACCAGCATTCCCACCAGTTTAAAGAATATGGAGCCACGGCCTGCTCTATGCTACAGCAGAGCCACAGTCATTTCAAATGTGAACTCTACTATGCGAGCATACCGTAGAGTTTTTCCTGCATGCCATGTAATGTAAGACAGCCAATCTCTGACAGTATTAGATCTTGGTGCGTGCTGATTGGCTCACTGACACTGACATTTACTCCTTAGGTATTAAAATTGGGTATTGAATGACGAGGCATTTTTCAATACTTGATACTTTAGAGGCAATTCGGTCGGTGCCCAAAAAGTATCAAATTCTGTAGCTAGCCCTAGCACTGACTCGTGAAAAATGGGGACACAGGGTTTGCTCTTCAGGCAGTCACTGAGCCGTGCCGAGGGTTTCCTCCTCTGATCTGGGTGAGCCTGACTCTCACAGGCCCACCTCTACTTCCTCCTGATGGAGACTAAACCCCTGGTTGCCAACTCTGTTTGATCACAGGCCCTCTCATCATTGCTCTCTCCCAACACTCCCAGAAAGCACCCAGCCCAGCAGGGCCACCTTCACTTGGGAGGGCAATAATGATTCAGGACAGGAAATTCCAATTTTCTTTTCTTTTTCTTATTTAAAATCCTCATGCTTGACTCCCCTCCGACCAAAGCCGGCTTCCCATGTTTGATCCAACTCTGCACTGATGCAATCAATGAAAGAAGGGCCCCAGTGCCTCGTACAACAAAGACACTAAAATACCCCAATAATAGGTACACCTGGTTACATTTTCTTCTCGCCTCAAGCTCAGACTTGAAAGAAAAATCCTAATCTGGGATTAAAGTGGAAGAGTGGTAAAAGGGACTGGGGCCAGTTTAAGAGGAAAGGAAGCCTTAATGTGTTTTGAAGTCCGTGACAGCTTTCAATCAATAAATCAATCAATTTTATTAAGAAACGGTCTTAGTGAAATGTAATCCTGTCAGCTCCTTTTTGTTTACAGTGCTTGTATACTGATGTTGCGAGACAACTTTTCACCTCGTCGAGAAAATCGTCACATTATAAAATCGCGAGATTTTCGTGAGATGAGATTTTGTCACACCTACAGTTTACAGTCCAGTTTCCTGGTTCAACTTTGACCTACTATACCGGCTGCTGGTTTGGGTACATGCGGTTTTTGTTAACAATGATGGTTTATAGGGATGAGCCGGATACTCTGCTGAAATGAGTATCCTGTACGGATAAAGCACTTTTGCCGAATACAAGTATTATACGAGTAATACGAGTCAATATCTGTGCTCGGATTGAATAAAAATCCTCATTGGGTAGCGGACTGTGTCTGTGTTGTGTGATAGGCTAGTCACAGCGCCCCTCCTCTACACACAAGCTCTGCTCACTCACACACAGAACACTGGGAAGTAAACAGCTCTCTCCCTCAGCAACTCAGGTCCGTGGGTCTTTTCTGTTAATGTTTAGGGTTTCTTCAGCTTCAGGTTTGTTTTTTACTTCGGTTTGTAGTACTTACTTAGTAACCAGTAGATTTCTGGTAAACGTAGGGTTTGTTCAGACATGGTGCTTGGTAGAATGCAACTCGCGTTGCGTTTCTGCCTGTTGGAGTTTTATTTATTCTTTTTATTTATACAATCTATTAGAACACAGTCCCTAAATACTCATATATTTACACTTATATTTGCCACAAAAACATACGGTATACATTACCGGTTTGGGGGTCACTTAGAGATTTCCATTGCACTCCATCATAGACACACTACCAGCTAAAATCAGTTGCATTGTTTTGTTTTTTTTAACCAGGGCAGCAGTTTTCAGATTATATTATGTGCTTAGATTAAAAAAAAGGGTTCTCCAATGTTTTCTTGGTTAGTTTTTTAAAATTATATCAGATTAGTAAACAGAATGAGCCTTTGGAACATTGGATGAATGGTTGTTGATAATGGGCAATGTAGATATTGCATTAAAGATCAGCCCCCCCACTCAGATCAGCTGGTATTCTGTCTATAATGGAGTGGGATGGAAATTTGTAAGTGACCCCAAACTTTTGACCGGTAGTGTATGTTTAATAGTTCCCTATGTGGAAGGCAAATGACTGTGCTTTTTGCTGCCGTACTACAGTGTACAAAAACGGGTGGTCCCCATGTTTTCTATTTGAATCCCATTTCCTGCATTTCTACATACATTTAAAGGGACTGATGTGATACAAAATCCAGGAAAAAATTAAGTTGATGAATTCTGCCTTGTATAACAAAATATGTGTCATTGTTTTTATATATATATATATATATATATATATGTGTCATATAGTGTTCACTTGTTTTGTGTGTGAATACAATTTAAGCGGGGCCATTACCCCCTTGTCCCCAGTGGAAATTATGTCATAGATATAGTTTAATTTCTGCTAATGGCCAAATTATCACCCAAAACAGCTGGTTACTGTAGTTTTTGTCAAACAGAAAGAAATAGGGCATTTGTTTGGGGCTATTTGACTACTCTTTGCTGCCAGACTGCAGTCTGGCGGAATGCTCCTTTCAGAGCTCACAGTACCATCTACTGTACCGTGTGCCTGTGTCTGTGCTTTCTAGAAGACGCAGCAGCGGTTCCACACCAGCAAACTCCCAGCAGTCGTCCCAGCGTCAGCCCCTGGAAGAGCCCCGGCACCTCCAAGCTCGACGACAGCACCCTGGGGGGCACGTTTGTCCGCTGGGAGGAGGACACCATACCGTGGTGAGTCCTGCATTCGCTCTTTCTGTGAGCTGAACACCACTCATTCTGCAAGAGGCAATTCCCTTCTGATAGTTTGCCCAATTTTTTTGGTCAAATGGATGTTTTTTTTTTTTTTTTAATCCTGTTCTCATCAATCCTCCTGTCTTGATTGTAAATCTATTGTAAATAATAAAAATTAAAATTAATTTACATTTAACTTCCTAGGTCTGTACAGTTATCTCCTTTTTGAAATGAAAATGATCCTGCATGACTAAATCTGGCACATTTACATGTTGTACTGTGTGCTCATGTTGATTACGTGCATTGTTGCTATTAAATAATGGACTCTAAACAATAAAGACATCTAAAATGGTAACTGACAAAAAAAAGCCATAACTAACGTCATATATTATCCTTCATATATACTCCATCTCCAGATACCAAAAATGAATTTTAACCGGTAATACGACGTATTTGACTGTCTCTGGAAGCATTTGAATCCCTCTTGTCTTTCTGCGTTCCCTGTGCTGTGTGTCTGCCTGCAGCTCCCTGGTCCTGGATGCGGTGGAGAAGCAGAGCACCTGTGAGCTGGAGGTCGATGCCGTGGCTGTCGACGTCCTCAACCGCCTGGAAATCGAAAGTGAGATCTCGTAGGACAGCCTCCCAGCTGCTGCACCCCTCCAGCAGTCGTTTGCCAGTATTGTAGGCCACTCTGATACAACTGTAGGAATAAGATGCGGGACAGAGAGGTGAAAGCTAGAGCTTAGATGAAGCTAGAGCTAAGTGATATGGAGAAAATCAAATATCACAATATTTTTGAATATATTGATGTCGATGTTGTGCCAAATTTGTCGGCTTGTTGTTGCAGTGGTGGAATGTCCTGCACTAGAAACACATGTAGTTTATAAAAAATGAAAGTACCGTTCTCCCACTGAAGAAGTTTATTCACTTTCATCGTGGAAGACCGAATGAAAGAAACCTCTCTGGCCAGGCAGGTCCCTTTCATCAGGCTCACTCAACACGCCTTTCATTCAATGTATTCAGACGTTCATTCCAGGGACGTCGACATATGTCATGGGGGCTGAAGCTAACCCAAAAAGTCCGAAGTTAGACAGAAGTACAAAGAGCACTTGTGCTATCAAGATGATGCACCGCACCGTCTCGGTGCATTGGTGTGAACTGGCAGCTTTCCGAAGCGTTGCCGACAGGAGTGTTGCAAGTAACTGGAGGATTCATCTTGTCTCGTTGCTACTCTTTGGTCTGAACTCACTTTGCACCCTTCCACCCACACGCCGACACACACGCTAATGGTGAAAGGAAGATTGATTACACAAAGTGATACGGAGTAAAATTGTAAGTTGTTTTAAATTACCTGCTTACCTTTAGCTATGTTTTCTTGAGGTAAAAGAAAGGGGATATTTTGGATTGCTTTAGAAAACTATAGTCTAGCTAGAGTGAATGAGCAAAATACAAAATGGTTAACTTCACAATCTAATCACAATTCTTTATTATTTGCCAATAATATAGCCTATCTTGTAGGCCTGTTCTAAAACAATATCAATCCCCATAGAATGTTGTTGTCACTGAAAACTAAATGCCATAGGGTCCCTGTTAATGCTATTACACCGTTGTATCCTTCAATTCATTGAGCAGATGAGATGGATATTGGAAGATATTTCAGCAGAGAGAAAGAGAAGCAGGAGATTGGGAGGGCAGTTGAGTCTGAGGGAGCCGGTGTGATTGAGGTCAGTAGTGCTCTACAGGTCTGAGGATTGTTTTGTTTTCTTCTAACAATTAGCATTTGTTGGCAGCTCTAGGCACTTTGCATTGCATAAACTAAATGATTTAATTATATTTATTATATATGCTAGCTGTATTCTAACCAATTTAACTTTCTGCATTCACTGGCTGTGATAAATAAATATGTAAATGTTACCTAAATGTAAGCTAAAGATGAGCACATGCCAACAGGTACACGTGAAAATAAAAGGAAAGCAATCCTACATACAGTACTATACATTGACATGAGCAGGCAGAAGACTCATCAGGAGCAAAGTCTGGCCTAAATAAATACCCCCCTGCAGCTTTGATGTGTCTAAAAGCTAACATTACAGTAACTTTTGTTGAACAGATAGAAATGGAAGAAGAGGATATGTCTGTCAGTTTTTGCTTGTTAACATCTTGGTTTGTTGACTGGTTGTAGACATAAGTGTAGCTCCAATACAGTAACAAAGATTTTGCAAACGCAAGTTACAAATACCCTGGGGCTAAGCACCCCCGTCTTTCAATCCTAGTGACGTCCCTGGTTCATTCAGACTTTCATTCAATATATTCAGACGTTAATTCAATATATTCCGATTTTCTTTCTTTCAATATATTCAGACGTTCATTCAATATATTCAGACGTTAATTCAATATATTCCGATTTTCTTTCTTTCAATATATTCAGACGTTCATTCAATATATTCAGACGTTAATTCAATATATTCCGATTTTCTTTCTTTCAATATATTCAAACGTTCATTCAATATATTCAGACTTTCAGACATCCAGAGTAGGCTAAGTTACCTTGCACCTGTAACGTATTCTCTTATTGTAAATAAATGATTTTCTGTTTGAGCAAAACATTCAGTGCGACAATATGAGCACCCAGTGACTCTAACTCACTAATCTACAGTGGGCAATACAGCACCTTACGACAGCAGGTGTGGTAAAAACACTACCGCTTTTGTCCAAAGCGGCCGCTGGAATCAACACAAACTGAAGGTTACATAAAGCCACACAAGTGTTGCTGATGCGGAGACAACCCGGCCTACAAATCATATTCTACAGACTAAAGACATTTCTTTTGGTATAGATCCTTGCAAAAATTATACTATTACACAATTATCATTCCATCCAATATCATGAATCATATGGAAATATCAGTCAAAATAATCCCATTAGCTATTTTCCTCATCTCGTGCAGCCCTAACTGTAATGCAGCATTTAAAACCAGGAAAAGACATTGTGTCATTATCATTTTTTTTAGATAGAATATCTAAAACATTTTAGAATTTTAGAATATCTTGTCTTATGTATTGATATGGATATATTGCTGCATGTTTGGCTGAGGTGACTAATAGAACACAGCTGCTCGGAGCACTTCCCCCTGACCTCCAACCATCAAATCCATTAGCAGCCCTAAACATTGTGGAGCGGACTTGTGGAGCAGAGAGAGAGGGAGAACTGAACGGAGATGAGGGGAATCCAGGACGGAGGGATATTTCACTGAACTGAACAAAACCCATAACGCAGATGGCATTATCTGACAAAGCCATGCACACCCAGAGCAGATGCAACTATTGCTTCTGTTTGGTTTTGCCTCTATAAGCAGAATGTGTCTGAATACCAGGATTAGGGACTTTGTCTCCGGCCCTTTTTGTTGCAGTTTTCAATATCCAAAGGTTTTATACATCTGGATGTGTTTTATTTTAGACTGTGAGGGAGAAGACAAAGCGCATCCATATACTGAAAACAAAACTACATCGATCCGAAGAGAAGGAGTTGTCGCCATATGTTGATAACAAAGCTAAAAACTTGGCAAGGTTTAAATTGACTGTTTACATTTTTGAAAACAAAAACATAAAAACAAAACCCATCTTTTTGGCTATCTTCCCTCTAACTGGGATGCCAAAGATATTTGTTTTCTGGCTTTAGATGGGAAAACCATATTTGTCCACAGCGTTTTAAATCCCTTCAGTTGTGGCCAGTCACAGACCAGCTGTGTAGTGGATTGCTGACACATGGTCTCTTAGTATTAAAGTCACATTTCTCTAGTACTTATGATGTAGACCCGGCTGGACGTAGAGTCCTAAACCACAACGAGCATCTGTCCTTAGAGTGAGGAAATGAAAAGAGAGGTTCTCCAGGACAGGCAGTGCCTGTGTTCTGACTCATACTTTTCCATCTATAGCTCGATAACAGTGTTTCAAAACTGTTCTCACTGTTAATAAATTTAAGTACATTATGTATGAGTTGAATTTCACGGTTAATCGTTCAATTTTCATTTAATCATTTTGATTCGTTATTTTGGCACGGCCATTAAATAAAGACCTGCATAACAGTACTAATGCATAGTTAGCTGACACATTGTGCTGTGATTGTCCTCTGTGTCCAGATCAGATTGGCAGGAACCCGGGCCTGCAGGCCATCTGGGAGGACGAGAAGCAGAGGAGGAGAGAGAAGAACCAGACCTCCCAGGTAGAAACCCCCGAGTCACAAGGTGAGCATATCGACAGTGGAGACTCCGTTCGGATCTTTGTGGCACAAGAAACTAGGACTGTGTATCGCCTAGAGTTCAGTTCAGTTTACTTTATGAAAGGGGACAGTGCAAATTAATAAAACACATGATTTTCTATGGGTTAAAGGTCCCATGGCATGAAAATCTCACTTTGAGGTTTGGTTCCCCCAGCCTGCCTATGGTCCCCCAGTGGCTAGAAATGGTGTTAGATGTTAACCGAGCCCTGGGTATCCTGCTCTGCTTCTGAGAAAATGAAAGCTCAAATGGGCAGATTTTGAATCTTGCCTCTTATGAGGTCAAGGGGCAAGGTTACCTCCCCTTTCTCTGCTTTGCCCACCCAGAGAATTTGGCCCTTGCCGAACAATCTCAAAAAGGCAGCAAAATCCTGGAGGGAATGGTTAAAAAGAGACAGATAAGATCAGGCATTGCAATAATGTTTACAGATATAGGCTACATCGTCACGCTGACTGCACAGAATATACAGACGCAGACCACTAAGATTGACTGACACATACGCTTTATTAGTCTACATGGGTTAACATTTTAGCGTAGGCAGGGTGTAGCACTACATATTCAGATGAAGACTTCAGGTAGCTAGCTAGTAACACTCAACTTTGCTTTGATTATGAAGATATTCCTGTTTTCCCCTCCCATGCAACAGCATTGTTCACCACCATCCACTCTTGAAAAAAGATAGCTATTCATACTTTTGTAGGCTTTCATTTTTTGTGGGGTGTAAGGTGACGGATTCTCTATATCTCTAGATGTAAATATCTCCAAACTCCAAGTCTGGTAGAGACTTTGTCAGCTTCAAAGCAATGAAAACATCAGCGGGTGCTGTGTACGGATCACAAGTTCCGAGAATGTTAATCTTTTTGTGATATAATAATATTAACATTTGGTGACATATGGTCTAGTCTCCATTTTCTCAGCGTTTCTTGCCCGTCAGGTATCCATGGTGATCACGTGACTGCAAAGTAGGAATTAAGTCCCATTATACCGAATTTGGTTGCAGTTCCACCAGAGTTCCACTGGGGGTGATCACGGCCGAGTGCAAAACGAATGGGAGTCTACGAAGCTAGACGGCTAAATGCACCTCTATCTCCTGATTGTCGTTGAGAAGTCTCTGATTTGATTGTAGTTTTTGCAAGTTCAACTTGGATTATAGGTCAAAAGTTGAATGGATGAGTACTTAAATCCTTTGGATTTGTTACAGGTTGAGTCATTGTCTCCCATAACACGCTAGTATTCTGCTAATGAATTCTGATTGGTCAGCAAAGTACGGATTACAACCAGGGATCCCGCTTGATGGCATCCGAAGCGGAGCCAGAATATCTGAGTGAATATTTTGGCGTGGTCTGTAAAACATTAGCAGACCTCTTTCTAGCACGTTTATTGACAGGGAGAGTCTAACCTGTCAGCTGTGTTGTCGATGCCTCAAGGGAACAAAGGAAATGACTCAGAGCTCGCCGTGAAACAATATCTTCAGTCGTACGATGTGTATGACGTCATTGAGATTTTAAAAGGCTTTTTAGAAGAAAAAAAACACTTTAAAAAAACTCTAACACCCAGCAGTGTGTATTGTCTTAGCCTCTCCTTTCGCATACAGCATTCAAATTACCAGACAAAAAATGATATCCTGAGAAAAGTGGATTTTGAGGGGTATAGCTCCATAGACCCCCATTTATTCAGCATTTGCCCATGAGAGCCCTCGTATGGAACACAAGTGGAACTGCAACCAGTTCAGAAGCCGGAATTATCGAGAGTGGAAGTTCTCCCCTTATTAGACATTCTCAGAACTTAGCACAAGACAAAACCCAACACAGAAGCAGAAAGATATTCAACAAAGTCAGCAACAGGGCACAAAGTGAAAAAATTCAAATTAGACAGACACAGCTGTTAAGAACAATAAAATCAGTATTACACTATGAGGAAACAATAAGTCAAATTCATACATGTTGACTTTACAAACTAACAGAATAATATGTATTATAAATTGTGTTAGTGCTGACATGTATATGAATTGACCATCCAGTGTAAAACACATGTGTTTAACTGTCTGATGTGTTTTGGGATAGAGTTCCACTGTCCTGACCCTCTGATGGACCAGGCTGACTGACTAAAAGAACTTTAACACAGCGGAATGACACAGTCTCCTCTTGAAGATCCCC
The DNA here is from genome assembly GCA_026937815.1 of Etheostoma perlongum. Taxonomy (NCBI): domain Eukaryota; kingdom Metazoa; phylum Chordata; class Actinopteri; order Perciformes; family Percidae; genus Etheostoma; species Etheostoma perlongum. The sequence continues at coordinate 24,522,019 of CM049388.1, read as the reverse complement.
TTGTGACTCGATCAGTATATGATCTTGTGTAAATGTAGGCAACAAGTAGCGGTGGAGCTAGGTTGTTAGTGACTTTATATAACAAACATACGTTTACATTAGGTCTTCCCAGCTTAAAAGTTGGTACTTCTTTAACATTAGGCACTGATGGAAATGCTTAGTTTTTTTATCTAACGTTTTTATGGCTTGTTGGTATAGTGATTCAAGTGGTTTTAGTGTGCTGTGGTTGGCCTGGGACCGGCTTGTCAGACAGTAATTCAGATGGATGAAAATCATAGAATGTAAAAACATTTTGGCAGCCTCTGTAGACATGTGATTTGTGATGGAACAAAAATTGGCAATATTTAACTTTTGATTGTTTTACAGATTAAATCACATGTGTATTAGGCTTGAGTTCAACGAGCAATGTGTTGTATTCCGCAGAATACTGAAAGCAGCAGAAAGGCAGAACGGAGTACACTGTAACTGAGTAACCGTTACGCAAGTAATATTGTTACTGTTCATATTCAACAACTTTATCACGTATTGCATATTTTCCCTCGTAGCCCTAGTAAAAAGGAAGTTTTTCCTCACCACTGTTCCGCACCACATTCTTGCTCTTGGGAAATTGGTGGGTCTTTGTAACTTATAGTATAGAGTGTGGTCTCTAGACCTACTATATCTGTAATAGGGGTGGGGGAAAAAATACAGAATAGTATATATTTTCAGTGGCAATATTGTATCGATACACAGGCTCCAAGTATGGATCTTTTATTATATATGTGTTGGTCAGTTTGTCTTCTTGACAATCCCATTTTGCAGCAATAAAATTGAAGTGATATGAACAAAAAGAGAAATGTTTCTTTTTAGTTAAAACAGATGTTGACAAAGTTACCTTTTGGGGACATCATCTGAAATTGGGAAAAATTTGAAGTTGGAAAAAAGGTTATAAATTGCAGTATATTGTACAATATTGCAATATATTTAAAATTGCAATAATATCGTGATATCGTATCGGGGGAGATTGAATTGAATCAACTATGAAAATAACTAGAAGTAACTAAAATAACTAGAACGGCAAGCAGTTATGACGGGGTCCAGCCTCATTGCTCCAGTCATCCTGACGCAAGACAGCATCGGCAAACCAAGGAGCTCGCAAAAAGCGTAACCCAAAGTGTAACCCAACGTGTAACGTGGGGAGGCAAACGTCAGGAAATATCGAGAGTTCTGAGCCGCAAGGTTGGCGGTACATTGTCGTTGCAAATATCCCAGAGCCCTAATGGATTTTTGAGCACCTCCCGTCCGTCTGATTTTATTTTCTATAAAAGCTTGTAAAATTTAAACCTATATATTTGGAGTTATCCAGTGCAAAAATAAACATATTGAACATTATAAGTCATATAAAGGACAAATTTGTTACATTTCTTACATACAGTGTATCAATATCACATGTAACAGTACGGATTAATTGCACAATGACTCCAAAAAACTCTGGGCTTCTAGGTTGGACACAAAACCTTTTGTAAGGGATAGGAAGACAACAAAGACATCAGCAGAACGGGGCCACTGTTAGTTTTTAGCTCCAAAAGACAGTATGTTCCTGCTAATTATATTATTAAGTTACAAAGTTATGAACCAGAAGTGCCGTTTGGCGTCATATACGACGCACTTGACCTCAGAAAGGATCAAATTGCCCCAAATGGTCTAAGTTGATTATAGCGCCCCCTAATGGCCTATCTTTACCAAATTTGGTACAGAGCCTCCAAGCGGCATGCCAAACAATCATCACAGGTTTGGTGTTGATATCATTTGCTGTGGCAGAAATATTGCAATTTAAAATTTCCCATTTAAATATATTGTTTTAGACAAAACCAATAAATGTTAATTATAGTGACCCCTAATGGCCAATCTTTGCCAAAATTGATATAGAGCATCGGGGTGGGATGGGAAACAGTGGTCTCAAGTTCTTAGCTGATAACATTTAATTTGGCCGAGATATAATATATGTGTTTGGTGGCTTGATAGTTCTTTGGTCTGTGAAATGCCACATGAAAAACACGTACTTGAATGTAGCAACATTTTGTGACTAACTTTTTGTCGTGGCCATCTGGAGATGCTACGTACCATGTTTCGTGCAAATCTGTCTCACGGCCTAGAATGAGTTTGAAAAAGTTGGTTTTGCGCTTGGCGCAATATTGCAGGAAAAAAACTTGGAGTAAAAATGGGCGTGGCCTATATCAGGTGACTCAGCTTGATTCAGTGAATACGTGGATGTAAAGTTTTTTTTTAATGTGTGATGAGTAATGTGGGAGTCATAGGCAAAAACACGTTTGACATCATTGTAGCGCCACCTAGTGGTCCGCATGTGTAATATTTGGTAAGTCAGGTCATCTACCCATTTTACATCTACCTTGTTAATTTAAGGTAATTCACTTTAGTGGAAGTGGTTTATCCAAACGTGGATCCAATGGGCCACGCCCACTTTAACCAATCAGTACCCCACTGTAAGCGGCGCCTCAGGAGTGGCCCTAGATGGCACCCATCAAATTTTGTAAAAATCGGATGAGCCGTTCATGAGACAAACATTTTGTACTTGTAGCAATCCCTAGTGGCCACTTTTTGTTAAATTTGTTTTAGAGCCTCAGAGGGTCATACCAAGGAATAATCAGAAGTTTTGCTTTAACAACATTCATTTTGGCCGAGATATGGCAAAGTTGTTGTTTTCATAGTTAGCTACACAAATTTCGTAATATGCACAATATTTATTCTAGAAAATTCTTTTAACAACTTTTTGTCAGGTTGGTCTGGAGATGGTATGTACCAAGTTTCATGCAGCTCAATCGCATTGTCTAGGAGGAGTTTGAAAGAAGTTTGTTTTTCGATTAATTTGCTATTTTTCACATAAAGTCTAGGTGGAAATAGGTGGTTGGAACTAGGTGGTTTTTAAATGTCCGATGTACGGTTTGGGAGTTATAGCGCCAAACACGTTTTTTTGGACCACCTAGTGGTGGAAGTGGGTCAATTATTGCGCCTGATGTCTTTGCAGAGTTTTGGACGACATTTTGTAGCTGTTTAGGCTGCAGCGTGAGTTTACGCTGAGAAGAATCCTTAGAAAAATAATAGGGTTCCACAGCCCTTCTGTGTGTAGCTTCGCGGTTCCCACCCCCTTGGGTTTGGACCACTAATAAATTGTGATCAATGATCTTATAGGTCGGGCAACTAAAAGACAATGGAAGTTCTCGGAACATGCTTAGCATAATTCAACTAAAAATGTTCAAAGCTACGTTGGGCTGGTCTCATTTCAGTGGTGCCAGCCTTTCTGCTTTCTATGAGTCATGACAGTGTTTTGAGGCAATACAAATTCTTTTGTGGCGAACCATATTGTTTCATCATGTTGTGCTTCTTGTTGGCCAGCTATGTTTGTCTTTGTGTCGTTTGCTGAGCCCTATTCCAGTGACTTTTCCATGACCTACACAAGTCACACTATCACCAGTCTTAGAAATGGTGGAACAACTTTGTCCTCTAACCACAAACAAAAACTATAATCTTGCCAAACCTTAGAGACACCAGACATGGGACATACAAATGTCCCATCTCTACACAACAAGAGTCTGTTGTTCAGTAATGATCAGTAATGAAATTACACCCAATCCTGTTTTATTGATGTGATTAAGTGATATAACTCCACTGACAGCGACCGCTGCTGGCATTTATAGCAATTACTGACCACACTGTTTTAATTGTAGCCGAGAATTTGGATCTTGAAAAAGGCAAACGCATGATAAATGCTAGTTTGTCTGATGTTTTCCAGATCGTGGGTTTGTCACTTCAACGGAAAGCGAGAAAATCTTCATGAAGAGATTCAAGGAGATTCTGAAGGAGAATGAGTTTGACGTGTAAGTACCTCGCCCCGTTTCACGACAAATTCTGTCTGGAAGTCATTGTTGTCCCAGGAAGACCTGAGAGTCGCTGGCAGGAAGCTGGATCTTATAGAAGAGAGAAACATCATAAGCACAAGATGCCTCCAGTCATATTAGTGACTCACAGACCAAATTCATTTCAGATTCTTTCTATTAAGCTGTAATGAGGCCGTTGCATGTCCTCAGTTTCCCTGTGCCTCTCAGCTACATGTCATGTGTCTTCGTCCGCCTCCTTTCCTCTCGGGCCAGAGAGGGAGGCAGAGACAGCAGGGGTTGGAGGACATGGGAAGGAGGGATGGAGAAAGTGAAGTCAGAACAGATGTAGCGAGGGGGTGGAGGCAGAACGGCTGTAGCGCAGAAAAAGGGGGAAGGAGAGAGTGAAATCTTACACATCCCTCCCTCCCACTCCCACCATGTACTGTACAGGCAGAAAGTATTTCCTATTATAAATAAAAGTACAGTTGAGTCGGCAGCCGTACATCAGATCCAGATGGCTTCTATTCACCCACCTCTGATATCAGACAGGAACAGAGGGAACACGCAATGTGGCGTGGGAACAGACACACACACACACTCTCTCTCTCTCTGTCTCACTCCCAGAGAGCTTGCTGGCGGCTCTCAACTCTCCCCCTGCCTGACTGTCTCAGGCTACATTTACACTGCTACGTTTTTTGTTTTTCAAGCGGAGCTTTGAGCCAAAAGGGTTCTCCGTACATACAACTGTTTTTAGCTCCAATAAAAGAACAAATCTTGGTTTGAACTAACACGGCCAAACCGCACAGCTCATTGACATTCTTGTATATACTGGGCACGTGCGTGCCCAGGATGAACAGGACGCAGGAAGTATACTCCGCCTGTTGCTGATGGTTATCATGGTAACGTTAGTAGCTTAGTCTCAGAGAATGAGGCGGCGAAGTGTCTGTGTTGCCAAAGGGCTCCGTTTGCGTCCGTTGAGACTGCAACACAACCCTGCGGATTCCAAACCAAAACGGGTCAGAAGTGTTTCCTAATGTCTCGGAAACGCCAGAGCAGAGGGAATGAGAGGGGGAAACGCCAGAGCAGGTAGTATGAGAGGGGGAAACGCCAGAGCAGGTAGTATGAGAGGGGGAAACGCCAGAGCAGAGGGAATGAGAGGGGGAAACGCCAGAGCAGGTAGTATGAGAGGGGGAAACGCCAGAGCAGGTAGTATGAGAGGGGGAAACGCCAGAGCAGGTAGTATGAGAGGGGGAAACGCCAGAGCAGGGGGAATGAGAGGGGGAACGCCAGAGCAGGTAGTATGAGAAGGGGAAATGCCAGAGCAAGGGGAATGAGAGGGGGAAACCTAGCAATAGGTATTTGTTTTTAAACCAAAAAGTAGAAATGTAAATGTAGCCTCAGTCCCTCTCTCTGTTAATACTCAATCACCGCCTGGCACTTCCATTCTGTTAGCTTTCCCTTTCTATCACGCATTGCTTCTGTTGTTGCTATATTCTCAAGGTCTCACTTGGCACTGCAGGCTTTGCTGGATTTTTTTTTTTTTTTATCTTGCTCTATGCATTCAGTCCAGCACTCGTCACACAAACACTCCATTTCTCTTAACCCCTTCCTGGATGGAGTACACAAATGTTTCTGTTAAATTACAGTAAACTACTGGCAGCTACAGTCACCAGCATCAAACTGTTAATATACAGTGCTGTATTCTAAAACAACAGTTTATTACCATAAACCTATTACAGTACTTGCTTAAGCTTGACTATATATATATATATATATATATATATATATATATATATATATATATATATATATATATATATATATATATATATATAATGTATAAAACTATTGTAGAATATGATCGTTATATGTCGTAGCCACACACTGCTAAAAGCTAATGATTTAAACATTTCATTTACAAATGAAAACCTCTGATATTGTGTGTGTGTATATATCATAATGACTATAGGTCCTCATGTCATTCATCAGATCTAACATGTAAAAATGGCTTCTGATACCTCAGTGCAATGACATGATATCTACTCCTTTTCCTCCTCCTTGTATTTCACCCTTCTCAGGACCATCATTCATTCACATGAAAGCAGAGGCAGTAAAGGCAGAGAGGGGCGTGGTTTGCTAGCCAAATGTGTTAATCTCTGCAGTAATCTCCTGACGCCTGCCAGGCTCGCTCCCTCGTCGCCTCTAAAGTCGTTAGCTAGCAGACTAATTAAGAGACAGCCAGACAGTGGCACGTGAGCGCTGACTCTCTGGAGGCCTTTCCTCAGACGGCCCGGCAGAATGACAATGAGACTGCAGTAAAATCTCTCTCTCAACAACATTGATTTCATATGTTTACGGCAATGGATGGATCATTTAACATGCTGGCTTTACCTGCTTCATTATTTAAAGTGAGTAAAAGGTGTTTGTCCTCCACCAATGCCGGGGCTCTTTCTGGACTAATTGCACAGAGGTGGTACTTTCTTCCCCTCGGCTCCTGCTGGGCTCAGACAGTGTCTTCTGCAGCTCTACCTGTCCACACACTTTTTATCACAAAGTGTGTCTAAGCTTGAATTTATCCTGCAGCTACAGTTGACCATTCATTCCTCCAGTCACTGGAGCAACAGGGGGCCGTATCAATACTATGAGGGCATTTCATATTCAGTTCCAACCTCTAACCTCTCTGGTGCAACGCTCTGCTGTTTAATCAGATGTGAAGAACCTTCTCCCAGGGTTCAGATCAGTTCAGGAGTAAAACCTCAAATGGAACTCTCTTGCTTTTTATTCTTTTGGTGGCCACAGCCTGCCTGGTCTACATTTCAATATTTCCGAGTCACTAAGTGGTGAGTTGCTAGGCGCTGCAGTAGGGCAGCATGGATAGGCAGCCTGTAGCTGAGAGCAATCTGGAGGGATACAAAGCCCGAGTGTTGGCTGCCTGCCTGTCTGTTTTCCATTCATATTCCCACACACCACCAAGCTGCACACACTTTAATATGCTCTCACACAGCCGCTCGCACGCACACACACACACACACAGAGAGTAAACGGAGCACTTCCCCTGATTAAGACCCACAGAGAGATGCTAATAAAACATGACTGCAGACACCAGAAGGTCCTCTGCTTTGTGATTCAGGTAACACCACTGATGCTCATGTCTTGCATGTGTTTGACCTGTCTGCTTACACTATATGCTGAACTTAAACTGGGGTCTTAGCATAATTACCGTTGGAGCACTAGTATGATTTTTTTTCTGACAATTAATCAAAGTTTGTGTTTTCTGTGTTGCAACAAATACTTGTTTGTTCCTAGAATCCTTGAGCTTGAGGACCTCCTCGAAGAACATAAGCAAGAAAAAAAGATAAAATGTTATTATGGAAGGAAACGTTAATTTCTGTCTGCCTCTGCTCAGGACACAAGGTTCGTGTGTTAGCGAGAGGGAGGACCAAGAGGATCTTCTCGCTGATATGACGCTCCATTCTGACCCCCTGACCCCCGAGGGACTGCCGTGTACACCCGCTAACACTGTGGAGGTGCACAGGCACTCGCAGCCAGGTGATGAAAAACCTCCTGTACTACTGGGGATGCTTGAAAGCTGTGCTTATTATATTTATGTACAGTATATTTTCTTGTTACAGAATAAGAGAACATTGCTTAATATATTAATATCAAGGCTCAACATTAAGGCTTGTCCGGGATAAGGTCATTTTATTATGTGGAAGCAAAATGAAATGCCATGTTACTTAATCTTATGTAGCACTCATTACATCTATGTTACAGATTTGAAACAAATAGTTTTCCACCACAAATCGGAGCCAGCGGATGGCTAACGTTGGAACCAGCAGCAAGGGGTTTGCAGACTGCTAACGTTAAACCCAGCCCGGTGTTCAGCTCATTCTCTGTAATCAATGCAGCATAAAAGCACAGCGAGCTAGCCGGTCCTAGTTGGCTAACATTAGCTTGCTAACTCCACCTTAACATTACCTCCACACCGCATTGTTAACAGAAAACAAGTCCAATACAGATGTCACTCGTGGCGATAGCAGTGTGCTTTGTGTGGATGAAGCATGAAGTTAATGGGACTCATGTAGCGACGGGCTCTCTGCCTCGTAACGCTCGTCCTCCCCTGCTCGTTTGTCAGTTATTGTAAAACCTCAGCTCCACAACTTGCCGGATTACATATCAGCTTATAATCAACTTTAAAGTAGCTACACCTTTTAAAGGGTCCATTAACATAACAATCCATTGTTATGTCTACAAAATTATTTTAGATATAGTATAGGTTCAAGTCCCCACTCTGGTGATACAATGCACACCTGCGTGCAAAGTATCACTTTATATTATGGAGTCTGGAGATCCTTTTTTTCTTGTTGAAGGGGAAATCTATTCTTGGGACACATTTGTTTCAAATGAATTGTATTATTGTTGATAGTGTTTGGATGCTTTCGGTTTGTTCGAATTCTGCATTAGCAAAACAAAAAAACAATTATAAAACGATAAATCTTTACCTGGACAAGTGACTTTTGTGCATGGATGAGTGAAACTTAAATGTACTTGTCTAAGGACAAGCGCCTCAAACCGTTAACGTCGAGCCCTGAATATACATTACAATGATATCTGAAGTAATCATTAGTGTTCATTTGTTTTGTTTTATGTTAGATCACAAAACAAGTGTTTTTGAAAATGGTTTCTGTCTCTGTGTATTGATATCTGAAGTTATCATTATATCGTTCAAGTCTGTCTTCATCTGTGTGTCTGTGTCTTCTGTGTGAGCGTGTGTCAGTGTGTCTTCGTCTATGTGTGTTAGTGTGTCAGCCTTTGTCTGTCTGTCTGTCTGTACCTCTCTTTTTAGATGATCTAAATCCAGGTCTGCCTGATTTGGCGTTTCAGTGATGCTAACAGTCCTCTTGTCTCCCAGACTCTGTGAGGAGCAGTGTTAAAATCCCAGAGGAGGCTGTCGTTGATGAGGAGGCCATCCTGAGTCTCCTGGAAAACAGTCAGACCTTCCTCCCACTCTCCCAGACATCCAGCCACTCGCCCCTGTTAGGTACGTCAGCCACTTAGATCACACACAGCTCCGACACGCTCACTCACTTATCCCTTTTAGTGTTTAAACATTTATTTAAAACTAGTCTCGCTTTGCCAGAGGTCTGGCTAGTCCACACAGCATTGGGATGGGAGAAAAACTATTAGCTCTATTAGCATTTCTTTAAACCAATCACAATTGTCTTCAGTGGCGTTAAACGTTGCACGGAGCAACGGTGACGTTTCTAAATAGCCTCGGGAAGGAACTTGTTTTGGTGGAACAAGTTTCAAAATAGAGACTGCAATGTTATGATACAGCATTATTTTTCAACTACCTTTTATCATTAAATGAGTCTGTGTAATACTTTTCTCAGGGGTGTTTGAAGGAAATGTAGTATCAAATGCTATGTTGGTTATTAAGATCCATGGATCCTATCAATAACGGTGCATTGTTATTATTTGCACAGTGTACTATGCCGTACCTTAATGAATGCATGCTTACAGCCAGGGGGAGAAGGCTGCAGATATGAGATGTGATACTTGTTAATTTATTCCCATGAATGAATTAACCAATAATTCACTTGATTATGAACAAACAGAAGTAATACACACATTACTAGAAACAACGCAAGTTGTACTTGTGGAATGTCCATTAGAGCCCCACCAATAAAGAATATTTAAGACCGATACAAATATTTGGTTATTTATAAATACAATATTCTGATATATATAAAGCCAACACTAACAGAGACGCTGTAGAGCGCCCTCTTGTGGACAAACTGTTCAACAGCAACACTCATTACTTGATTGACCATCTGTTTTTATTTTATTTTTAAATATCTATTTGTCATTATAAATGATTCTGATGAGTGAATGTAACAAAAAAATATACATATCACCCATTACAAATGCTGATACCGAGATATATGTGTGTGTGTATATATGTATATATGTATATGTATATGTAT